>PVKU01000472.1:0-321019 GCA_004027475.1 Anoura caudifer | reverse complement strand
ATGTAGCTGTCCAGATCTCCCAACACCATTTGTTGAAGAGGCTATATTTACTTTATTTTATGCTCCTGACCCCTTTGTCAAATGTTAATTGACATAGAGACATGGATTATTTCTGAGCTCTCTACTTTGTTCCATTGATCTATATGTCTGTTCCTATGCTACTACCAAACTGTTTTGATTACAGTAGCCTTGTAATATAGTTTGATATCAGGTATTTTGATCCCTCCTACTTTGTTCTCCTTTCTCAAAATTGCTAAGGCTATTTGGGGTCATTTATGGTTCCATATACATTTTTTAAATGCTTGTTCTATATCTGTGAAATATGTCACTGATATTTTAATAAGGATTGCATTGAATCTATAAATTGCTTTGGGTAGTATGGACAGTTTGATGATGTTAATTCTTCCAATCCACAAACACAGTTTATCCTTCCATTTATTTGTATCTTCCTTAATATCTTTCTTCAGTGTTGTGTAGTTTTCTGAATATAGGTCTTTTACCTCCTTAGTTAGGTTTTTTCCTAGGTACTTCATTTTTCTTGTTGCTATATCAAATGGAATTTTTTCCCTGACTGCTGTTTCTGATATTTCATCATTGATGTACAAAAATGCCTTTGATTTCTGAATATTTACTTTGAATCCTGCTGTTTTGCTGAATTCACTTATTAGGTTGTGTAGTTTTTTAGGGTTTTCTTTGTACACTATCATGTCATCTGCAAATAATGATGGTTGTACTTCCTCATTTCCATTTGAATGCCTTTTATTTCTTTTTCTTATCTGATCACTGTGGCTAGGACTTCTAATACTATGCTGAATAGAAGTGGTGAAAGCAGACACCCTTGTCTTGCTCCTGATCTTAGGGGAAAAGCTTTTAGTATTAGGGCATTGAGTGTGATATTGGCTGTAGGTTTCTCATATATTGCCTTTATTACATTGAGATATTCTCCCTCTACTTCCACTTTCCTGAGTATATGTATTATAAATGGGTACTGTACTTTGCCAAATGCTTTTTCAGTGTCTATTGATATAATCATGTGATTTTTGTCTTTTCTTTTGTTTGTGTGATGTATTATGTTTATTGATTTGCAAATATTGTACCATCCTTGCCTCCCTGGGATTAACCTCACTTGATAATGGTGTATGACCTTTTTAATGTATTACTGGATGCTATTTGCCAATATTTTGTTGAGGATTTTAGCATCTATGTTCATCAGTGATTTTGGCCTGTAGTTTTCTTTCTTTGTTATGTCTTTATCTGGTTTTCAGACTAGGATAATGCTGGCTTCATAAAAAGAGTTTGGGAGTCTTCCCTTTTCTTGGATTTTTGGAATAGTTTGAGAAGGCTAGGGGTTATCTCTTCCTTAAATGTTTTGTAAAATTCTCCTCTGAAATCATCCAGTCCTAGGGCTTTTGTGTCTTAGGAGTTTTTTTTATTACTGCTTCAATTTCACCAGCTGTTACTGGTCTATTTAGGCTTTCTGCTTCTTCTTAATTAAGTTTTGTAAGATTATATGTTTCTAGAAATTTGTCATTTCACCCAGGTTTTCAAATTTTTTGGCATATAGTTTTTTGTAGTAATTTCTTACAATCCCTTGTACTTCCATTGTATTAGATTTAACTTCTCCTCTTTTATTTATGATTTCATTTATTTGGTCTCTCTCTCTTTTTTCTTGATGAGTCTGGCTAAAGGATTATCAATTTTGTTTTTCTTTTCAAAAAACCAGGTCCTGGATTTATTGGTCATTTTTTCTTTTAGTCTCTATGTCATTTTATTCTGCTGTGATCTTGATTATTTCCTTCCTTCTACTTACTCTGGGTTTTGTTGTTATTCCTCCAGTTCTTGTAGATGTAGGGTTAGGTTGTTCATTTGAAATGTTTCTATTTGTTTTAGGTAGGCCTGTATGGCTATTAACTTTCCTCTGAGGACTACCTTCACTGTATTCCATTGGTTCTGGACTGTTGTGTGTTCATTTTCATTTGCTTCCAGAAACTTTTGATTTCTTCCTTGATCTCATTTTAACCTATTAATTATTTAATAACATGTTATTTAGTCTCCATGAATTTGAGAGTTTAAGGTTTTTTTCCATGAGGGTGGTTTCTAGTTTCAAGCTATTGTGGTCTGAGAAAATGCTTGATATGATTTTAATTTTCTTGAATGTGCTGAGGCTTGCTTTGTCTTCTATCATTTGGTCTATCTTTGAAAATTGTCCATGTGCATTTGAAAAGAATGTGTATTTTGCAACTATGGAGTGAAAGTTTTTGTATATATCAATTAAATCCACTTGATCTAGTGCATCATTCAGTGCCACAATATCCTTATTGATTCTTTGTTTGGAAGATATATTCATTGTTGACAGTGGGGTATTAAAACCCCTACTGTAAATGTGTTGCTGTCTATATCTTTCTTGAAGCCTTCCAAGATTTTCCTTATATATTTGGGTGTTCTTATGTTGGGTGCTTATATGTTTACAATGTTTATATCTTCTTGACAGATTCTACCCTTGAATATTATGAAGTATCCTTCTATGTGTCTTTTTATGGCCTTTGTTTTGAAATCTATTTTTATCTGATATAAGTATTACAACCCTGGCCTTTTTTCCTGTCCATTTGCTCAGAATATTTTCTTCCAAACCTTCACTTTCAGTCTGTGTAGGTCTTTTGTTCTCAGGTGGGTCTCTTGTAGGCAGCATATGTGCAGGTTATATTTTCTTATCCTCTTAGCTACTCTATACCTTTGACTGGAGCATTTAATCCATTTATATTTAGGTTTATTATTTACAGGTAACTATTCATTGTCATTTTTCCACTTTGTACCTGTGTTCCTCTCTTTCTCACTCTTTTTTCTTCATCTTATTAAAGCATCCCCTTTAGCATGTCACAATACTGGTTTAGAGGTGTGTTATTTTAGTCTTCTTTTATTGGAGAAACTCCTTATTTCACCTTCCATTTTAAATGAGAGCCTTGCTGGGTAGAGTAATCTTGGTTACAGACCTTTCCTTTTTATTACTTGGAATATTTCTTGCCATTCCCTTCTGGCTTGTAGTGTTTCTGCTGAGAAATGACCTGCTAACCTTATCGGAGCTCCATTGTATGTTATTATCTGTTTCTCTCTTGCTGCCCTTAAGATTCTCTCTTTGTCTTTGAATTTTGCCGTTTTTTTTATGCTGTGTCTTAGAGTGGGTCTTCTTGGGTCCCTCTTGTTTGGAACCCTCTGTGCTTCCTGGATTTGAATTACTTTTTCTCTCATCAAATTAGGGAAGTTTTCCATCATTACTTTTTCAAACAGTTATTCTATCCCTTATTCCTCTTGTTCTCCTTCTGGTATCCTTATTATGTGGATATTATTATGTTTCATGTTGTCCTGCAGTTCCTTTAACCTGTCTTCATTCTTTTTGAGTCTTTCTGAGTCTTTTTGAGTCTTTCTTCCTTTTGTTGCTCTTTCTGGGAGTTTTTTCTACCTTGTCCTCCAGCTCACTGATTCAAACCTGTGCTTCACCTAGTCTGCTTTTAGTTCCTTCTACTCTGTTCTTCCATTCAGAAATTGTCTTCTTCATTTCTTCCTGGCTCTTATCGATAATTTCTTTGTCCTTTTCCATGCTCATATAGTTCACATGCTGATATAGTTCACAAGTTCCTTATAGTTTCCCTGTAGTTGTTTGTAATCTTCACTATGTTCATTGAGCTTCCTTATAACCATTGTTTTACACTCATGTCTGATTGTTTACTTGCTTCTACTTAATTTAGCACTCCTGAGTATCCTCCTTTCCTTTCATTTGGGGGTTGTTTCTTTGTCTTCCCATTTAAGAGGAGACCCTTCTTGTTTCTTTCTGCTTCTCAAGTTGTCTCCCTGTCTTTGTGGTTTGAACTTCTATGGAAGGAGACCTGTGGAATTCAGTGGTGCACTCTCTTTGATCTCCTGAACTTCATGCTCTTCAGATTCCCTTTAAGTTCTTTATGTTGGCTCTCTAGATGTAATTCATTTTGATTGTTGTTGGTTCATTCTTTGTAGGTCCTTCCCTCCAACTGGTTAATTGAGGGTCTCTCTACACACCATGTTTTGTATGCTATTGTGCATGTGGTGCCCTAACAACAACACAGCCCAGGAAACAAACACATACCTGCAAAAATATTTCCCACCCACAATCCTGCTATCAATAGCCATTTCACCAACTATTAATAAGGGTGTAAAGAGATTAAGAGTGTTATAAGGAAGGAGAAGTGAATATGAGATAATTAACTGAAATAAAAATGATTTTGAGAGGGTAGAGGGGGGAGCACTAATAAGAGTAGGGAATCAGAGCAATGCAAAGAGAAAAAGTAAAATTTGCATCATAAATAAAAAAGGGAATCAAGAAGACAGATTGGGATAAGAAAAGGGAAGCCTATAGTATGAAGTTTAAATAGAAAAAAAAAAATAATGTGAGAGAGAGAAAGAAAAAGGAAAAAATAAATAAATATTTTTTAAAATAGGAAACAAATTGGAGAAAAAGATCCACCACAGCACTCTCAACAACAAATGAGCTAAAATTAATATAGGTGGGATGAGAATGAGATAAAAAAAAAAGAAAGAAAAGCTTAAGATATGTCTAGATGAAAGGGAGGTTATTTTGAGATGATAGAAGGAGAGGAAATACTAAATGGAATGAAAACTAGGCTAAGACAGGGAAGATTAAAATTTGAGATTAAAAACAGAAAGGGCAGGATAAAGAAAAAATAGTAAAGAAAAAGCAGGCTAAGACAGGGAAAAGTTAAAGTTTGAAATGAAAAAAAAGCATGGGTAGGATGAAGGCAGAATAGAGTAGGAGAGGAAAATGTTAAAATTTCATATTTGAAATACAAGAATAGAGAAGATCTAGAGATAACGTTGAAGAAATGCAACAACAGGTACCCTATCCACAACCAACAAGCAAAGATCCCTAAAGGTGGAGAAAGAATGTATATATTTTAAGAGTGGGAAAAAATGTGAGATGACTATTGACAGGAAAATTGGTTTTGAGAGGCTGGACAGGGGAGAAATAAGAAAAAGGCAGAATGGAAAAAAGTTGTAGCAAGAGAGAAAATAAAATTTAAAATGAAAGTAATAAAAGTAAATAAGAGGTAGAATGGGGTAAAAGAAGAGAGGATCAAAATATGACAGTTGAAATAAACTATAATATAAAATCTAGTGACTAAATGTGCACAAATTTGAAGGATAAGAAATGAATGTTAAAAAGCTATAGAGGAGTAAGGCTTTTGTCCTGAAGTCTATTTTGTCTGATATAAGTATTACTACCCCAGCTGTTTTTTCAAGATTTAAATGTAAGTCATGACACCATAGAAGTCTTAGAGGAGAACATCAGTAGGAATATCTCAGATATTCCATGCAGCAGCATTTCCACCCATATGTCCCCTAGAGCAAGGGACATAAAGGAAAGAATAGACAAATGGGACCTCATCAAAATAAAAAGCTTCTGCATGGATAAAGAAAATAGCATTAAAATGAAAAGAGAACCAACCACATAGGAAAACATATTTGCCAATGATACTTTGAACAAGGATTTGATCTCCAAAGTGTATAAAGAACTCACATAACTTCACTCCAGGAAGACAAAAAACCCAATTAAAAAAATAGGCAAAGGACCCAAAGAGACACTTCCCCAAGGAGAACATACAGAGGTCCCAGAGACATATGAAAAGATTCTCAGCAGCACAAGCCATCAGAGAGAGGCAAATTAAAACCACAATGAGATACCACTTCATGCTGGTCAGAATGGCCATCATAAACAAATCAACAAACAAGTGTTGGAGAGGATGAGGAGAAAAGGGAACCCTAGTGCATTGTAGGTGGGATTGAAGCCACTGTGGAAAACAGTATGGAATTTCCTTAGGAAACTAAAAATGGAACTGCCTTTGACCTATCAATTCCACTGCTGGAATTATCTCCTAAGAATCCTCAAACACCAATTCAAAAGAACCTATGCACCCCAATGTTCATAGCAGCATAATTTATAATAGCCAAGTGCTGGAAGCAACCTAAGTGCCCATCAGTAAATGAATCAATAAAAAAACTATGGTACATTTACACAATGGAATACTACACAGCAGAAAGAAAGATGGAGTGCCTCTCCTTTTCGACAGCATAGATGGAACTGGAGAACATTATGCTGAGTGAAATAAGCCAGGCAGTGAGGGACAAATACCATATGATCTCACCTGTAAGTGGAACCTAATCAACAAAACAAACAAGCAAGCAAAATATAACCACAGACATTGAAATTAAGAACAGTCTGACAGTAACAGAGAGAATTGTGGAGAGGAATAATAGGGGATAATAAAGGAAGGGCCATCAAGGAACATGTATAAAGGACATATGCACAAAGCCAAAGGGTTTTGAAGGTGGGACACAGGGATGGTGGGGTGGGGGGAGCATGATGGGGTGAAATTAGAGACAACTGTACTTGGACAACAATGGAAATAAATAAATAAATATATATATATACACACACATACATACATACATGCATACATAAAAGCAAGCTATACAGGAAAGAAAATATTGCAAATCAAGGAGAAGACCATGATGGATTTCTTCTCATTAGCAGCTAGTATTTACCACTGTTTTTTCTTTCTGGATCTGCCTCTGGTGAGGTCAGATGGTGTCCTAGTCTGACCTTAGGCAGCCTGTTGGAGACTTCCAGAGTTCTACCACCTGGGGCTGACTCCTTTAGTTGTCAGTCTTGTCACTCTGCACTCAGTAGTCAGGCTTAATCACCACAGGGCAAGGCAGAGTCCCTCCTAGGGGTGGGGCTATTGCTTCCCCTCAGGCTGATGCACAGAGGAGTAGTGGTCTGCCTGAGCAAGATGGCTCCTGCAGTGGGAAATAACTCAGGATGGGAATCCTGGTAGGTGCTCTCTCAGTTTTCTCCCCAAAGCCACTGCCCACAGTCTCTCCTCAGGTGTCTCTAGTCCACCCTGCCCTTCCCCCCTTAGCCAGAGCCCAGGATAAGTGACTGCATATGAAAATTTATGTGTTGGCCTTTTAAATGGCTCTTTGAGTCTCTAGCTGTCTGTCTCTGGCAGAGGGAGACTCTGCCACTTTTTGAAGCTGCATGGTATCTGTGTACTTTTCAGGCTCTGGTGCTGTAGGCTGGGGAGCCCAGCTTGAGGTTTAGACTGCACACTTCTCAGGGAGATCCAACCAGGCGCTTAAATATCCCTCCAGCGGTGCTGTGTATGGGTGCCCAGCCAGCCTTCTTATGTCTCTTCCAACTCCCTATCGGTCACGTTGTGCTGATTCTGTTTCTTCTGTCTGTCCATGGTTATAAGGCTTCTCTCCCACTATCGTTTAGTTGTTTATTCTGGATGATTTCTCCACAATTTGGTTGCAATTCCAGATTGGTACTGGGAGGAGGTTAGTGTAACTTCCACTCACTCCTCGACCATCTTGAATCCCTAAAGTGGCTTTTTTAATACCATATTTAGTTATTAGAGAAGCATCAAGGCCAAAGTGAAGAAAACCTAATCTAATATATAAACACATAGATTAGATTATACAGGTGTAATCGTATGGAGCCTCTCTGTAACTGCTGGTATGATTCTTAATTGTGGTTAGCCTCTCACTTTCATCTGTTGTATGATCATGTACTAAACTCAAAACAGGATTAGGAGCATTGTGTTGGTCAGTAGTTACTTCTGAAAGAACGTCTCAAAGTGCAAGGGGAGTTCCAGCTAGCCGTAGAATAATACTGGTTATTGTAGATACATAGATTCTTGAGAAAAAGGTTAGAGACAATGATGCCTGACAAAACTGTCCTTTGTAAAGTTATAGACTGCCAGGATGACAGAGCAGAGAGCTCTGGTTCCTTTTATAACTTTATATCATATTTCTCAATTGAATTCTATCCACAAGGCAATCGATCATTTTTCAGAGCTTAAAAATTTGAGAATTCAATGAAAGTTGTTGTCAAAATGCCCAAGTCAGGGGAAAAGTATTTTATATAATACATGTAAATACTAAATATTAACTGCCTATGTAAAAGCCATAGACATAGTTTGAATTTTTTATTTGCACGATACCAGTATGAGATAAAACAAGTTTATATTATCTAATATACCATGTTTAAAATTTGTACTAACCCAATGCAATGTCTGTTTTTACTGTATCTCACTGTGAAGTCACAATGCTGAATGGACAGATCTGTATAAGATAAATCCAGCCAACTCTACCAAGACCTGTGTGATGAATTAAGAAGCAGAAGAATTAAGTTGTGTTACACTTTTCTTTTTCAAGGGAATAGTAGTTCAGTGAATTTAAATTGAGTAACAAGGATTCTTGGCAAAAATAGCAGGAGCCCTTTCAAAGATTTAGCTGTGTGTGCACAAACCAGAGCATGACATGTGTGGGCCCATTACTGTGCTGTAAAGATGGGCAAAGGCAGGCGTGGCAACCTTACCACCAGATATAATAGCTGACTCACAACAGACTCAATTTTATATTCTCTTAAGCTTTTGAAAAACTGAGCATCCTTCAAAAAATGCTCTTGTACTACAGTTATTTTTAAATTGAAGTTACATTTGCTGGATATAAAACCAGAGCAGGCTAAATATGTTTTTAACATTAATTTCAGCATTTCTATAAATAGTAAACATGAAATATTATTTACTGAATTTAACATACATATATATGTATATATACATATACATATACATAATACATGTATTCTGGATGTGTATATGCTTCTTATTCTCATTCTGAGATGAAAAAATGAAATTGGCAATGTTTTCAATGTTGTTGCATAAGTTGTTATCCTTGGATATGAACAGAGTTTATTTCTAATTTTAATATAAAGTTTGTTATGAAATTTGACATAATGAGAAAGTGAAGGACACTTGAAAGGAAGCAGCAAAAGTGAAAGCATGTAGAAGTATGTTCAAGGGTTTCTTTAATCCTTAACTCAATCCAAAAATATTAATGGATGGGTCAGATATAGAGGTAGGCACTGTGGATTCAAAGATGGAAAGGATAAAATTTTTCCCTGCTTTCACAAAAGCTACTGAGAGGTTCAGAAAACTAAACAAGATTACAATAAAGGCTTATGTGCAATGTTTCAGGGAACACAAGGAGAAAAACCCAAACAAACTAGCATCAAGGTAAGCTTCTAAAAAGAAGTAATAATATGTTAAAAGAGAGTTTAAAGTTAAAGAAAAGTTGGCCGTGAAAATGATAGAGATGCAGGGTGAAGTGAGGAGTCAGGTAAGAGTACTGGAGAGCTTTTATTCTCTCATGTGCGCATGTGTGCAGGTGCAGAGATGAAAGAGCATGTGGAACTTTCTAGTAACTGAATGAATTTCAATATGGCTGCATTCTTGGTTCTCCAAATGTGGGCCCCAAATTAGAACCATCAGCAACACATTAGTCATGCAAAATTTTAGCAGACTCCACCCTAGACCTACTAAATTGAGGGGGATCCAGCATTCTGTTTTCACAAGCCCTCCAGGTGATCTGGTGCACACTATAGTTAGAGAACCAGTAGCTTCATAGGAGAGGACAAAGGTCAGTAGGGGTAAGGAGTGATGGGGGTAATGATCTGCGTTCATCAAATACAAGACAAGGCGCCGAGTCATAGGCAGAGGCTGTGCAATGCCATTCCTCATCTTGTTATGGAGACTAAAACCTTTCTCTCTCTCTCTCTCTCTCTCTCTCTCTCTCTCTCTCTCTCTCTCTCAAAGGCTTTTTTTTTTTTCTTTCTTCCAGTTACCTGTAGTTTTGGTGACAGGCAAGCAGTCAGAGTGAGTTTCCCATAACTGACTGCACTGGAACCATTGCTGCTAACGCATCTAATTATTTCTTCACCTTTGTTTTATTCACACTGAAAATAAAACCTTGCAAATATCTTTTCATTGTCACACCTATTGCTGTCATAATTTCCAAGTTCCCTGGAGACAATTTTAGCCTTAAGAATTCACCTACCAAAGGTGCTAGAACCTTAGAAATTAAATTCTAACACATGCTTGCTCTCTGCCAGAATGTAAGCCTGCGTATTTCTCTTTGACAGATCATATTTGGTCTCTGGACTTTCAGCACAGTGAAAATAACCTGCTCACAGAGCCTCCTGAGAAATTTAGAGCTAAGCCATCCCATATCAAATCTTCAACAAAAACTGGTCAGTTTTAGAAGTCCTTAAAATTAAGTTATCTGGGAAACTTCATGAGTCTAGGTATCGTAGAAGTAAAGGTGGTATGTTAACACAGCAAAGTTAGACAGCAAGACCACTATGCCACACAAAGGTGTCACAGACTTATCTCAGGCTAAGTTATTTGGTTGTATCTTCTGATTGGCAAAGGCAAAATGATACATTCGTTAGGCAATTCAATTGGTATTTTGTCTTATGAGGGTTCTTCACTCTAGACATTAATTTGTCATCAACAAAATAAAGGAAATGTGCTAGATTATCTTCTATTGCTCTAAAAATGGGAAACTTCCTAGTGAAGTGATTAAGGACTAAGACCAGACCGTCTCTGCCATTCCCTGTGTACTAAGACCTAAAGAAAGTCATTTAGCCTGTTTAGATTTTGGTGTCCTCATCAAAAAATTAGATGCTTATTCATTTGTTTGTACACTGATTCATTTAACAAATATTTTTGAGAACCAAATCTGTGCACTCTATCAAGTGGTATCTACATGCTATGGATATAGCAGAAACAGGCAAAGGTTCTTCATACTCTAGAGATCATACATTCTAGAGAGGAGAAAGACAATAATGCAAATATTTAGAATCTCAGGTGATACAGGGCTATGGTATGATATCTAAATCTCCCATTCAGGATCCAGGTAAGGCTCATAGCTGAATTCCTTTTCAGACATTTCTTGGTCAAAAAGAAGCTGCATACCTCAGATTCATCCCCACTCCCTAGGGGCAGACAGAATCCAACACTGGTCAAGGTGAGATTTAAAAGTTAATCCCTTTGTTCAATTCAGGAAAGTTCAAAAGGGCCATCTCAGGTCACAATTCCCTAATGCCCTAATGTCTGCTGATGTTTTGTATCTACCATATCACCTTTGAGTTGCTCCATTTTCTCATATCTGCTTCTCTCACTCCCCCTCATGTCCACACTAAGATCACTCATCAGTAAACCTGCTGCACGCAAAACTCCATTGCAGAACGTGTGTGCCACAAAACCCCATCTAAGATAGGTGACAAGAGGTGCTTTGGAGAAGTGTAGAGCTGAGGAGGAGGAGAGGGAGTGCCTGGCTGATGGTGTGATCGTTATAAGTTAGCTATCACTAATCCTAATTATTACTGCGAGCTAGGCATCGGGAAAAACCTTAATGGAGGAGGGTTTTAAACTTGGCCTTGAAGAAAAGGAAGAGTACAAATAAGCAAAAGAACAAGGAAATTTTTCATAATAACAACTGATTCATGCAGTTCAATTTGGCAGTTGCTCCATAATTAAATAGACTGCTAGGAACTAGTAAAGAAGAATTTTGGTTAAAAAGTGAAGCTTTGGACTTAACCCTAGATTTAGAGCTTGACTCTATCACTTCCTGGGTATCAGACTTTGGACAGGTCAGTTGAGTACTCTGTTCCTCAGTTTCCACATCTGGAAAAATGAGGACAAAAATACCACCCACTTTCTAGTGTTCTTATACATACATAATGACTCAGTGCATATAAAGTACTTAGCAGAGTATCCAGTACTCATGTGGTTAGAGCTTAAAAATGTTGATTGTTAATACTGATATTAGTATTTATTTTCAATGCTAAAATTCCATTATACAACTTCAAAATTGTTTAAAAAATATTCTTTATTATCTTCTTGCATGTAGGGACTCTCCTATGACAATCAAGTCACTCCCTGATTCTTTACTTTGACTTTTATTCTTCATGCGCATAAGCTTGCCTTTGAGACTAGTTGGCTAGTCTTGGTGTTAGTTTTTGTTTAATTTTATAGGTGATATATAAGGATGAGTAGGACTCCCCAAGATGAGTTGGCCTCCCAAGGCTTAAGCACTGAAGAACTGGATTCAGCCAAGGAAGCTCCACCTTGACCTTCTGAGACCAGCACAGTAGGCAAGTCAGGCAACCTCCATCTGTCCCATCACAGCAACATCATCCTGTGGACCCAGAACCACTGTCCCTCCTGTTTCTGTGCTAATCAAGTTATTATGGGTTCAGCCACTTTTCTTTTAAATACTTAAGTCACTAAAGGTCTTAGTGCCAACAGACAATAGAGCAGAGTGGTTACAAACTCAAACTCTGGCACTAGACTCTCCATACTTAAATCCTGGTTCTCACACTTCTGTCTGCATAACCATGGCAAGTTAATTAACCTCTCTGAGCCTCAGTTTTGCCATCTACAAAGTAGAGGTACTAATATTACTATCTCGTATGATTGTTGTGAAGATTAAAAAGGTTAAAACATGTGAAGTATCAAGAACTACAGATGGTGTGGTAAGCACTAAAAGTACTTGTTCTTGTGGAGTCCTCCCTTCTTCTAAGGGGAACTCCTTCATTTAGTCCAATATGCTGTGAATCAGCTGCCACTCATCTCCATAAAGAAGGAGAAAATTAAGAAGGCAAAAAAGTATGTAATTCCGTCTAGAAACCCCCTTTATGGCACCTTCTGTGGCATTCTCTTCAGTGTTTAAGTAAAAATTACAAAGTCTATGTCTACCCATTCCACCATAAATTTTTTTTAAATTAAATAAGTAACTATTTCACTGATTTGCACAGGAATAAGCCATCCAAAGAAAATCAAACTTAGCTGTACATTGAGAATTGTATTTTGGCTCAGAATAGGTAATAGTTATGCTCTTCTATAAATAATAAGCACAGACTATCTTGTTTGAGGAAGTATTTTACTTTTTCAAATTATAGGACAGATACAGAGAATTTTTGAACCTTTATAAAATCACATTTCTATCTCGCATAATGACCAGCAAAGGGCTACTCTGTTCTTTTACAAATTAATCCAACTTGCTCAGCAGATGAAAAGAGCACCAAGTGGGAACGCACCAAAAAGCCTTGGGGTTTCTGATTGCCTTTAGTCATTCTCCTTTTATCTTTCATGCTCGGTACTGCAGTTCAAAATTCCTTCTGAATCGTTCCAAATCCCTGAGAGTTAATTCTTGTCCAGTAGAGACTCATTTCTCTCTGTTTGCATTTATCCATTTTAGGAGCTTCATGAACCTTTTTATAACTAGATAGCTATCTTTCTATCATTTTCTCTTTCTCTTCCTGTTTAAATGTCCTCTGGGATGATAGATTTAAAATTTCATTAAACAAAAACATGCAGTTAAGATATCTAGTTAACACAATTTTTAAAAATTTGCATGTCTTTACAGTTGTTTCTTGGTTGAATTCAGCAATATTTTTAAGGGTTGTAAAAGTATAGCATTCATGATCAGACACTATACTACCGTTGAGATTATTACTAATAGAAGAAGGTAATACAAAATTAATGTTTTTATTTTTTTTAAAAACTTCTGTACATGAAGCTGTGTCCATGTCACCATTTTCCCCAATGTTTTTACAGCATAGGATGGAGGGAGAAATATTTTACTGGAAAGAAAAGTAAAGAGTGAGTAAACAAGAAACTGATGGGCTGAATTTCCTTTGCATTGGTCATTGACCTCTGGAAACCTCCAAGTCCCAGGGACTTGCATAAGTAAGGAGGGATGGAGCATCCTACTCGGTCCATGACTGGGAAGATAGTTAAGGAAGTCTCATAAGCACCCTTAGCTTAAAACTTCCAATAGCTTATACCATAGAAATTGGGAGATCAGAACAGGAGAAGAATAGCAAAGCTCAGTTTGGAAAATAACAATTAGAAAAATACTTTTTGTCAATCTGCAGAACAAAGCTATATAGAAAAAACTTACCACACTTTTAGGACTATAAGACATACTGGGCCATAAGATGCACCTTGGTTTTAGAGGAGTAAAATAGGAAAAGAAATTTTGAAGCAAAAAATGTGGTAAAATATTTAATAACCTATGACCCAGCTCCACCACTCTTCCCCCCACTGCAAGCCAGGTAAGCTATATTCAGACTATAAGATGCACCCCCATTTTCCTCCCAAATTTGGGGAGAGTGCATCTTATAGTCCAAAAATACGGTACTTGAAGCTAGATATATGCACATCCATTGTCAGAGAAAAGAAGAACTTAACACATGAATTAGCTAATCTAGTAAGCACATGGAATTGAGAAATTTTTGTGTTTTTAAAAGGGATATAAGTGACATCTATTACATGTTTTGTTAATCATACGAAATTCTTTAATCAAGAATTTTGCTTAATAGAACACACCCAAACATATATATAGCTAATCAAAGTCACTAATATCACACACTAGAAATAGAATATTACAAGTCTAGTCACATTTCATGGTGTAGGAAGAAAGAAGAATGTTTTAAGCAGTAAGTGGCATGACTTTTCTCATATGTATATTAACATATTTAAATATGTATTTGGATGCTTTCTCAGAAAGCTTGAGTAACTAGAGGGATGTTGATTTTTACTTTTATTTCTCTTTTTCCTAAAAATATTTGAGGGCATCTAAAACACATATACAAAATGTTTAATAAATTAGAACGAGAAGTAGAAAATTGATCCATAAACAGAAGACTAAACAGAGTCTCATTCGGTAATTATTACGAGATGCGCCACTTGTGCACCACACTGCCTCTGAGACCTCTGGCAGCAGCCCGAGGATGGAGAGGTGATTGGGCCGTCATGATATGAAGCACAGATGTTGCAGGAGAGATGGAGGGCACTGAGGGTAACAGCCTCAAGCAGAGTTTTTCAACGAATGCTTAAATTTGTTCATTTTTTTCATATGGTGTTTTCTGATCACAGCTTTTGATAAAAGGAGACACAAGATACAGCATCAGTGATTAAAGATGATTTTTCCATGGTGGGAGTGAGAGGAGGGAGAAAGAAAAGCTACTTAGTATATCACGTGCATAAAGGCTTCGAAAGAAAATATAACTAGGAAGTGAATGAAAAGAATCACCCTTCAAATTTCTTTTCTAAATATTTTGTCCTTTGGTCAGGAACTGAAAATTAGAATACTCTGAGTCCCTTTACTTGCAGGTGTAAATATTTCATAAGCTAGGTTAAACAAAAAGAGATACAAGAATTTCCCAGACAAGACTGCTGTGGGAACATGTGTGATCAACACAAGTTTCCAAAAAAGGACTAAAATGAGAGACTGGAAGGCTCTAAAACTGAAAGGCAGCCAATCCTTTTCTTGGTCAACAGAGCCACTCATTCCTGTTTGTCTCTGTAAAGATTTGTCTCAGATGCAGGTAAAACTGGATCTGTGTTCATTTAGGAAAGATATCTATCTGCCCCATAGCTTGCAACTTCACATTTCCCCTTCATTTCACTCATGCACAAAAACCTTCAAACTGACTGTGAATCCTTATTCCAAACTCCTGAAAAAATGAATGTGGTTGGACCGGTTTGAGTCAGGTCTCCATCCCTAACCCAATTAATATGACTGGGAGCCAGAGAAGGCAGAACATTGTCTTCCAAGGCCCTACCCTGAGGGCAGAGACAGTTTCAAAGACAGAACTATAATCAGATTTCCTAAGAAGATGCTTACTAAGAATTTTGAGGTTAGTCTTAAGGCTTAGAATGTGAATTCTCTATTTTCATATTGACAGGTGATGCAAACGTTTTAAAAATAAGGTGAAGAGACACAGAAATCTTTCTGCTGTTGAAGGCAAGATGCCTAACCAATATTTTTGCTGATGCAAAAATAAAGCCTCCCCATATTTGCACTGTAATAGGCTGCAGGCAAAGAAAAGATTGTCCTTAGGCAGCAGATTTGTATCTGCTCTCACAATTAGGCATGCTCTAGACGGAAAGTGCAGAGATCCACACCACAGGATTCAGTGTGAAAAAGATAGCTGTGGCCCCGACAATTTTCAGAGCAGGTGTTCCGGATCATCAAAAAGATACCTGAGGAGTATTTTGCCCATGGAAAAAAGTTATATTGAGCTGCAGAGTTCTGCAACATGCTTTCCAGGATAAGCTATGGGAAAAAGTATTGTACTTGCACAAAATAGAATAGGTTGTCTTGTTTTGTAGAGTGCTGATCAATTGCCTTTTGTCTCTGAGAAAATGATTTTAGTTTTGATAAAGCTGATAATGCATAGTTCTTTCTGGCTGCAGTAGGATGGGAAAGTTATTTGTATGCAGAAATCAATTCTAGCTGTTGAAAATTAAACCCAGTCATCAGCATATAGGAAAAGGCTTATATTTCTATCTATCAAGATGGCACATACCTAGTTTGTCTATAATCAGTATCATATTATGATGGAGATTAATTTAAAAGATGAATACATAAAACACCACTGCTTTATATTACATGATATTGAGAATGGGTATGTCAGGAAGTTTTCCCCTTTATTTAGCTTGTTTTTAAAGGGGTATTACCCCCATATTTTCAGGATCATAATACTAAGCCTCACTTTTGTATCAAAACTTAGTGAGAGATCACATGCAAAACACTCTTATTTTCTTGAAAAAAAAAATAGTGGTTAGTAATAGCATAATACTGTTCCTAAAACCTTCTTACTTCTAATATAAAATATTTGACTTGGAGACCTCACATGTGATTTAAAGGAAAGCTAACATGAATAATTGAGGGGGTGCTAAGAAAATTGATATAGCCATAGTTTTGTGGGACTATAGGTTTGACTCCTTTTAAAAATAGAGTAGGCTCTCTTTGAACCTTTCCAGAACAAAAGTAAGTTTATAGTTGTTTGTATGGAAAATGATGTGCAGGTTATGATTATTACAGGAGCTTTATTAACTCAAAAGAATGGCATAGTGTTACTCATAACTATAAACCTAATTTCGTCTACCCCTGTAGTTTGGTGTTGTTCAGAACACACTTCAAGCAGTTTTAAACAGTGATACAAAACCTTCTTTTACAATTTACTTTCAGGGGATGATTGAATGAGTTTGGGCATACGGAGTAGTAGTCTCTGTTAGATGTCTGGGATCTAAATTACTTGAGCTCTGCACCTGCATCATAGAGCCCCGAAAAATTGCCCCCACTTATTCCCACCATTGTTGGGTATCTGTGCTTCCATCAGTACTTTCACTGAAGCCATATAAGGGGCAACTATAGCCTCAAATCTGCTTCATTATTAACTGCGGAAATTAAGTAAAGGTCTTCCACAGGAATTTATTTAACTCCAGATTTGGTGCTAATAAGTTTATAATTAGATAGGTTTAAATTAGGCTGATTCTTTCACAACCTGATTTTTTTTGCTGTCCTGTAAAATTTTTCAGAAATGTCTGTTCATTTATTTTTATTTTTAGTTTGTTTGTTTTTACATCCATGCAGTTTTAATAAAATCAGCATATGAGATACATTAAATATGAGATAGGTCTGATTTTCCCTAGAACTTATTATTCTATTAAAGAAAAAAAGAAAGGAATTTCTCCAAGCAGAGCATTTGATAGTTTTGTTTAACAAAAGGTTTTATAAAGGTAACCTCTCTCCACCTCATCTCACATTTTCCTTCCAATCCCATCCATTCAGTCGTAGGGGAAAACAGATTCAGGAGGCCGTGTTTAACATAAAAAAATTAGTAGTATATTGAAATAGAAACAGACAACTTAAGCAACGCAATAAGCAATGACAAGTTATTGGTACCTACTTTGTAAATATTAAGACTCTCCCTTCCCCTTATATTAGGATATGAATATGGATAATATAGTCAAATTCTTTCCTCAATGGTTCATTATACTAAATAATACTCTCAATTTCAAGTAACAAAACCCCAACTAGTTCAGCGAAAAAATGGACTTTATTGCTGTGTGTAAACTGCAAAGTTGAGAGTGGTGTGAGATTCAGGCCAAATCCAGGCTCCCCAACCATGTTGTCAATAATTTCTCTGTCTGTTCTGCTTTCTTCTCTGTTGGGTGGACCTTCAGACAGGTTCCTCCCACATGTTTACAAGAGTTTATATCTCCAGTGAAAATTAAAATTCTGAGTAAACTCACATCTCCATCTACTCTACTCTTGAACCTGAATATGAACAGTAACTTAAAAAAAACAATAGCATGCTGACTCATGTCACTTTCAATTTTCATGATTCCTCCCTTGCCTCTTAATCCAGCTTCCTGTTCTGCTTATTGACTTGTGTCTCAGATGCCTCAAAGTGCATACAAACATTTGCTAAAAATGGTGTGCTGTTTTGTGTTCCCATATTTGTGATATTTCTTCCAACTGAAAAGTCCCTGTACATACTCATCACCTTAGTGACTTGCAAATTAATTTTAACCATTCCAAATTTAGCTTAATAATCACCTTTTATAATCCTCCCTTCCTATCCTTCTACAGATGTTATCCCACATCACCTTCACATATACCTTTGTTTTTAGAAACAATTTTACTATATTATAATTAAAGCTTACTTACCTATTTCCTTCAATAAAGAGAAACTATGGTCAGGACAGGAAACCATGCTTTAGTCTTTTTTTTCTCCCCAATCCCAATATCACAGTGTTTAGTACATTCTGAATGATTGAAATTTTTGTTGTTTTTGAATGAATAATGAATTGATGAATAAGAATTTCCTCAAGAAATTTTCTAGAACTTCTAAATCATCAATGCATGTTTTCTATCAGGATTGTTTTCCCTAAACATTTTTATTAAAAAAGATTCTAAATAAATCTTTAAGTTTATATGCCTTATGAAATTTGTAATTTCTAATACCAATAGAGTTTTTTTGTTTTTTAAATATATTTTATTGATTATGCTGTTACAGTTGTCCCATTTTCCCCCCTTCATTCCCCTCCACCCTGCACACCCCCTCCCACCCACATTCCCCCCTTTAGTTCATGTCCATGTGTCATAAGTTCTTTAGCTTCTACATTTTCCACACTATGCTTGCCCTCCTCCTGTCTATTTTGTACCCATCATCTGTGCTACTTGTTCTCTGTACCTTGTCCCCCTCTCTCCTCCTCCCTCTCCCCTATTGCTAACCCTCCATGTGATCTCCATTTCTGTGTTTCTGCTCCTGTTGTAGTGGTTTGCTTAGTTGGCTTTTGTTTTAGGTGTGGTTGTTAATACCTGTAAGGTTGCTGTCTTTTTACTGTTCA
Organism: Anoura caudifer; assembly: GCA_004027475.1. NCBI lineage: Eukaryota > Metazoa > Chordata > Mammalia > Chiroptera > Phyllostomidae > Anoura > Anoura caudifer. Next base: position 301,913 of record PVKU01000472.1, on the reverse strand, counting down.
TATTTCTTATCTCCTTTTTCTTAGATAAGTCCCTTTAACATTTCATATAATAAGGGCTTAGTGATGATGAACTCCTTTAACTTGACCTTATCTGAGAAGCACTTTATCTTCCCTTCCATTCTAAATGACAGCTTTGCTGGATAGAACAATCTTGGATGTAGGTCCTTGACTTTCATGACTTGGAATACCTCTTTCCAGCCCCTTCTTGCCTGTAAGGTCTCTTTTGAGAAATCAGCTGACAGTCTGATGGGAACTCCTTTGTAGGTGACTCTGCCTTTATCCCTTGCTGCTTCCAGAATTCTCTCCTTCATTTTAGTCTTGGCTAATGTAATTATAATGTGCCTTGGTGTGTTCCTCCTTGGGTCCAACTTCTTTGGGACTCTCTCTCAGCTTCCTGGACTTCCTGGAAGTCTGTTTCCTTTGCCAGGTTGGGGAAGTTCCCCTTTATTATTTGTTCAAATAAGTTTTCCACTTGTTGCTCTTCTTCTTCCCCTTCTGGTACCCCTATAATTCGGATGTTGGGACGTTTCAAGATGTCCTGGAGGTTCCTAAGCCTCTCCTCATTTTTTTGAACTCTTGTTTCTTCCTTGTTTTTTATTTGGTTGTTTCTTTCTTCCTTCTGGTCCACTCCATTGATTTGAGTCCCAGTTTTCCTCCCATCTCTGTTGGTTCCCCATGCATCTTTCTTCATTTCACTTATTGTAGCCTTCATTTGTTCATCTAATTTGTGAGCAAAATCCATCAATTCTGTGAGCATCCTGATCACCAGGGTTTTGAATTGCGCATCTGATAGGTTGGCAATCTCTTCATCGCTTAGATAAATTGGCTCTGGGGCTTTGATTTGTTCTCCCAGTTGAGCCATTTTTGTTTTGGGTTTTTTTTGTTGTTGGTGGTGGTGGTGGTGGTTTTTTTGGTCTAGTCACGCCTGTTATGTAGGAATGGGCGGAGCCTTAGGTGTTCCCCAGGACAGGGCAGCCCAGTCGCTGGGTAGTGACGCTGTATGTGGGGGCGGGGTCCGAGAGGAAAAAATGGCGCTTGCTCTGCTCACTCCCAGATTCCAGTCCCTTCTGCTTCTTCCCCTTCGCCTGGATTATCTGCACGTGAATGTGGGACCACCTGGTAAGCCAGCTGCCTTGAGCGGCCTCACTAGGTCTGCACAGATGCCACCCTGTGCCCGGGGTCTCCTAGCCGCCGCCTGTGCACCTGGGATCTACCAGCCACTGCTGCCTGCGTGCCCGGTCGGAACCTCCGCTTTTTCCTGCCGCGACTCCGCCCCTTACCCGTCTGAATGAATGCTTGTTGGACTTCTGTATAGTTCAATTTTTTATGAGTTCTGGTTGTTTTCTTGTTTCTAAATCTTTTTTGTCCTTAATTTTGGTTGTGAGAGGAGGCACAGTGTGTCCACCTATGCCTCCATCTTGGCCGGAAGTCTCACCAATAGAGTTTTAATATAACCATCATTCTAATGATAACTATCATTCTAATGGTTATGTTAAGAAGCTATAACCGCAGTTATATATATGCCTACCAATACGCAAATACCCATTATTAATATGGGACATGTTGAATAGTATTTGAATTTGAATTTGAATTTAAACATCGTTGCTTCCAGGTCAGTGATCCAGGGAGTTTGTGAAATTTGTAAGAAAATTCTATTCTATGCTGGTTCTTTAAAAAAAAAAAAAAAAGGTGAAACAAAGACATAAGTTGTTCAATTGCAAAAAATGTTATCAAAGACCTATCTCAACTGCCAGTAATGATATGAAGTATAGACAATTAGAAATTAAATACTTGACATTTAGCATGTTAACAATAGTTCCAGGTGTTTAAATTCCTCAATCATTTTTCCTCATTCTTCAATATTTGTCACATGAAGCCTATGTGTAGCAAGGCATCTTGACTGTTTTTTAAGGCACACAAGAATCTCTTTAAAAAAAAGAGAGAGAGGAAGTCTTTCATCATGCTACACTACTTGCCTGTGCTTCTGCCTCTCCATCAGGTTGTATGAGACTTACATTTTCCAGTTATCTCTGTGTCATTCAGCATTTTTATCTGACAAGTAAATTAAAACCATCAAGAAGAGTGAATCTTGAAATCTTCTGTGTCCCAAGGTAGCCACAATTTGATGCACTGTATTGCAATGTTTCTGGAGTGGTGGCAGGGCAGTGTTGGAAAGCACAGCTATGAAATCACTTCTTGAGAAAATATAGCCCCAACTTAGGGTCTCTGCTTCAACAGAAATGATCCAGGAGGGTTTATTCCATCCATCTGAGATTTCAGGAACTGGCTTACTTGAGTAGAACAGTGAATCTCTTGCCATTCTCCCCCCACAACCCACACCAATCTTAGAAGTATTTTCCCTGTTCATAGTTGACATCAAATATTGAAGGAGAGTAAAAGAATAATGTTAATACTATACCATGACAATATTGCTTCCTTTAAATACCTACCTCATTCGAAGCCTAGGCAGAGATATATGAATAAAAATTTTTACTCACTCTGTTTTTATTAATTATCTCTGAATAAATTAAATGCCAATATATATAAATATGTTAGGATCATTTGAGTACCTAAAGCAATTTTAAGCATTAATATTACTGAATATACCATTGCTCCATTGCATTCCACATAATTGAATTGAAATGCATATAATAAGATGAACATCGAAACTAAGAAATAGCTAAGTAGCTGTGGGTAAAATGGGGTTGAATCTAAGAAATACTTAAAATTTAAGCATGACAGGATTTGTAATCAACCTGAAGGCAAAGGAGAGAGTTGCATGAGGGCTGAGTCTAAGGCTTCAGTCCTGGACATCTGTAAGAATGGTGTGCCCCCTGCAATGGGATGCATTTACCCTCTAGGCAATGGGGAAGGCTCTGAACATTCTTGTTTATCATTCTAAAGAATATTACTCTGGCCATACAATGTGGGATGGATCAGGAAGAAATATTATAGAAAGACAGTCTAGTAGAAAATTATAAAACTAATCTATTTATATGAGGCCAATACTGAAATGAGGCTCTGTCCATGGTAATCACAAGATAATGTAAGACATGATAAAGATATGACTCTTCAAGTGGGGCTGTAGAGAAAGGTAAAATCAATGAAAATCTCACTTTTCAAGCCCAGGTAGCCAAGAAAATATCATTATATACAAAATCACAAGATTATGTTCATCTAGGACAAACATTTTCTCAGCTTTCATTCATATCTTATACTTTTATGTCTACATTACCATATTTATGTGCTGAGATTTTACAAATTGATTAGTCTCCATTATATATCATGACATCTTTCTATGGGAGCTTCTTTCATAGAGTTACACCATTCCTGAATACAATAGATGACCTGGGAGGGAAATTTTTTTCCTGAAAAAAAAAAAAAAAAAAGCTAAGGATTTCCTGTATTGGTGGTCAAATACCTTAAGATTAATTTAATTTACTGAGCATTGTTATTCTATTACTTTGTTGAGATTTCTTCTGTGATTTAAAAAAATCACTTTGGAGAAATGAAGAGATAATACCATTTGAAATTTTTATATTTCATCAAGAATCAGGAGTCATAAATATAACATGAATATGAAGCAAATATACACCATTTATTCACTGGACATCATTTTGAGAAATACGTTATTCTGCCCCTTCTCCCAAAAATCATGCAACTGCCGTCTTCAATTACTTTAAAAATATGTTCACAAGAGAAAAGAGCTAACTTTAAGATGCTAGTCCACAGAAAATGACACAGGATACAAATAAAAGATTTGACTTTGAAATGTAACTTTGTATAAACTAAAACAATCTTGATTACATAGGGACAAAATCTGATGCTTCCATATAAGAAACTTCTTTGGTTAAACATAATCAAAATGCTTTTTTTTCTCAAACTTTCCTGAAAATATTAAATCTATTTTTTATGTTTTTTTTAAAGTATTTGGAATCCAAGTAAAGAACTTCACTTTTTTTCTCTTCAAATAGAAATGACAAAGTAAACTTCATGTCATTCTGACTTATGCAAAGCATTGGCTAGGTGCTAAGTCTTTATTCAGTAACAATTTTGCAGCTCTTTTTGGAAATTGCTTTTACTTAAGGGAGTGTGCTTCTTTCCAAATCCATACAATGAAATATATCATTTTAATATACTTATATTTTTCTAAGACTACAACTTTCATTCCATTAAACAAAGGGACATTTTCAATCTACTAGTCACAAATACATTTCTTAATATGGATTTCATTTCTTTTTTTTTTTTTTACAAACAAGGTTTGCTCTCTATGGTATAACTTAATGTGAGTAAATTATAGTATACATTTTATCCTACAAAACAAATTACAAATAATCTTTTCAGGATTTAAAAATGAATAGATGGTGCTAACAAACAAGTTTTCATGACAGGAATTTGTAGCTATACTGCATGTTTATAGAATCCATTTGGTAGATAACTTTATGGTTTATTTATCTAAATATGTCTGTTTAAATTAATCAAGTCTTTGAGGCCTCTAACCAAGGAACAACTACCTGCTCCTGCTCTTCCTCCCTGCACCACTCCTCCTCATCCTTCCAACACATTACATTTCTAAGTTCCTGCCCTGCTTGCTGACTCATTGCCAGGGCTACTTATTCCCTTCCAGGGCACCCTAAAATTTCCCTTTGTAATAGTTCCTACAATTGTGATTATTTGTTCATTGTCTGTCTTCCACAGTGAATTGCAAATCCAGGAGAGCAGTAACTGTCTTTTTTGATCCTTTTGGTATCCCCAGCATCTGTCTCGGTGCCTGCCATGTAATGGGCGCTCAATAAACATTTGTTAAATGAACTAAAAAGTTCTTAACCTTAGACTCACATTCTAAACTTAATCTACATGATTTGATTAAATGTAGAAGTTTGTACTTCTAGTAGCCACTGCCTTCTGGGAAGCATGATCTTCAAGGATACAGAATAATTGGATCCTTCTTATTAAAATTATGTTGGGTAGACTTACTTCACATGCATAGCATAGTTACCTTCAGGGTAAATCTTCTGTAGATGTCAAGTAGAAAGTGAAGATACAGATTACCCATAGGTTAATCTGAGCTCTTCTAACCAGAATCATCCAATATAAACACTTATTCAATTCATTTACTCAAACAAATATTTATTAAGGTACTACCATACTATATTAGTTCCTTGGGGTTCCTATAACAAATTACCACACACTTCATGGCTTAAAATGACAAAAATTTATTCTTACAGTTCTGGAGGCCAGAAGCACACTTTCTCCTAAAACTCTAGGAGAGACTCCTTCTTGCCTCTTCCAGCTTCTTATGGCTCCAGGCATTCTGTGGCTTGTAGCTACAAGCTACATTTCAAAAAACATGATACAAATTTACTGGTAGAAATAGTACAAAGGTCTGTGGGAATACATGGCTGAGGACCTAACCCAAACCAAACAACTGGAAAAAAAGCTTCACAGATGATGTGATGTTCAGTAGGAGGATTGAATAGGGATTCACCATGAGACCAAATTCGGCATTCAAAGAACTGGAAAAATTTAGCATGGTTATAAAATGATAAGAGATGAATCTGGAGGTATATGCTATAGCCATTGTATAGAGCCTTATTATAAAAATTAAGGGCTTTGGACTTTATCATGAGATAAAGATAAAGATCTGTGACTGACCAGAACCAATATAACAAGAGGGCAGAAATTATTCCTATTGAGACCAAGAGCTATAGGAGGTCCTGAATGCTCCTCTTATTTCCACATGGAAAATCTGATTCTTCCCTATATTTAATTGTAGCTCAATGTATAACACACTTTCAGAACACTTGGTCCTGCCCAAACGTCTGCAAAGACATTTGGTTCACATCAAATATCGTTGATATTTGGCCCTATGCAAACATCCACAGAGACCTTTGGTCTATGCCAAAAGTCCTTGAAATTCAGTCTTTGAGCATATTTGGTCCATGCCAAATGATCCTTGATATTTTGTCCTGTCGAAAACATCCACTCTTAGAATGTGAATCATAAAAAAGAATGTAAACAAAATTTTAACAAGTTAAATGTATTATCTAATTAATCATGAACAAATGTGTCCATGGACATTTTGGATAGGACCAAATATGACAATATATTAAGGACTGTTTAGCATGGGCCAGTCATCTGAGTGGATGTTTTGGACAGAACCCAAATATCAAGTAGCAGATCTATGATACAATATCATAGTAAAATTGCTCCAAAAGATTGTGCAAGGATATTTAATTCAACATTTGTATTTTGCAGACAGGAAACCAAGGGCAAACAATGCTGTGATTGCTCTAGGACACAAAAAGAGAGCTGGATCTAGTCAGTTTTTCTGTTACTGAAAATGGTGTTATAATGTATTGTAAATAGTATGGGCTTGGCGCCTGACAAAGCAGGGTTGGATTGCCAGCTTTCCTGCATATAAGAAGTATGACTTTAGGCAAGTAATATACATAACCATTTAAACTAGGAATAATAATAGAGCCTACCTATTAAGACTATTGTGCAGATAAATTTGGTAATGAATTTGAAGCACTAAGCATAGTGCTAGAGGATAATTTGCTATTAAATAAATAGTGGCTGTTGTTGATGATGGTGATGATGATGTTTTCATAATTATCTCAGACTATTATTCACAGCTTTCTACTCACAGCACGATAATGCATCACATTATACACTCTGATTTTCAAATGACATGTACTTATATTATTATTCTCTACAAAGGAGATTAGGATTTAGAATTCCTAGCAAAGAGGTTTAAGAAATTAGATAGGACTAGGCATTTTTCAAAATATCATAACTTAATATTCTGTCATCCAATTAAAATTTTAACTAAAGCCTAGTTCATAAATATGTAATCACAAGAGTGAAAAAGAAGATATATTAGTAAAATGAGCAGTTTACAAAGCTATTATTTAAGTAAAACAGCATAATTTTTTATAACAAGGTAATCTGATTTTCAAAAGGCATCCAATTAATATCTTCTCCTCCATCTGAACTTTGAATATGTGGTCTTAATAATTTACTTGTTACCTGGTTACCATGAAAATATATGCTCCAGGTTTAAAACTCTTGAATTATATCATGTATTTTACAAATGCAGTTGCTAAGTAAATAATGTTTGCTTTTTAAATGCCATTTTCTTTATCTTCAAAAAGTTAATGTTGTTTTCTATAGCACCTATTTCTTACAATTTGTTATTCAAAAATTTTCAATGAGAAAATGTGACCTTTTAGAGTATACATTAATTTCCATGATATCAATGCTGTTTGGAGATTAGGAAATTCAGTCAGGACCTAATAAAAAAACTTTACTACATTATATATTAGATAAGGTGCAGCTATTTAACTTGTGTCTGTACAGATTGAAAACTCAACATTGAAATAAATTGACTGAAAATATCTTGAGTAAATCATAGTGACTAAAATCTAATTTCGAAGTTTAATACATTTCTTACTGAAAACTGAACATAAATGACTTTTGTTTTTATTTACATTTATATTTCCTCACAGGCATCTTAAATGTTGTGACTGGTTTCTTACTGACTCAAAAATAACATTTATGGTTTAGGTATTCTCTAGTAGATATGTCATTTTTATGAGGCAGTTATTACCCTGGATATAAATTTGCATGTGGTATACTGCATACTTGATTCCCACAGAAAGAGCTACTTTTGTGAAAGCCTTAAAGTTTAATAAATTAATATGGTAGACCATTAAGTGGTTTGCTTGTCAGTTATATTCTTTCTTGGCTTCAATTTCCTGCATATAACTGGTTAGATTAATGAATTTTTATAGTGATCAAAATAAAAATCAAGCTTTATTCAAGTTAAAGGATATTAAAGGGACTGATTGAATTAATATTTTAGAACATTAACAATTAACTGAATTACTACTGTGAGTTGGTAGTATTGAAAGGAAAAATGAAACAATCTAGAAGCCTGAATTCTGATAAAAATCATGTGTGAGCTTAGGCAAGTTCTTTAACTTCTCTGGGCTTCCCACTATTGTTAATCAATTGCCCATATCCTATCCCATAAAAATTATATCCAACTAAATCTTCAGTGATACAGAGAAGTGCTAATGAACTAATTGAATTAATATATATTTTAAAGGTTTCAAAAAGGTTAGTGAAACATGCAGCCCATACAGCTTTTTACTTATATTTTATTGATTGTGCTATTACAGTTGCCCTGATTTTTCCTCCTTTGTCACCCTCTACCCAGCACCCCTCACTCCTTCTTGGCAATACCGCCACCATGGTTCATGTCCATGGGTCATGCATTTAAGTTCTTTGGCTTTTACTCCATTTCCTATCATGTACTTTACATCCCCATGGCTATTCTATAACTACCTATTTATACTTCTTAATCCCCTCACCTCTTCGCCCATTCTCCCTACCCACCCCTGACCTGGCAACCATTAAATGTTTTCCATATCCATGATTCTGTCTCTGTTCTTCTTGTCCGCTTAGTTTGTTTTTAGATTCATTGTTGATAGATATGTATTTTTGTCATTTTATTATTCATAATTTTGATCTTCTTCTTTTTCCTAAATTAGTCCCTTTAACATTTCATATAATAATGGTTTGATGATGATGAATTCCTTTAGTTTTCTTTTGTCTGGGGAGTCCTTTAATTGCCCTTCGATACTAAATGATAACTTTGCTGGGTAGGGCAATCTTGGCTGTAGGTGCCTGCTTTTCATGACTCTGAATATTTCTTGCCAGTCCCCTCCAGCCTACAGAATTTCTTTTGAGAAATCAGCTGATAGTCTTGTGGGAACTCCCCTCCAGGTAACTAATTTATTTTCTCTTGCTACTTTTAACATTCCCTCTTTATCTTTAACCTTTGGCATTTTAATCATGATGACTCTGGGAATGGGGCTCTTTGCATCCATCTTGTTAGGGACTCTCTGAGCTTTCTGGGTTTCCATGTCTATTTCCTTCACCAATTTGGGGAAGTTTTCTTTCATTATTTTTTCAAATAGATTTCCAATTTCTTGGTCTTTCTCTTCTCCCTCTGTCACCCCATGATGCAAATGTTGGAACACTTGAAGTTGTCCCATAGGTTGCTTATACTATCCTCATTTTTTAGATTCTTTTTCTTCTTGGTGTTCTGATTGGTTGGGTTTTTTTTTCCTTCTGTTCCAAATCATTGATTTGATTCTTAGCTTCATCCACTCTACTTACTCTACTCTTTTCTCCCTGTTAATTGTTCTTTATTTCAATTAGTATATCCTTCATTTCTGACTTGCTCTTTTATATGCTGTTAAGGTCCTCACTAATTTCCTTGAACATCCTTATAACCACTGTTTTGAACTCTGCATCTGATAGATTGCTTATCTCCATTTTGTTTAGCTTTTTTTCTGGAGTTTTGATCTGTTCTTTCATTTGGGCCATGTTTCTTTGTCTCCTTATTTTGGCAGCCTCCCTGTGTTTGTTTCTATGTGTTAAATAGAGCTGCTTTGACTCTATGTCTTGGTAGTGTGACCTTGATAGTAGGTGTCCTTTAGGGTCCAATGGCACAGCCTCCCCTATCACCCAAGCTGGGCATTTGAGGTACATCTTTTGTGTGGGATGAGTACATCCTCCTATTGTAGTGAGCCTTAATTGCTATTGGCAGATCAACGGGAGGGATTTACCCAGGCCAGTCACCTGCAAGGACTGGCTGTGACCACTGACCACCAATCTCCACCCTCCATGAGGATCACCTGTGCAGGGGCAAAATGGTGGTGCTCCAGTGTGGTCTGTAGCTGCCCACTGGGTGCACTGGCCCTGGGATTTCCCGGGTGCTGCAGGGCAAGTTCAGCCCCCACCTGTGTTCTGTCCAGGGCCGCCCTGCCTCAGCTAAAAAGCAACCTGGGATGGCTGGTACTTGTGCTGGGCTTGGAGATTCCTAGGCAAAGCCAAGCTGTGATTCTAGGCTGGCTTCTTCTAGTGCTGGGTCTGAGCCAGCTGTTGCTTATTTGATAGGATTTAGGAAGTTGTGAAGCAGTAGTCAAAACCAGCCATTCTTAAGGAAAAGCAGCTTGGGTAAGCCCTTAAGTTGGCAGTCTCTGGCTATCTCCAAGGCAGGTCAAACAGTATTAGCCAGGTTGATGGAGTCTCAGATATGGCACCAGCTTGCCAGCTCTGTGGGGAGAGGTGCTAGAAAAGGGACAATGGCCTCTGGTCTCCTTGAAGCCAGACACTTCAGTTTCCCCCTGTATACCACTGATGCCTTTGAAGCTGCTACCCTAGTGCTGGAGCTCAGAGGGAGTGAGTCTTAGTAGGTGAGTCCATGTGTGTGTTCTTTAAGAGGAACTGCTTGGAGCCCCAGAATTTTCTTCCACTCACTCAATCTCCACTGGTTTTTGCAGCCAGCAGTTGTGGGGACTTACCTTTCCGTCACTGGAACCCTGGACTTGGGAGCCTGGTGTGGGGCTGGGAGTCCTCACTCTTGTGATATCCCTCCAGAATTTTTATCCATCACACATGGGTGTGGGACCAGCCTGTTCTGTGTCTGCATTCCTCCTACCAGTCTGGATGGATGTGGTTTTTTCAATTCCGTAGTTGTCAGACTCCCATTCAAACAGTTTCTGACAGTTCTGAATGATGATTGTTCTATATTTTAGTTGTAATTTTGTGTGCAAAAAGTTGAGCCATGTCTGCCTACACCACCATCTTGACTAGAGGATGCAATAGTTTTAAAATATGATTTTGTCAATGAGAGAAGCAATATGTTGTTGCCATATGTTATATAGTTTTTTCACCAATAAAGGAAGCTTTTAAATATCATTTTCTTAATTACTGCCAGTCAAACATCTGAGTACTAAGATGTACTTCCTTGTGCTGTGGAGGTGGAATTTTTAATAGTAAATTTGAATTAAGCAACATTAAATATGAAGACAATCATTTTTTTATCTGAGAAAATCTTTATTCTCCTTCACATTTAAAATTTATTGGGACCCCAGCTGGTGTAGCTCAGTGGATTGAGCACAGGACTGTGAACCATAGGGTCACTGGTTCAATTCTCAGTCAGGGCACATGCCTGTGTTGTGGGCCAGGTTCCCCTTAGGGGGCATTCAAGAGACAACCACACATTGATGTTTCTCTCTCTCCCTTCCCCTCTATCTAAAAATAAATAAATAAAATCTTTTAAAAATAAAAATACAAAAAATTTGGGGGGTGGTAGTGGTTAAAAGGTTTCAAGTTTACAGGATGGTCATTCTTAAAACAAATTTTATTATCATATTTTCACTTTGTGGAAACAGGCACCAAAACTGTGTGTAAAGCCTGGTTTGTTGGTCAGTGTTCAAGGAAATAAATTAGCAATTATATAAATAAACCCATTAATTCATCTACTGATTTAATTGGAAAATTAAATTTTTCAACACATATTTAATCTTAACAGGTGGGATACTAAGAACTCTTTATTGGCATTTTTGTAAAAAGGAAGAATGGGTTATGTTGTGGATGATGACTTTAATCTTCAGCCCGTATTTTGGGTTTACATCCTGTGTGCTCAATAAAGGGCAAATATGATGGGCTTTTTGGTAGGCAGTACCATATTTGCAAGCATATATTAAGTGGTAAAGTAATTTTGGTAATGAAACGTCACCCAGGGAAATGTTAATCTCGTATCTGTGTTTCAGCTTCTGACATGGCAGCGGAGCAGGGGCAGATTCTCGTGATAGCCACCGCGGCCGTTGGGGGATTCACTCTCCTCGTCATTCTTACTTTGTTCTTCTTAATCACCGGGAGGTAACAGATGTATACCAGATTATTTCCAAGATATGAGAATAACCATTTTTAATGCACTTTTTTTCAAATGTTTTTAAACAGAACAAAGCACACCCGAGAGGAAAAGGGATCAGGAAGATTCACTCTGAGAGTGAACTTTGAGATAATAGAACCACCCTGGCTAGTTCTCTGTATCAACAGGTCCCTGAAACGAAGCAACCAGAGACTTGATAAGAACACTTTGAAAACTGTGAATGATAGATTTCTATTTACTATAATAAGTTAATTCTCAATTTTTCCCTTACAATCAAAGTATACCATGAAAGGGATTTAAAGAAAATTTAACAGAGAGATCAAACTATTTATATGAAAATTCTTTGTAAACTTAGTGTTACAGATATGTGTTATTTTAATCTGTTAAATATTGAAATGATCTATATTGGAATTATATTAATTGTATTTTAAATCCAATATTTATTAAATTTAGAGTAACATGGACAAAAATTTAAAGTAACAATACATTTAGCATTGCAAAAGACCTAGATTTCTATCCTGACTAGCTGACTAGCTTCACCTATTTAAACCTTAGATTTCATACATTTTATGTTCATTCACATCTCTGTATTGTTGCTAGATACTGACAATACAGAGATTTGAGTGAGGATAGTAAGTATGAAGTTATTTAAAAGAATAAGTGTTACTTCTTATTGAACCCATGGTTTTAGGCCCAGACTTTTGTCAGAAATTGTGAATATCAGATCATCATATTTTCATTCCTACAAGAGGTGGAATATTCCTTCTGGATTATCAATAGGGAAACAAAGGAACACCTCGAGAGTTTTCCCAATAATCTGAAATATACATCTAAAAAACATCAATGTCATGATTCAAATCTATATTAAGAATTTTAGTCAAACAATGCACATCCATGCTGACTGCTGCTAAAGTACACTGTACTGAAATACCCTAATATTTAATAATGAGCAGAAGTAACAAATAACTACCTTCAGGGGCAGTAGTTCAGTGAACTAGAAACAACCTTTGTGTTATTTATTTTTAAAATTCTACTTATATACATAATTTATTAAAATTTATTTAAAATGGCAGAGGACATGCATATATTAAAATTGTTATCTATACTTCTGACAGCAGATGAAGGTTAGAGATCAGCAAACTGACAGTACTTAGAAGGCACTTACCAAGTGTAGGTTCCTGACAAAATGTAATTACCACCTATCAAGAATGTACCCAATTTAATTGTAACAAGCCTACTTTTACAGAACTTACCAAGGAACAAAGAAAGACATGAACAGTCCAATGTGCTAAAGTTGAAATGGCGACTTCTTTATGAAATGAACTGTAAGAGGGGCACATTCATCTTATGTTAACTTAAAATTTTCATGTATACAAACAGATATAGTATGTTTCTTGTAAGTAACAGTGTCTCAGAATTACTGCTTTGCCAGGGTCCAATTAGCTGATAAAAGAATGCGGTTATAACTATATGCAACAGCAGTGTCATTTATCCCCAATTTATGCACACACACGCGCGCACACACACACACACACACACGGGAGAATGCAGGAATAATTACAAGTTCACGTAATAAAAGGACCAGTGTGGGCGCACCACGATACCCCCATCGGGTGCTGTCGTCCAGCACTCTCCTGTCTCTCCCTCTGTGCCAACAGCTAACCTCTGACAGCTTCTCGCCATCATCACAGCTTTCACAATCATCCTTTACAGTGGGCAGAAAGCAATTTTTGGTGTCTCACCATTAGGTTGAAAGCAAAATATTCAATACTACAGCCTACAAATAGCAAAATTCTTGATCACTAGCAGAGGACAACTGATTATTAAAAAGTTAAAAATAAATAAATAAAACCCTACACATCCTAGTGAATAAATTCTAAGTTTGTTTGCTTATTTTTTAAAAAGTTAGAATTTCTCTGACCCTAAAGTGCTTTCTTGCAAGAAGGGGGATTAGAAGACAACAATGCCTAGGAAAGGGGAAAAAATTCCAGTGGTAAATGTGGCTGAAGAAAGGAATGAAGGGAAAATAATAGCATTTTGGTGCATGTAAAGTCACTATGACAATTTGGCGACATTTAAATAATCAACATGCCAACATTTTATGGGTTGTTACATGTTTGGTAAATATTATTAGAAACTAAGTAGAAGGATAAAACTTACCGTATTTTCATTGTCATTTATAATACAAGTACTGCCTGTGCATTATAGATTTGGAGGCATTAATATCTTGATAATACTCTATTTTAATACTCTAATAATTTAAAGACAATCAGTGTGGAGCCTAGAAATATTATTCAGGTATTAAAGTAAAATGAAGTTCTATAAGGTGATCTTAACTCCAAAGACACAAATTATATAACTAGATTGTGATTATTTACATATGATGGTTAATTTGATTCAGAAAGATTCTTAATTTCTTATTTGAAAGTTTCTTTGAAAAAGTTTGGGGTATTTTCTTAAGTATGATTTTTATTTAAACAACAGTGTCATTTATCCCCAATTTAAAAAATGACTCTAACTCATAATGGAAATTGACTCCAATGACATTTTTTATTGTAATTTAATATATGGCAAGCTTGGATATATTTTTTGATTTTTAATTATATTTATATGTATTTGTAAAATAGGAGTTAAGGTCTTATTTTCTCATGGAGTATATAGTATTTCAGCAAATGATATAAATAGCACATACACATATGGGAAAGCAGATTATTAACATATCGGAAAATATTGCCTTGGCATAATAACAGGCATATAGATCAACAGAGTGGAATAGAGAGTCCAGAAATAAACCCACACCTATTTGGTCAATTGATATGTGACAAAGGAGGCCAGAATGTACAATGGCATAAAGAAAGTCTATTCAATAAATGGAGTTAGGGAAATTGGACAGGTGCAAAAATGAAATTAGACCACCTTCTTGCACCACATACAAGAATAAACTCAAACTGCATTTAGGACTTATGTGTAAGTAAGACTCAATACCATAAAAAATCCTAGAAGTAAACATAGGAAGGAAAATTTCAGACATTTCTCTTAGAAATATTTTTTCTGATGTATCTCCTTGGGCAAGGGAAACAAAAGAACAAATAAACAAATGGGACTACATTAAACTAAAAAGCTTTTGCACAGCAAAGGAAATCATCTACAAAAAGAAAAGACAATCCACTGAGTGGGACAACATGTTCATCAATGATATATTTGATAAGGTGTTAATATGCAAAATTTATAAAGAACTCTTACAACTCAAACCAACCCCCCCAAACAATCCAATTAAAAAGTGGGCAATGAACCTAAATAGACACTGATCTAAAAAGTATATACAGGTGGCCAATATATACAAAGAAATGCTCGAAGTCACTAATCCTCCAAAAAATGCAAATTAAAACCATGATGAGATATCACCTCACTCCTGTCAGAATGGCTATCATCCATAAATTAAAAACAAGCACTGGCAAGGGTGTGGAGAAAAGGGAACCCTTGTGAACTGTTTGTGGGAATGCAAAATGGCACAGCCATTGTGGAAAATAGTATGGAGATTCCTCAAAAAAAATAAAAATGGAACTGCCTTATGAGCTAGGAATTCCACTTCTGGATATGTATCCAAAGGAAGCCAAAACACTAGTTTGAAATAATATATGCACCCCTATGTTCATTGCAGGGTTATTTACAATAGCCAAGATATGGAAGCTACCCAAGTGCCCATCAGTAGATGGGTGGATAAAAGAACTGTGGTTCATATAGTCAGCAAAATATTACTTGGCCATTAAAAAGAAATCTTACCATTTGTGACAGCATGGATGGACCTATAAGTTATTATGCTAAGTGAAATAAGTCAGTCAGAGAAGGACAAACTCCACATGATTTCACATATATGTGAAATCATGTGAACAATTTAAATGAACAAACAAAACAGAAAGAGATTCATGGATACAGAGAACAGACTGATGGTTGCCGGAGGGTAGGGGGCTGGGGGACTGGGTGAAAATGTGAAGGAATTGAGAAGTACAAAATAGTCACAGAGATGAAAAGTACAGCATAGGAAAGAGAGTCATTAATATTGTAATAACTATGTGTGGTGCCTGTTGGCTATTGGAACTAGCAGGCGGACACTTTACAAAGTATATGATTGGCTAACCATTATGCCATACACCTAAAACCAACACAGAACAATAGTGAATGTAGACTGTAATCAAAATCTTTTAAAAGTAAATGAAATTTTTTAAGAAACAAAATATTGCCTTACATAAATACGACAAACTAAAAAGAAGAATTTACAGTCCTTGAAAGTTATGTAAGTTTGGCCTAATGAACTTGACAGACGGGCTCAAATGTTACCTTTTCCTGAAGCAGAATTTTAATACTACTTAGAAAATCAAACAGTGAAGAAAAGTTTGTCCTAAATTATTCACTTCCAATTTTTATGCTTGCAAGTTTATATGACACCGGAAACATTGTACATGCTGAGGAAAATGATTTTAATTGCATAAGACAAAAATAATTCATTTTGAAATATCTCTTAAGCACTTTGGTAGGGGAGCATTTATTGGAATTATTCTATGAAAACTATAAGACTATAGTTTTTATTTAAAAAACTATAGTGTAAAAAACTATTTATTTTTGAATAAATACTGAACTTGCCACAGGATTTGAAGCAACCTTTGAGGAACGGACTACGTGCCACAGATGTATTCGTTCAACCATTTGGAATTAGCGATTTAGTGAACTGTCGCGTCAGACTGATGTTGATGAATTTATTCATGTTTAGGGAGTTGTGGGAGATGAGCAGCTGCTTCTGTTCTTCAGAGCAGGATCATCCTGAGAGCAAGCAGCACATGCCTCCATCAAATTTCTGACATTAAAAAATATATATCATACCATTTAGCAGTGAAACTAGAAGATAGTTGCCCGAATGTCTAATATTCACATTTATTCATGTTGACTTTTAATTTGTTTCACTACTCTAGCTATTAGAAGTCTTATAAGGAGGACATGATGTTTACTGCTGATTATAAAATATTATCTAAGATTCCTATCCTTTGGATCAATCAGTCCACTTGGGAGTATTTTATTTTTATCTGGGACTAAGTTTGATACATATTTTTTAAAAAAGGCTGTGGAGTATTTTAACATTTTATAAAGATATTCTTGAAAGGGCCCTTGAGTGATATGTATTTTATTTGCCTTTGGTTCTCATCCAGCATATTTTAAAAATAATATTCTGTTTATTTTTTAAAAGGTGCCAGTGGTACATAAAGGCAAAAATGAAGTCAGAAGAGAAGAGACGAAACCACTTACAGAATGGGCATTGTAAGTAGTGAAGTGACCTTCTTCCATTATTTTATATTGTTCCAGCAATTCAAGAGTTCCTTGTAAACTCGGATCAGTGAGTTAAGAAACCACAAAATTTACTTCCAACTTTTCATCTGGTTTCCAGGTTTGTTAGTGGAAAGTGCACCTGCTTCTCATTAAATGATACTGCTTTTCTCCTAATTCTGCTTGCTGAAAAATGTGACAGACTGAATATGCTAAAAATACAAGATGACTGATTGTATCTAGTTATTTACCACTCACAATATCCGCAGCACGTGAGTTGGTTTTATTTAGTGGAGCATTAGCCACAGAAATATTATGGAATTGTTACTCCTTCTTATAGGAACTGTCATTTAAACATATAACAAATCAATTTGCAGTTCGTTAACACTAAAAAAGAAAATCAGCTCCTTAACTCTTAGAATATGTATGAAATCCTTGAGCTGACTACAAGGTTATATCCATTTGCAGGATCTCTTCCCAAGCAAGCTATAATTACCACTAGAGTTGGTTTGATAATTGCCACCCTCCCCTCCTCAACGCCCACCTTCACCTCCACCTCCAAGTGGCAAACTACTTTGTCAAGGCAATTCCTCTGTAGTGAGATGCTGAATTAACAAGAAAGGAATGTTCTCTAATTAACCACAGTGTAGAGATAATATGTGGACAAGCTGTTTAACTATTTAAGCTCATCTTCTGCTTCATAGTGAGCCAAATGAATAATGGACTTTTAAAACCGTATCACCATCCAGGGTAAGGAAGGGATATAAGTGAGGAAATTACAAACTGGAGGGATAATTTAGAACTGTTTCTAAGGCTCAAATGATTCTCAAAGAGTGGTCTAAGGACCATCAGCATTAGAATATTCCATCCTCACCAAGTTCTGATTCAGAAGGTCAAGGGTAGGGCCTAGACATATGCATTTTTAGCAAACTGTCCCAGGTTGTTCTTTTGGGCAATTAGTTTGAGGCTCACCGCACTGGCAGGTAAGAGATGGCTGATAGCAGGCATGGAATGATCTGCAAATGCTGTAAACAGATGCAGAAACCTGGATCCAAACACCTGGACAGATAGCTTATGCTGAATAACCTTAAGATTCACTGCGGGACCTTTAGAACTGAAATGCAGAAGAAAGAAATGCTCCTGAAGTATTTATGATCTCCTTCCCAACTAGCAGTTTTGCATAAACTAAACCAGGTGGGCTCAGCAAGAAGCAATGAAAATAACCTGAGGCAGCCATGTGGTAGAAGGAAGATAAACCAATGTTTTAAAAAGACTTGGATAAGTTAAGTGAGTAACCAGAGACTCAATATTAGAACTAAGTTTGAGGTTTTTCTTTACTACATATATTGTGTTTATAAGGAAAAAAGTAATATTAACTACTCAACTTATTCCTTAGAAATGTGTACCACCTTAAATAATTGACTGGCTAAATTGTTAAAAGCATGTATGAGTTACTAAATAATACCTGTTATCTGTGCCTAAAGTAATATTATTAATTAGATACTACTAATCATCTAGTAGTAGCCACTGAATTTGAGTTTATAGTATTTAAATTGAAATCACAACTCCTACCAAATTACAATAAAGTCATATAAACTATAAACAAGAGGTGTAGATTATCTGTTCTCCTTTCCTCCAATCTAAAACTTGCAAAGTGAAAAAAAGCATAGCATTTCAGAATCATTTTCAGGTTTGCTGGTGCTATTGTGAGAAGTACTGATCTTCTCATGGGTGCATATCCAGGCCTAGAAACAGTAGGCAAAAGTAATAGAAGAAGGCAGCAGGGGAGAAGAACTCATGAAGCAAACTATTGCTAAACATGGGCATTTCCTTACCTCTTCTATGCTTATTTTATTATCTTTGCTTTTGAGATTTTTCTTGAAAGGGCATGTTTCTAAGGAAACCTAGGCAATACTTACCTCAGAGTTTTGTATGGCTTTCAAAGTCTAACAAACAACAAAACCAAATATTATCCACTATGTCACAAACTTGCATTGATCTTTTAATCCTTACTAATTCATATTCAATAATAATTTATATTTGATATCATATCTATGCAAAAGCCAAAAGGTTTGTATGTGCTTATTACCTATAAAGCCATACACAAAGAATGTGGTGATATACAAAGATGTATAAAAAAAACCCATCTCCTGTCCTTCTGAAACTAGAAATCTAATGTGGAAAACACAACCAATGAGCAAATAAAGGAATAACCACAGGCAGTGTCTGACTTCTTCTGATACTGAGGAAGCTGCAAATGAATATGCAACCACTCTATTCAAGTTTTCCAGCCATGCCTGTCTTCACTGCCCATGAGCAGTGAGTACTCCCTCACCCTGCCCCCCATCAGAGAAACAGTAGCAGCTACAGAGCTAATGACCACATTTGTGTTTTTGATTCCTACCCTTCCTTCCTGGATAGACAGGTGACCCTTCTCAGGACCATTTATTCTGTCTGACCATGGAAGCAACTACAAGAACACAGGAAAAGGCTATTATTTGTTGTCATCTTCTGACACTGTGCCATGGGGTCTGTTCTTTACTACCTAAGAGTTTCTGGAAGGGGAGAGACCACAAGACTCGGGCATAAGTTCAGGAAAACCTAGGGTCTTAGAGTATAAAGATCCTAGGTGGACATTAATAACAGGCTTGCTTTGCAGCAGGGGCGGTGTGAGAAGTGGGTAGGAGGAGGTTCATGCCTCATTTCCCCCATGCCCTAAGCTAGATTGGATGTGAAATGTATGGGTTGTCAGTAGGTAAGTGAGCCGATTAGACTTTTTACAGAAATATAATAAAAATATGTTTTCTAGAAACTGTCAGTTTACTTTTTATTAAACCACGAGGTCATTTTACATTAACAAGTAAATAAAATATTTTATTCCAAGTACTCAAAGTTTTAATGGAGTTGGGGCAGATTGGGGAGGGACAGAAAAAGAAAAATGAATTGAAGTAATTAACAAGAATGAATACTTCAGTGAGACTCCTCCCTTTAAATATTCACTGTTCACAAGATGTGTAACTACAAAAAAAGCTCTTAAACTAAACCAGTCTTTTATTTCGTTGCAGTACGCTTCCCAGGAATTAAAACTTACATCGATCCAGATACATACGAGGACCCATCCCTAGCAGTTCATGAATTTGCAAAGGAGATTGATCCCTCAAGGATTCGCATTGAGAGAGTCATTGGGGCAGGTAAACATAAAAGTTAACACTTTTGATGATATGATTCCCTAATAGTTTAACTGGTTTATCAATAAAATATTTTAAATCTTAGCAGGTTTAGTCATTGAAAATTTTTAAGAAATCAGAAGTTATGTTTGTTAGGTAGCCAAGGTGGCTAGGAAAGGATAAGGAGCCAAAAAGATCCAATTAAGGGCTTTTATTTGAGGCAGGACACTTAGATCAGGCAGGCTGAGTCCAATCAGACTACAGCTGCAAGAGAAAGGGTAAAAGGTTTTTAAGGGTGTATAGCAGACTCCCAAGAAGGGTGGGTCACCCTGCTGATCTGCCCCAGGTGTCCTGGGTATAGGTGTTTGCAGGACAATGAATGTCCTCTGATCAGGGATGGCTGATTTGGGACAGAAGGTCCAGAAGATTTGTGGGCCTTGCCTCTGGTAAAAGCTGGAAGGAGAGGAGACAGACAGGATTCAACCAGTTTCCAGCAGGGTGCCAGTGGTTGTGTCTCAGTTGCTTCTGATAGTGGGGAATCCCGAGGTCAGGTATTTAGCTGGTGACGCACACCCTCTTTGTTCCAGCATAGGCGGTGGCTTAGGTCCTCCATGTCCTGGTACATTATAACAATGCTGTTTTTTAAAAGTATTTTAAGTGCCTTAATTCAGGTTCCAAACGATGAGAAAATTCACAAACGTTACTTTTAACGTCTTGTAGTCTTCTCTCAATATGGAGATAAATTACAATAAAACTAAAGTAATTCAGGAATTTATTTTTAAAAATGTAACTTAAAGAGTTTGTCACAGGTTATTATAGATTTACTCAAAGCCCAACATCTATAGATATATACTATAATTAGTATTAATATTGATGATCTTGAGGTTCTGTAAGATCCAGAAGTGTTCTGAGAATTGTTGAGCATAATATCAGGATCAATATAGTTCTATATCATTTTAATGTAAGTTAGTAGTTTTCCATATGTAGAATGTTCAGACACTAAGAACACTGTATTATTCAAATATTCTGGATAAATATAAATTTATTGTGAATCAGCCTTCAAAAATGTATTCTGTACATTACTTAGGGCAGAGGCTAAGCCAGTTATAATAACAAAGAGACCCCAGAATATTTATTCCTCTTTGAAGTCCTTGACTCAAGGTGAGGGATCCATGCTGGTGGGGGAATTCTCATTCGGGTCTGAAAGGACCAGAGTTGCTGCTACTCTGTGCTCTGCCTTCCCCTAGTGTATCGTCCTCCTCTGAATAGTCAAAGCTGGCTCACCAGCACATCTCTCTTCCAGCCTGTAAGAAGGAAAGAGTTCAGTCTTTTTGCCTTTATCTTTATGTCAATTTCCTGGAAATTGCAAACATGTCTATTCACAGCTCAATGGTCCAAATACAATAATGTGGGCACACAAATGCAAGAGAGTTTGGAAATAAAATCTGGGACTAGGCAACTACGCATGCAACTCAAAGTGCAGAGAAGGAATGAATTACTAAACCAAGAGAAACTGGATCCTGAAAGGGGATGTATGTCTCCTCTAGGTATAGGATATCTGTGTGAACCTTTGGACAGAGCAGAACATAGCAAAGCATGGCCATTCCAGCCAGGTGTCATATCTATGCAAAGGCCAAAAGAGGGGAGCTGATTATCCCTTGTCCCTTTCAAAGCTCTTCTTCACCAGAAGGACCAGCTAAATAATTAGCAGGGACCAGTGCAAAATGCAAATGTACAGTCCCTTGTTAAAAAGTGATTAAGAATTGTAAGATCATGCCAACAGAGCATTAAACAAATGGTGGGGCCCTTCTAAGCTCAAGGTTCTGCATGACTATTCCCATTGAGCTGATTCTATTTCCCAGGAGCACAGAGAACTACCACTATCCCAAGAATTCCAGAGACATTTTTGGTGAGTCCCCTATATCACTTGATTCCTATGCACAGTGGATCATCCCACCTCCTCCATGGCCAGGTCTCCCTCTGAAAGCTGACACAAGGGTCCTCTATATTTGATCCGCATGCCTGCAGCCAAAAAGGGACTGTCATTATCAGAAAGATTAAGAACCTGTAATGCAACCAGAATTGCTATCCTCTTCTACTGAACTTAAACAACATCAACAGGCTTTGAATTTATAATTGAAAAGAACATTTGCATTATATTCATTTAGTCTGAGGGTCCGTTTTCTTAAGACAGCAGAGGAAGAGAGAAGAAATAAAGCTGAATAATTTCATTGCACCCTGCACTTGGCTTTCTCCCTCTGACGTGTTCCCTTATGCTGCAGTGCTCCACACGCTCGTAGATGCAGCAGAAGTGTTTCCTCTCACAGCCCTCTGTGCAGAGAGTAAACACTGGTGTCTGAAATCGTATTAAGAAACAAATGCAAATATCTAATGTGTAAACAAAGAAATTAAGTTTTTCTTCATTTTTGGGTTTTTTTTCCAGCTAAAATACAAATTTTGCCTTAAAAAAATGTATAATAGCTACTGCCAACGTAAACAATAATGTTAATGAGACTTTTAATATTGTATTCCCCCTGCTTTATCTAAACTCTGATAAATCGTAATAAGATTCTTCTCATTTGGCAAAGACAATATCTAAACCATGTAGTCAGTCCTATATATCAGCATCTCCTTTATTTATTTACTCATCATTGACTGTTTCAACTTTCAAATAATAGGCTAAGTAAGCATCCTTGTACTGTTCATTTTCAGGAAAATCATAAAACTAAAAGTATTTTATGAGACAAAGCTCTTACAGTATAGCTCTCCTCTTTGTTCTCCTGGCCAGTATTGCTCTGTTGATTAAATTCATTAGGTTGTGTTCCTAAAACTCTAATTGCATGTGAAAAAAGACTCATGAATGCGTGGACTCTTCCCATAGTGGCAGTGTGGAAAAGCACTGTTCAGTCAAACTAAAGAAGAATTAATAGAGCAATGTAACATCTATGACAAAATTGTGCAACTAGTTATTTGCCAAATTTTTTACTGTAAATTCTTTCCTTAGGTTGTCTCATTCCCTTTATTTTTTCCCCACCTATCTGATTGTGTCTTTTCAGACTTTATTTCATCACTGTCTGTGTGTTTTAGGTATTCCCTGTGGAACTGTAAATGAAAGGACTTAATTGGCAGTGTACATGCTGCACTGAGGTGGGATAGAGTGGGAGAGCTGGGAGAAAGCAAGATACCAGGTTTTAATCATTGTCAGGTAATAGATATTCAGGTCTGATAAATATATTGAGAGTAACAATAGATTCACAGTTTGTTGCTGAGTGGAAAAATCTTTAAGACTTGCATGATTTTTAACCAAGAAATATGTAAGAATGTTTTCCAGATTTCTAGTTGGGAGATAAAAATATGTGATTATTTTTAAACAAATTATTGAAAAGTGGATCCCAAAATAACCACATTAAAATTTTAAGGACATGGAAAATTATATCATACCTAATCCATGACATGCTTCTTAACATGTTCACTGAAAAATGTGTATTAGTTGGCTAATGTCTACTTATAATGACACTGCGCTGATTAGTTTTTTCATATTGAGTCATTATGCTCATTAAACACATATGTATTCAAATTTGTCCTGGGATTTTCAGCTTTATAACCATCTAAATATTATGCAACAGATCCTTAGAAAATTTAATTTGTCCTATATCTAGGTTATACACACACACACACACATGCATATGTGTTTATATATGTTTATATGTATACATATATACATATATATTGCCAAAATTTCTTATCTCTCAATTATACTGTTTTGTTAAATGAGTTTTCTAGGTTCTAGGACACTTTTTTCTTTTTCCGTATATCACTATTCTATTTAATAGTGGCAGCTTATCTTTGTTTATCAATACAGGCCTGAATTTCCATGAAAATGCACATTTCCATTTAAATGAAGTAGCAGCTCTGTTGCACGGGAGACTATCAAGATGATCTATCTCCTTTGACTTTTTGCATCCTAAAATGAAATTCTGTGGCCAGAGGACTAAAAAACAGATATTCCCAGGCGAAAAGAGCCAAGTCAGATTAGGGTAGAATTATTATTTTCTACATATCTTGAGATAATGAGAAAACTGGTAAACTGAATTTTAATCCTGAGCTGAGAAAGGTCATTGAAAGGCTGTCTCTTTTTCAGGGGAGCACTGAACCTAAAGCATTGTAGGAAAAACTTGCCTAGCAGAGTACCTATAATATTGAAACATTATTCTATTGAAAAAGTCATTTTTGTGTCTCTAAGCCCATAGGGCACCCTTCTTATTTTTAACCTTCCCTCTTTCCCTAGTCTCGGTGGAAATGCATAGAATCTCCCCGTCCTTCATTCCACCCCGTTATCTATACAAAACTCATTATTGCCTCCACTATCAGCCTTATCTTCTTCTGGCTTAGTGTCACCATATTTCCTCACTTCCCAGAAGCCCAGGAAATTTTAACTGTTCATTTTTCAGCAGTCATTTGCAGGTAAGAGAAAGTCAAAAGGACACCAAAAAGAGTATAAAAGTGAGTGGCAAACCAGTGACTTATTCAGCCTAATATTTGGTTCTGTTATTGCCACCTTGTTTAATGTCACAGTTCCCCTTGATGGCTTATAAGGCAGAATGCTTGCTTTGTGCGCCCCTCCTAATTCCCTATTATCTTCCAGCCAGCCTCTTATCTCTGTTCTAGGACCTAGTATTTTTGTTTTTTTTTTAATTCTCTTAGTCTCTTTATTGTTTGTGTTACTCTTCTATAGCTATATTACATTTTCTTACAACATGACAATGAAAAATGTAGGCAGTGTTCCAGATGTGGTTTAAAAATTTACTTTTTATAAGAAAAAAAATGATTTTATGGCCCATTTCGTCTATATTTAGAGGTGATGTTCTTATCAGATGCAAATTTTGTCCTCCATCAACTTAAAGGATTTATAGTAGAGGCCAGATTAATTATTTTTTTCTATTTTTAGAAACTCTTTTGTCTCATTAATAGACCAAATAGGATCAACAACAGCTTCTGGAAAGATCTTCATGCCTTTTACCCAAGGATTTCATAGCTTTCTCAATTAAATGATGTAATAAAAGATGAGCTTTGTCCATTCTCTGTGGACATTATGATATAGAATCAAAAAGACACAATCTGAAGCTGGACAGCCTCAGGCTTGTATCATAATTTTGGTACTAATTCCCTCTGTGACCTTCACAAATTCAGTAATCTTTCAGAGATCTGGTTTGCTCATTTTGTAATAGATTCACAATAATAATAGCTATCTTGCAGATTAATGCAAGAATTGGTGGTGACACATATTGTTGAATAACTTAGGAATGACATCTACAATTTTCAAAGTTAGTTTAGAATTACTAATTAAAAATGAAGTTTCAATTTTTTCAGTAAATACTTGTTAAACAAATAAATATATGTTTATCAACAAAAAGCCTAATATAGAGTGTAAGTTAAAGTACAACAAAATTAAAATAATATAAAATCAAATGCAAAATAATAATAAACTAACAGAACCAATTTATAGAGGACAGGTGTGATTTATAGTAGTTGCAATACTTTACATTAATAATTTGGTTGATAAATTGAACTGAAATCATAGAACTTATTCTATACTTAGCATTTATATAGTGAAATATAGAATCTTACAGAAAAGATTACATTGAGAATTTATTTTGTATTGAGTTTGTATAACAGGCAAGGTAATCTTAAAAAGTTTTTCTAATAACTTACAAAAACAATTTTTCAAAAATTTCTCCTTCAGCTTTTTCTTCTAATTTGTGTATTGCTAAAATATTTGGTGGAATGAAGGAAACTTGATACTTAGTTCAAAAAAGTAATCCAAAGAGATAGAAGACTGGATACAGTTTATAGAGAAAGAAAAAATAAGGAAATATTCTCTTACGTGTAACAGCCAAAAGCAGGGGGAAAGACCCACATACCAAAGCAATAATTTTTATTCCTTACATTACAGTATGTTAGCTTCCTCTTGCTACATACCGACTTACCCTAAAACTTAAAAACAAGAACGTCTACTATCTCAGTTTCTGTGGGTCAGGAACTCATGCACGATTTAGCTCCTGCAGGGTTGCTCACAAGGCTGCGATCAAGGTGTCAGCTAGGGCTATGGTTTTATCTGAAGGTCCAACTGGGCAAGCATGTACTCGCAAGCTCATTTGTATGGTTGCTGTGAGGAACAGTCCCTGGAGGGTGGAAAACCTTAACTTCTCACTGCCAGTTGGCAGGAGAACACTCAGATTCTTGTCATGTGGGCTTCTCTAATATGGTAGCTTATTTCATAAAGCCAGCAAGAGTGTCTGCTAGCAAGATTGAAATCATAATCTGTTGTAAACCAACCCTAAAAGTGGGATCACATCACTGTTGCCATATTGTATTGGCTGCAACTATGCTAGTAAGTCCAGACTGCACCAGAGGGGAAGGGGCTACGCAGTGGCACGAATACAAGGGTGCAGGACCACTGCAGGCCATCTTAGAAGTCTGCCTACCACATAAAGGAATTTTCCAAACTGGAAGTTCATTTGGGGTTTTAAGTTTAATATAAACATAATAAGGATGGGGGATTTGAAATGCAATTGGGGGCATAGGATAAAAATTGTATACAGTTTTGAATTTCTCTTTTGTAAAGAAGTAAAAGGTTGTTTATGCTCTACGACTCTCTGATAATGCCAGACACTCATTAATGCTGCCTGAGAGACCACGAGCATTCATGGTGGTGAACAGTGAGATTTGAATTAAGGCCATAAATCTGAATGTATGATCTGCTTCTGTCATCCTATAGTTCATCTAACATGAGGTAATTAGTTGATTGTTCCCTAGTGGTATTTGTGTTTTCTATCTAATTGTCTATTTATTTAACTAATGGCTTTGTCTTTGTAGCCATTTCAAATCCATCGCTGTATAACAAGCCATGCCAAAATTAAATAGCTTCAAATAATAATCATTTTGTTTAGTCACAATTCTGTGAGTCAACAGTTTGTGCTAGACTCAACTGGAGCTGGGGGTTTTTGTCTTCTAGTCTCCTCTGGGGTCATTCCCGTGAATAGAGGCTCAACTGGACAGCACTGCTGTGAGGTGGTTGCTCTAAGGGGTGGGGTGGGGGAGTCTGACCAGGAACCACTCATCTCTGCTCCTTACCTTTTCTCTTCACTACTGCCAGGCTAAACAAGACAGTCTTAAGGCAGAGTCCTAAGCAGATGGCAGAAAGAGTTGATAGCTTCTTTTAGCCTTGGCTCTGAACTTCCACAAAGTCATTCTGATACTTTATCTTGTTCAAAGCAAATCACAAGACCAACTCAGATTTAACAAAGTGGAGAAATAGCTTCCACCTCTCATTGAGAGCAGCACAAAAAGCCAAGGAACATATATACAGAGATGGGAGGATTTTTGGTCATATTTTACAACCTTTGTTTTTGTAAAAAAACAAAATGAGGGTTTTTTAAGCCTACTGTAGATAACAGAACAAGCATCTATTTCCTATTTTGTCTCCTAAATTCATTTTTGCTTTACACTTCTAATAAAATTCCTTATTGAACGACTATTAGGTAATCTGCCATGGGTTATGGACCATGTGATTTACAAGTAAAGGAGCTCAGGCTTCAGAAGGAAGCTAAGGAAAGTATAATACATAAGGTTAAAGAAAAAGAAGTAGAAAGATAGAGAGACAGGTAGAAGGAAGAAGCAGTACAAGCGCACATGCATACATACATACATACTTATAAATTGCTATTGACAATTAAAGAACCCAGAGCTCCCAGACTGCGTCACAGAGATGGCATTTGAAAGCTAAGGAATGACAAAATAAGGAAAGCACAGCTTACAGGAGAGAGAGAGAAGTGGTAGAATTAGAGGTGTGGAGATTGCGAAGAGGAATTTTGGACAATTTCAAAAGATTTTAGAGTTCCGTGCCACTGAATGTTTATTATATCTAAATTTTCTTCAAAGCCTAGGCTTTTCCTTTTTTTATGCAAATATAACTTTAGCTCTGCTTTTTGGCTATTAGCAGTTGTTAGTGTCTATTTAGTTTGGTGAATTTTTAGTTTTTAATGACAGATAAACTTTACCATCATTAAAGAAAAGAGGAATGAATTTTTATTTTATTAGGCAAAAAATTACAATAAAAATAAAATGCTTTTTGCACACTGTGATTGCTGTGAGAAGCAAATGAGATAAAATAGGTCTGAGTGATGATCCAACCTATATCAGAAAACCAGCCGTGAAAGTGTTCACTACCATACTAGGCAGCCTATTCCCTTAAGAACTGTTCCAATAAATTGAGAATCTTGCAAGTAAAAATGTGCTTCTGTGTAACACTGGATGTAACCTTATAACACTACCCACCAATACTTGCTCTGCAAAATTGAACTCGTACAAAGCAATCCTAATCCTTCTTCTACACTACACCATGACCCTTCAAATATTTGGAAGCAACATGTGAACCTCATAAATCTTTCTTTTCAAGTCTAAATTGTCTAAACCTTCCAACCATTTTCTTCTGACATGATTTCTGGATATGTCATCATTCTGATAACATTCCATGGAGAACTGAGTTTTTCTCTAAGTCTTTTCAGAATTGAACCCAACATCCCAAATATTTTCTAATCAATGCAGAAAACACAGGGCTAGCACCTTTCCTGCTGCGCCTCAATTAACGCAGCATGGGTTTGCATTTGGTTCTTGAACAGCCGCCACACACTGCTGGGTAGGGAGCCCACCAGTGTAACCTGAGCGCTCTTTCTTGGGTGAGTTACTCTTAAGCCTATGCCTATACCTGTCCAATTGACTTTGTGATGCTGAATATAAGACTATATTTTATTTATATGCCCATATTATATATCTATATAAACTATATGTATTTGCTATTCAGCTATCCAAACATATTTTTCTCCTAATCCCATTTAATTAATATTTTCATTAAATTTTATCAGGTTTTGATAGGTGAATTTTCTCAAACCGTCCAGGTCCTTCTCCACATGACTTAGATCAGCCTGTACAATTATCATCTATCTTATCCCTGAGTCATTCTGCCGTGCAAGTTAGATGTGTGTCTCAGTTATGACAACATGACTGAGCTCCGAGCTCTTTGTAGAGCATTTATTTTGTGCACCCTTTCCTTTTCTCCTTCATTGGGGTCATTGTGTTTACCTTGTTTGAATTCTGTATATTTTTATGATCTCCCTTTTTTATTAAATGTATTGGGGTGACATAGGTTAATAAAATTATATCGGTTGCAAGTGTACAATTCTACAATACATCATCTGTAGTTTGCATTTTATTTCTATCACTCAAAAATCAAATCCCTTTTCATGACCATATATTTGATCCCCTTTACTTTTTGCTCCCTCTGCCTGCACCCCTTTCCCTCTGGTCACCACCGTACTGCTGTCTGCATCTGTGAGTTTCTGTTTTTCTGTCTTGTTTGTTCATTTGTTTTTTTATAGACACCTATCCCTTACTCTGTAATATCTCTGATTTTGAAATTGCATCCAATCTATGTACATTTTTTTAAACCTTCACCCTAAAGTTTAATATACATTATGGCCAGGGCTTTTTTCCTAGAGTGTTAGGTATCATCCAATGAAAATCATCATTTTTCTCAGGTTCCTACCCACCTACACTTCATAGATCTTTATTCAGAATTAAGTCCAAATAGCAGTTTCTGTTGATTTTTGAAAGATAAAAACAGCAGCAAGACAAGTACTTATGCTCATTGATAGCTTCTCATTTATTGCTTTCACGTGGAGTAAATAAACTCACATGACGCAAAGGTGTGCTACCTAAGGATTGTTTAGGGCTTGAAGCACATGGGCTCTCCATGTGGTCTATTGCAGCTCCTTGTTTAATGAAAACCTTTGGTATCTGTTCCTGTCAGGGTCTTTTCTATGGTTCCCTCTTCTGCTTCATCCTATCAGGAAAGGTAGTCTCCCTTTGATATTAAAGATAGGCAAGAGTCATTAAATATTTACATACTTGAAGCAAGCTTTAGATACATTGTCTCTTTCAGTCCTCACAATGCTAAAAATCACATATCCATCTTACAGACAAGGAAACAGATATAGATTAAAGTATTTGATCAAAATGATTATTTATTAATAATATCACTTTGTAAATAATAGAGCTGGTTATTTTGTAAATAATAAAGCTAAATTCAACCCTAGCGTCATCTGAGTTCAGAGCCATGCTCTTATTAACCACTACTTATTTGTGAATTTATACTTCCTACACAAAACTATTTTTTTCTGGCACTCATGCAATTGCTGTTTCCTAAACCATTTTTCATGACTATAGTCTCCACCTATTTTAGGTGTATTTGGCTGTGTTCCTCACTTTCATTCCAGTCATCTGTCAATCTGTCTCATCGCAGTCACTTCCCAGCTTTGTGACGGGAAGGCTGCATCCCAGTCGCTGATCTGTTTCAGTGATTTGTAGGGGTAGAGTGGATTGTCACTGCCTAACTCTCCGTGCATTGATCCACAAAAAACAAGCGCCTTACCAGGACCACCATTAATTTGGATATTGACTGTTGTCATGAGGTCATTCTTTAGGGTGAGATTTTCAATTTCCCTCATTTGAAGCATGGTTCGCATGTTCTTATATGCCACATCAATCCAGCAGCAAAGCCTGTCAGCTCTGCTTCAAAATGCAGCCCAGGACCCAGACGTTTTTTACCACTTCACAGCTACAACTCTGGCCCAACCCATCAGCATCTCTCCTGGCTTCCTTTCTCCTACCTTTGTGCCTGTGTGGTATGTTTTCCACACAAAGCACCAGATTTCCTGAAATGTAAATCAGATTGTGTCACTCATGCTCAAACCTTCCAATCACTTCATGACTCATTCAGAGTAAAAGCCTGCTCACCTACCTAGCTATCTCCTCAATGTCATCTCCCACAACCTCGCCCTCACTCACTGCCCTTTGGAAACAGTGGCTTCCTTGCTCTTCTTCAAACATGCTTCATGCATTCCCATCTGAGGACCTTTGTACTTGATGTTCCACTTGACTGCAAAGCTCTTGGTAACACCATGGCTCCTTTCTCACTCCCCTACTTCCTCCAGCCTCTAGGACAATGTTACTTTATCAATGAGACATTTTAAGAGAGCAGCAAATGAAACATTTTAGGAAAGCAGCAACCTTCCTCTCACACTCCTTTCCCTCCTTATGCTACTTTTTCTCTGCATCAATTACCAACTGAAATATATTTTCTTCATTTGTTTTTCTTATTGTCTGTCATCTTTGTTTCTTTTATTCACTGCAGTACCCTCAGCCCTTAAAAAAAAATACTTGACATGAATGAACATAAAATTTACAATTAACAAAAACAATAAAAATATTTATTCATTCATTAAATGAGTTTTGTCTTTAAAAGGTTTATAGCCTAGTGTAAAACTGTGGTCAGGGAAGTGAAATAGTATTTCACCTTGTACATTCCCAGGGTTAAGTGTTGTGGCAGAGGCAGGATGATGATGTGTCAGCCTCTAGGAGAGAAGGCAAACATGTTAAATTGAGGACCAAGGAGGGCCAACCCAAGAGATGGCTTCATTCTGAATAGACTAAAGAGTAACTGAAGAATGTTAGGAGAATTACATAGTCAGGTTTGCTATTAAAATGATCACTTTGATGTCTGTGGAGGAAGAAGTACAATAAGCAATGACTGGCAGCAGAGAAACAAGTGAGATACAGGGATTCATGAGAGCAAGGCACGTAGAACAAGCCTCAGTTTCTTACCAAAGTTATTAAAATAAAGAACACAGGAATATTTAGGAGAAGACTGACATGTTGAGATCTATGTGGAAAAAAATCCAATAGCTTTCAAGCCAAGAGTGAAATTCTGGCTAATTGTTGTTGTTTTTATTTGTTTGTCTTTTGTTTATGAATATAATTAGAATCCTCAATTTTAGAGAGTTTTTAGTCCTAAGTATACACATTGTTATATATCAATACCTATGACAATGACTTCTGTTGAAGGATAAAAATCAATATGTTCTTGACATGTTGCAGAATGTATTTTTACCTGTTACCTATACTTCTATAAAGACAAGAAATAACTGAGACATTATAAGATCAGTTGCAGTGTAGAGAACCATGCCCAATTGGAAGCTTATCCACAAAATACAATGTTAATTTTCTAAATGTGCATGACCAGGACAGTAAGAGAAAAGTGAATTCTTCTCAAAAGTCAGCAGGAATGCCTTGCTTGAAAAAGTTCTGGCATCCAGTCAAGGTGGCAGCATAGGCAGACATGTCTCCCCTCCTCCCACAACCATATCAAAATTACAACTAAAATATAGAACAACCATCATTCGGAACCATCAGAAATTGAGTTGAATGGAAATCTGACAACTAGAGAACTGAAGAAACCACACCCATCCAGACTTGTAGGAGGGACACAGATGCCGAACAGGATGTTCCCAGATCCACATGTGGTGGGTAAAATTTGGGACTGATATCTTAGGAGCAAGGAGTCCCAGCTCCATACCAGGCCCCACAGACTAGGGTTCCAGAGACAGGAATATAAGTCCCCACAACTTCTGGCTGGAAAAAAAAAAAAAAAAAAAACAGCAGGTATTGATTTGGTAGAAGAAACTGCAAAAGTCCCAAGCAGTTCCTCTTAAGGAACCCACACACAGACTTACTCAGACTCACTCTCTCTGAGCTCTAGCACCAGGGTAGCAGCTTGAAAGTCACCAGTGGCATACAGGGAAAAAATGAAGTGTCTAGCATCAAGGCGAACAGAGGCCATCATCCCTTTTCTGAATGGTTCCCCCACAGAGCCACAAAGCAAGTGGCTGGTTCTGTATCTGAGACTCCACCAACCTGACTGCCCCACAGGAAAGTTCCCCTGAGTCTGCTTCCCACCCCACTTACAGACCCACCCAAGCTGCTTTTCTATATGAATGGCTGGTTTTCACTCATGTTTCACAACATCCTAAATCCTCTCAAGTTGGAGCTGATATTGGCCTCTAACACCAAAGAACCCCCAGAGCCTGTGCACTCAGTGAAAAGCTACAAATCACATCAGAGCACCATCACCCCACCCACACACAGCTGTTGGTGACAGAGATTGCTGGTCAGTTGTCACAGCCAGTCCTTGCAGCTGACTGGCCTGGCTAAATCCCTCCAATTGACCTGCCAACAGTAATCAAGGTTCAACTACAACAGGAGTGTGTACTCAGCCCACATGAAGGGCGCATCTTGAGTACCCAGCTTGGGTGATAGGGGAGGCTATGCCACTAGACCCTATAGGACACCTACTATATTATTAGGCCATGCAATCAAGACAGGGAGTCATAGCAGCTCTACCTAATACATAGAAACAAACACAGGGAGGCATCCAAAATGAAGAGATACAAAAACATGGCCCAAATGAAAGAACAGATCAAAACTCCAGAAAAAGAGCTAAATGAAATGGAGATAAGTAATCTCTCAGATGCAGAGTTCAAAACCATGGTTATAAGGATCCTCAATGAACTTAGAGAGAACCTCAACAGCTTAAAAAAAGATCCAGTCAGAAACGAAGGATACACCAATTGAAATAAAGAACAATTTACAGGAAAACAACAGTACAGTGGATGAAACCAACAATCAATGATTTGGAACTTGAGGAAGCAAAAAAACAATCAGTCAGAACAACAAAAAGAAAAAAAGGAATCCAAAAAAATGAAGATAGTGTAAGTAGCTTGTGGACAACAAGCATTCCAACATTGCATCATAAGGGTGTCAGAAAGAGAAGAAAAAGAACAAGAAATTGGAAAGATATTTGAAAAAAATAATGAAAGAAAACTTCCCTAATTTGGTGAAGGAAATACACATGCAAGTCCAGAAAGCACACTATCCCAAACAAGATGGTTGCAAAGAGGCTCACCCCAAGACACATCATAATTAAAATGCCAAAGGTTAGATATAAAGAGAATCCTAAAAACAGCAAAAGAAAAGAAGTTAGTTAATTACAGGGAAGTTCCCATAAGGCTGTTAGCTGATTTTTCAAAAGAAACTTTGCAGGTTAGAAGGGATAGGCAAAAAATATTCAAAGTCATGAAAAGCAGGGATCTATAGCTAAGATTGTTCTACTCAGCAAACCTATTGTTTAGAATCAAAGAGCAGATAAAGAGCTTCCCAGACAAGAGAAAACTAAAGGAGTTCATCATTACCAAGCCATTGTTATATGAAATGTTAAAGGGACTAATTTAAGAAAAAGAAGATCAAAACTATGAGCAATAAAATGGCAATAAATACATTTCTATCAACAATTGAATCTAAAAAAAGATGGGAGGGGCTGAAGAGAAATGGGTGAAGAGGTGAGATTAAAAAGTACAAATAGATAGTTACAGAATAGCCATGGGGATGTAAAATACAGTTCAGGAAATGGAGTAGCCAAGGAACTTATACACAGGATCCATGGACATGAGAAATGATGGAGGGATTGCCTGGATTGCCTGAGGGAGTGGGGGATGCTAGGTGGAGGGGGCAAAAGGGGAAAAAGTGGAAAAACTGTAGTAGCATAATCAATAAAATATAATCAAAAGGAAAAAAAGAGAAAGTTGTAAGCAAAGTTCAGAAGATTTGCTAAGCTCCTTGTTAAATTGTGTCTAGTTACTGCAAAATCCAATACCTAACTCAGCATAGCAAAAGGAAGAGGTAACAGAAAAGAGATAAATTTCATTTTTAAAAAGTAAATTTGAAATAAAACAATAAATGTTGGGTTGTCTTACATTTGATGCATTAGCCTGTTCAGGTTCACTTGTTGATTGATAGAAAAATGCCTGTAGTCCTGGCGAACAGTGGTAGCTTTGCTCTAGTTTAATAGCACGTTCCACAAAAACCGAGGACAAAAAGAGAATGCCATATTTCTATCACAGTTATAAAGACTTTTTTATTTCTTCCATCCTTTTAAAAATTTAATTTTTATAATTGAAGTGATTTGCACATATCTAAAATTATTTTTTTAAACAGAAGTGCCTTTAATGAAAAGCACAAACATGCCACTATTGCCCCTGACTCCTTGTCTAACATTAAATCCTGTTCATTTGTGAAAGTAATCTTTAACTGAGTTAGTTTTCCTATTCCAGGGGTTACTTCTGTGTCTATTTCAATTTTGGACATGATCTATTGACGTCCTATTATCACAGATAAAGATTTAGCTTTCTTGCAACAGACACCTCTCCTCTCAGTATAGCTGTTACTTATATAACTGATGTTACCTTTATACCCTTAAATATAACATTTAGGTATCCATATATTGTTCCAACAAATATAGGCATTATTTTTTTATACTTATAATCAAATTGTAAATGTGAAAACAGCTTATTTTCAAAGTGCTATACTGATGTTTGTAAAATATTTTGACTCTTTCTGATAAGATTTCTAATATGGAAACTCCTAGTAGTCAGGTGTCATTTTTTTTTTTTTTTCCAACCTAGGAAAAGAGAAATGTTTAGCCTTTCTTGACCTGACTGCTGAATTGTGTAGGTTCTCTTCAATGATGCCACCTTCTCCGTAATAGGTTTGCTCTTCTGATATCCTAACGGTAATGCCGCTTGAAATTCACTGGAGTTTTTCTAGAGCAGGGTTTGACAAACTATGGCCCATAGACCTGAGTACCTGTCTGGGGGGACACGGCCATACCCATTTGTCTACTTATTACCTAAAGCTGCTCTTGTGCTGAAACTGTTGAATCAAGTGTTGTAACACAGTGGGAATTTTCCACAAACCTAAAATGTTTATAACCTGGCCACTGGTGGAAAAAGCCTGCCACCCCCTGCTCTGGACCGCTTCGGTACCTCCACACAGCCACGTGAGCAGCTGTTCTCTTGCTGCCATCGGACTTATGCATGGGTCTCATCCTTCCTCCTGGTCACTTAACTAATTTGAAGCCATTGTTTACTGTATCCCATGATCTTTTTCTCTCTCGATTTACGTTCTTCATTTTGCTGAAACAAATCCTCCATTGACTTTCTAACTAAGAGTGGAAAGTTGAAAATTTGCAGAGTAATTCCATTTTCTAGGTATTTTATATCCTACAATGTCTTTTTAATAACTAAAATAAATTGAGCCTAGAATTGTAAGTTAAAATTACTCTTCCCCCTGAATTATATAAGGCATTGCTCTCCTGTGTTTTAGTGGACAGCACTCCTGCTGAAATGCCTGGAGGATTCTACCTGGGAGCTGCATGTTAATGCAGCTCACACAGAGGCCCTTTTAATCTGGAGATATTTGCTCTTTGATCACCTTTAGTATTATTTCTGTGCAGTTTCCTCACCTGAGTTCTTTTTTCTTCCCTCTGGAATGTCTCTTGGTCGTTCATGGAACCCCCTGGATTGAGGTTTTACTATTTTAAGCTTTTAACTCATGTTTGTTGTTTGTGTTTGTTCTTTGTAAATGCAGATTTGTTCTGTCTTATAGCAGACTTCCTCGACTATATCTACCAATGTTCCAAGACTTTGAGTATTTTTTCCACTATCACTTTAATTTTCTGATAGCTCTCTTAATTTTCTTCTTTATTTCTTTCATCATCCAGATCTTTCTTGATAGATTAAATATCTTTTCACATACCATTGCTGTGTATTTTAGTTTCCTTCTTTCTGTGGCTTTTTTTTTTTTTCCCCTCTCTTTCCTTTGGGGACTCTTTTCACGTGTCTGGTGATCCTTGGTTTTTCATTCACATTCACAAGTGAGGCACTGATTGGAGGCTCTGTGTGAGAATGCAGGCATGTCTATAGCCAGCATCACTTTGGATGGTGAGTCTGTTTCGTTGAAGATACTCAAGTATCAATATGTAGTTTGTATTTTCCCTGGAAACATTTATTTTCTCTAGACAGCAATCTTCTGATATTTTATAGAAATTAGAAATCAAAACTTTCAAATTATACCATGCTCTTTTGGGGGATACATGCCTCACTTTTGTCCCTTGCTATGACAGGTGCATCTAAGCCAGGAGTCCATCTATGGTTTCACCTTCAATGTTATTTTGTAATAGTTTCAGGTGTGCAACATAGTAGTTAGACAATCATATACTTTACAAAGTGTTCCTCCAGTATTTCCAGTACCCACCTGGTACCACACAGTTATTACAATATTATTGACTACTTTTCCAATGCTATACTTTATATCCCCTATTTTATAACTACCAATTTATACTTTTTAATCCTTTCACCTTTCATATGCAGTCCCCAACCTCCCTCTCCTGTGGCAACTATCAGCCTGTTCTCTGTATCTATGAGTCTGTTTCAGTTTTGTTTTTTCATTCTTTAGATTCCACGTAAAACTCAAATCATATGGCGTTTGTCTTTTTTTCGCTTATTTCACTGAGCATAATACCCTCTAGGCCCATGATGCTGTCATAAATGGTAAAATTTCATTCTATTTTGTGGAAGAGTAGTATTTCATTGTATATGTACTATGGCTTTCTTATCCACTCGTCTATTGATGGGCACTTGGATTGCTTCCATAGCTTGGCTTTTGTAAATAATGCTGCAATGAACATAGGTGTGCTTATGTATATTCTTTTGAATTAGTATTTCAGGTTTCTTTGGATATATTCCCAGAAGTGGGATCACTGGGTCATAAGGCAGTTCTATTTTTTAAATTTTTGAGGAAGCTTCATACTATTTTCCCATGGATTATTTTTAATGTAAATAAATAACTCATGGGTTATTTTAGTATAAACTAGAAAATCCCTCAAACTAAATAACGATGATAAAACTACACCTTAAAACTTAGGAGGGACAACTAGTACAATGCTTTAGAGGTACATATATAGCCTTAAATTGCCTATTTTAGAAACAAAGAACTACTAAAAATTAATGAGTTAAGCATCTAACTTATTTTCAAATGTAGAAATAGAACAATCACAAATAATGTAGAGGTGAGATAGTAAAGAAGGTATTAAACCAGTAAAAAAGAAAACAAAATAGCAAAATTAAATTTAATTTACCTTTTTAATTTCTTTACCATATGTAGAGTGTGAAAACCAAGGAAAATAGATGTATGTTGAAAGTTAAATTACCAATCAGTGAGTAAACAATATTTCCTCTCTCTATATATAGGTACATAATAGTACTTTTACTGTCTTTTACTTTTGTTTCTTTTTTAGTATTTTATTCCCATCCCCCCAATCTCCCATCCTTTAGCAACCATCAACTTGTTCTCTATGTCTATGGTTAAATATTTCTGTTTTGTTTTCTTTATTCCCTTATGTATTTTTAGATCCCACATATAAGTGAGATTATACAATATTTGTCTTTTTCTGACTTATTCACTTAACATAATATCCTCTAGGTCCTTCCATATTGTCACAAACGGTAAGATTTCATTCTTTTATATTGCTGTGTAATAGTACATTCTTTGTATGTGTGTTCATCACATCTTTTATCCATTCATCTACTGATGGACATCTAGGTTGCTTTCATATCTTGGCTATCACTAGTAATGCTGCAGTGAACATGAGGATGTGTATTTCAATAATATGGCAACTCTATTTCTATTTTTTGAGGAAGCTATACTATTTCCCACAGTGGGCACACTAGTTTACAATCCCACTAACAATTTAAGAGGGTTCCTTTATCTGTAAATCCTCAACAGTGTTTGTCATTTGTTGTTTATTGATAATAGCCATTCTGACAGGTGTGAGGTGAGATCTTACACTGTGGATTTAATATGCCTCTCTCTGGTGATTTGTGATGTTGAGCAACTTTTTGTGTGTCTGTTGGCCATCTGTATGTCCCCTTGGGAGAAATGTTCACTCAGGTCCTTTGCCTATTTTTTAATTGTGTTGTTTGATTTTTTTGGTGTTAAGTTGTATGTGTTCTTTATATATCTTAGATATTAACCCCTTATCAGATACATCATTTGTGAACATCTTCTCCCATTTAGTATGTTTTCTTTCTTCAAATATTAATAAAATTATAAAACTCTGACAAAATAGATTAAGAAAGATATAAAGTATAAATAAATCTATAAATTATTATAGTATTACTATAATTTATAAAGTATTATAAATCTGTAAACAACACTACAGATTTAAAAAGAAGAGATATAATTACTAATAAAACAAATAGGTTGCTGGTTCCATCCTGATCAGGGCAACTGTGGGGGGTCTCAGCCCACAGGGCCTGCCCTGCCACCATGGATGAGAATAAGTCTACCAACATATGATCAGCTTGGGGAGGAAAGGTAGCCAATCTCTCAAAGGAGAAGGGCTAAGAGCCTCTTCCTCAGTGGGCTTTTATTAGGTTCATTTTGCATAGGAATACAGGCTCATTAATCATTGTCAGGCAGTAAGGATCAAACAATAAATAACATACAAAGAATTCTGAGGGCCTATTTTGAGTCAGGGTCAAATAGCTAAAGAACTATAAAACTTTGAGGAACAAACTCACTTCTTGCTTGGACACTTATTTAATTGAGAGCATTCTAAACAAAGCAGGTTTCACAGGATTTTACATATTCTTTCTTAGGCCTGATTGCCCTAGGGAACCCACCCTTTCTAGCACAGGGTGGTACCCACCACCAGCATTGTTTCAGGCTTAAGGCATTGTCTCAGGCTTAAGTCAGGCAGGGTAAGCAAGGCAGCCAAGAGATTATAAGACTTCTCACAGACAGGATGAAGATTCAGGCTATGTCAGGATAGCCAAGGGGCCAGAACCCATCACCCCCTTTTGCTATAGCCCCCCCAAGTCCTTCCTTGGGGCCTCCATGTGATTGTGCCTGTCTTAGGTCATTCCCCCCTTGGGGAATCTTACCCACCTTTGGCTAGCCAATCAAACATTGGGGGCCAGGCAGGGTAAAGAAAAAGGAGCAGAAGTGATGCCCCTGCTAGGGAGATAAGCCTTATCTCCTTAGTGGCTTGCAGTCTGAAGGTCACTTACTCAGCCTTAGCCACAGGGGTGGTTACAGCTCCTGAAACCAGGCAGGGCAGTTCCCAGCAGGCAACCAATCTATGTTTCTCTCTCTCTCCCCACTCCCTTCTTCTCTCCCTAAAATCAATAAAAACATATCCTCTGGTGAGGATTAAAAATAATAATAATAATAATTTGTGTTTTATGTAATAGTATGGAAACTGCATATGCCATAATAGTAACTGAATATAAAAGGATATTAAATACATACAGAAAAATATTATATAGAATGATTGTAACTTTATGAATAAAAAATATAAACTTTATGCTTAGGAAATAGATTAGAATGATATACACTAAATGAGATTGTATTCTACTTATTTAGCATATGTATGATTTTTTCTTTCAAGTTTTGCTCTAGTAAATTTTCTCATTTTAATATCACTATATTTAGGTTACATTTTATAACTGATAGCATTCCCAGTTTAACTGGCAGCAGTATTTTCTTCCTAGGAGTACAAACAATAATTGTTTATATTGCACTCTAAAATTCAGTGAAAAACAATATGTTTTAATAAGTACAATAATAAAGCATAAAATTTTTAAAAGATAAAAATATATCTTTTGAAAGACAAAATTAACTGAATAACATTTTACTTAAAATAATGTTTGCATTAGTGAAAATAGCATTTTAACATGAAAGCAAATTTTTAATGTTTATTATTAGAACTTCTGCCTTTTACTATCCCTTGAGAATATATAAAATCAAATTAAAATGTCTACAATCCTGAATTATGGTTTAATTTAAAGAGGTGTTAGAGATTTTCTATGCAGATTTTCTTTAAGATAAAATAATCTAATATTATAGTTTTATTTATAAACCTTTAGTATATTAAAGTTATGCAAAGTCTTTATTGCTATTAAAGACTTGCCTAATATCATTTTCAATGGTGACTCAGGACACTCATTTGGTTTTTTCATCAAAATAATTACCTATGTATTTCTGGAAAGATGCTTTTTCTCTCCCTTTTGAAACCATTGGGACCAGTGCGGCTGACAGTCCACTGAGCTTCTCTTAGTCCTGCTTGTCCAGGCACAAGCCCTCCACTTTAAACCTGGCCATTCCAATGCCTGACCAGAGTCTGAAATGTTTTATTTGTGCTAATGTAGAGTTCACAAATACTGAGTGAGTGATATTCTCCCATGGTTGCTCTCTCAAAGAACGGTTTGAAAATAATAACTGGATATCTTCACACAGAGAGTTAAATACTGATGAAAGCTGTCTGTTGTGAGGAATTCTGTCCAGTCATGCATTCAGTAAGCGTTACCCATGGATTCACTATGATAGACAGTGGGGATTAACACTAAGATGAAATCCCTGTGCTCAGATTTTCACAACATAGTGGGAGAGATACATGAACAGAAACTCAACTAATAAGAGAAGTGCTGTCACTAGAACAATGAAAAGGGGGCATATTGTAGAGAAATAAGAAATTATGCTTAAAAGGAGAATATCACCCAGCCTAAAGCAGAAATATTTGAGAACTCACTCTGTCCCAAGCCCCGTGTTCAGAGCCATTGTGTGCTATCTCTCCCGAATCAGTGGCTTACAAACACACATACAACAAATAAATTCGTTTACAGTTCTGGACATGAGAAGTCCAAAAATCAGTCTCAGTGGGTTAAAGTCAGGGTGCTGGCAATGCTGATTCAATCTGGGCCTTTCAGAGAAGATGCTGTTTCCTCACATTTTCTAGCTTTTAAACACTGCCTGCTTTCCTTGGCGCATCTTCCCATCTCCACAATCACAGCCAGCAGTGTGTGGCATCTTCGAACCTCTCTCTCTCTCCTACCTCTATTTCCATCATCCCATTGCCTTCTCTGACTGTCCCTCATGCCTCCCTCTTACTAGAACCCTTGTGATTACA
The DNA here is from genome assembly GCA_004027475.1 of Anoura caudifer. Classification (NCBI taxonomy): domain Eukaryota; kingdom Metazoa; phylum Chordata; class Mammalia; order Chiroptera; family Phyllostomidae; genus Anoura; species Anoura caudifer. The sequence continues at coordinate 259,918 of PVKU01000472.1, read as the reverse complement.
TTGCACCCACCTGGATCATCGGGGCACTCACATGTCAAGGTCTCAAAGTGCATACTCAGTACATCTTCAAAGTCCCTTTTGCTGTACAGGCACACCTCATTTTATTGTGCTTCACATTGTTGCACTTCACAGGTGTGTTTTTTCAAACTGAAGGCAAGACCCTCCACTTGCAAAAAGATTACAACTTGCTTTGTTGTGATACTTGTGTTATTACAGTAGCTTGGAACTGAACCTGCAATATCTCCAAGATATGCTTGCATAAGGTAATATATTCACAGAATATTGTATGCATTAGAATGTTGACACATTTAGAGAGCCAGTATTCAAACAACCAAGGCTACTACCATATTTTTTGTACTATAAGGTGCACGTTTTCCACCCCAAATTTGGGAGGAGTAATGTTTGTTAATGCTGCTGTTGAGTTCTGTTTACATTTACATTGGTGAAGTATTATGTTATTTATGTTATTAAATATTGTACCACATTTTTTGCTTCAAAGTTTTTTTTTCCTATTTTCCTCCTCTAAAACCTAGGTGCATCTTATGATCCAAAAAATACGGTAAATGAATTAAGGTATGGAGAAGGGAAAGTGGGTTGTAAGAGATGCAATGGACTGAATTGTGCCCCCCACCACCAAATTCACATGCTAAAGCCATAACCCCAATATGACTGTATTTGGAAAGAGGGACTCCAGGTTTTAATTACGGTTAAATGAGGTCGTAAGGATGGAGTCCTAACCTCATAGGATGGGTGGCTTTATATGAAGAGGAAGAGAAACCTCACTCTTTCTCTCCATGGTCTCACCAGAGAAAGGCTATGTAAGCACAGTGAGAAGGTGGCTGGCTGGCTGCAAGTCAGGAAGAGGGCTCTCACCTGGAACTGAATCAGGTGACACCTTGATCTTAGACTTCCTAGTCTACAGAACTGCAAGAAATTAAATTTTTGTTGTTTAAGCCATCCAATCAATGATATTTTTTCATAGCAGCCCCAGCCAATTAGTACAAAAGATGGTAAGTCTGGAGTTCAGAAGAGAAGTTTGAACTGTAAGTGTAGATTTGGAACTTAGCCTAAAGACAGCTAAGTAGTTGGTGGTAGTGAAAGACATTTCCCCTAGATAGTATGTATACTGAAAAGGGATATAGCTGAGAAAAGAACCATACATTTCTAACAACACTACTATCCAGCATAGAATGCTCAAGAACCTGATTGTGGGAGGAGAGGAGAGACTGATAGACTATTGAACTGGTCCTAAGATTTGTTTGTGTGGGGAGGTGGGGGGCAGTCAGGGCAAGGTTTGACCAAATAGCAAGTAGAATTTCATGGTAACAGTAATAGAAGCTGTCAGGAAGGGCTGGGTACTTTTCTTTCTTAACTCTGTGAAACAGACAATTATGTTTTATAGGCAAGGAAACTGAGATGCAAAGACATTGAGTAAGTTCATCTGGGTCTAAGAGATTTTTTAATTATATTTTGTTTCTAATGTGATTCTTCTGATGGCAGAGAAGAGAATCAATTTTGACAGAACTTCAAGCAGTGTTTTGAAATGCAAATATTTTTTCATCTAAAGAGAAGCCCTTTCAATATACCTTAAGGCAAGAAAGCAGGTGGTATGAGAAGCCATCTGGTACAGACTGATACACTGAATTTAAAGTGTTCTGGAGGTAGAAGTATCAGTGAGTTTGAAAAGTCAAAATAGTACAAATAAGAGAATTCAATCAGTAAGTAACATATTGGACTTTATGATATAAGATGCAGGGAAAGTTTTAACATCCTTGTGGAAGTGTTGTATTTGGGAACATGTTTAAAGAATAAAAACTTGCCTAAAAACAAAAAAGAGAAGATTTAATTTTTGGAATGTGGTACGGAGAAAAATGAATATGTTCCTTATTCACTTATTGAAAAAACCCTTACCCATCTTTTCTGTAACAACGTAAAAAAAAAAAAAAAAAAAAAAAAAAACTCATTCTCAGATCTTAAAGAAATTCTGCTCCCTAGCATAGACTTTAAAGAAGCTAGAAATGTCTCTTCAGGTCCTTTACCCATTTTTTAATTGGATTGTCTGTCTTTCTGGTGTTGAGTTTTGTAAGTTCTTTATATACTTTCGAAATTAAGCCCTTATCAGATGTGTCATTGGCAAACACGTTCTTCCATACAGTGCATTCCCTTTCCATTTTGTTGATGGTTTCTGTTGCTCTGCAGAAGCTCTTTAGTTTGATGTAGTCCCATTTGTTTATTTTTGTTTGATTCCCTTGCCCCAGGAGACATATCACCAAAAATATTGCTACTAGAGATGTCTGAGATTTTATTGCCTATGTTTTCTTCTAGGACTTATGGTTTCATGACTTACATTTAAGTCTTTTATCTATCTTGAGTTTATTCTTGTGTGTGGCATAAGTTGGTGGTCTGGTTTCATTTTCTTACTTGGGGCCATGTGCAGATGGTGTGTTATTGAGTTGTACACTTGAAACCTATATGGTTTGGCTAACCAATGTCACCCCAATAAATTCAATTACAAAAATAACCTAGAAATGAATAAATTATATATTTAGCACATCTTTTGTGGTATCAGTAGTTTTTAAATGACTTAGTGGTTACATGAAAATTTCCTAAGACTCAAAAAGCTTTGCAAATATATTTATACATTAATCTTTAGCTCTTAAGAAATAGATGGGTAGGTATTTAACCCACCCACAGTGATACTAAAGGAAAAAGTAATGTAACTTCCTCTAATGCTAGAAAACAATATACGTAGCAGTGAAGCCCAAAATTGAAGCCCTAACCTCTAAGAACCTGTCCTCTTTCATGTCATCATTTAATCCTTCTGCTAACAAGCCTTGTTAAACATGAGAGATCTTGCATCATGTTGATCTTTTCTGTGAAGTCAAATCAGAAGCATTCAAATATCATTACAAAAGATGTGAGACTATAAATTCTCTAAAAAATGTTGTTCTCGAAAACTTCCAGCCAAGATGGAGGTGTAGGTGGACACACTGTGCCTCCTCTCACAACCAAGATTAAGGACAACAAAAATGTAGAACAAAAAAAAAAAAAAAAAACAAAACAAACCCAGAACAGATAGAAAATTGAGTTGTACAGAAGGCCTACAATGATTCACCCAGACTGGTAAGAGGGGCAGAGTCAGTGGCCAGCAGAGAGGGATCGAGGCAGGAAAAGACGGTGACTGCTGGTCCCAGGTGCACAGGCAGCGGTTGGCACACCCCAGGCGCACAGGTGGCAGTTACCGAGCATGGGGAGGCAACGAGCAGACCCAGCAAGGCACACAAGGCAGCTGACCTCGATCATACATTCGCATGCAGATAAACCAGGTGAAAACGGGCAGCAAGACAGACTGTGCAACACAGGGTCCCAGCGCCAGGAAATAAAGCCTAAAAGCACCAATTGAAAACACTTGTGGGGGTTGAGGTGCCGGGAGGGAGACCCAGCCTCACAGGAGAGTTTGTTGGAGAGACCCACGGGGTCCTAGAATATACACAAGCCCACCCACATGGAAATCAGCACCAGAAGGGCCCAATTTGTTTGGGAAAAGTGGTAGAAGGGACTGGAATCCAAGAGAGAGCAGAGCAAGTGCCATTGTTCCCTCTCAGACCCCGCCCCCACATACAGCATCACAACTCTGCAACTGGGTTGCCCCAATCTGGTGAACACCTAAGGCTCTGCCCCTCACTATGTAACAGCTGCAACCATACAAAAAATGGCTCACATGGGAGAACAGATCAAAGCCCCATAGCTACTTCATCTAAGCGACCAAGAGGTAGCCAACCTATCAGATGCACAGCTCAAAGCACTGGTAGCCAACCTATCAGATGCACAGTTCAAAGCCCTGGTGATTAGGAAGCTCACAGAATTGGTTGATTTTGGTCACAAATTAGAACAAATGAAGGCTACAATAAGTGAAATGAAAAAAAAAAAAAAAAACACAGGGAACCAATAGTGATAGGAGGAAAACTGAGACTCAAATCAATGGAGTGGACCAGAAGGAAGAAAGAAACAACCAAACAGAAAAGAACAAAGAAACAAGAATTCAAAAAAATGAGGAGAGGCTTAGGAACATCCAGGACTTCTTTAAGCGTCCCAACATCTGAATTATAGGGTACCAGAAAGGGAAGAGGAAGAGCAACAAGTGGAAAAGTTATTTGAACAAATAATAAAGGAGAACTGCCCCAATCTGGCAAAGGAAATAGACTTCCAGGAAGTCCAGGAAGCTCAGAGAATCCAAAAGAAGTTGGACCCAAGGAGGAACACACCAAGGCACATCATAATTACATTAGCCAAGATTAAAGAGAAGGAGAGACTCTTAAAAGCAGCAAGAGGAAAGGAGAGAGGTACATACAAAGGAGTTCCCATCAGATTCTCAGCTGATTTCTCAAAAGAATCCTTGTAGGTAAGAAGGGGCTTGAAAGAAGTATTCCAAGTCATGAAAGGCAAGGACCTACATCCAAGATTGCTCTATCCAGCAAAGCTGTCATTTAGAATGGAAGGGCAGATAAAATGCTTCTCAGATAAGGTCAAGTTAAAGGAGTTCATCATCACCAAGCCCTTATTATATGAAATGTTAAAGGGACTTATCTAAGAAAAAGAAGATTAAAAAATAGGACAGTAAAAAGACAGCAAACTCACAGATATTAACAACCTCACCTAAAACAAAAGCAAACTAAGCAAACAGCTAGAACAGGAGCAGAAACACAGAAATGGAGATCACATGGAGGGTTAGCAACAGGGGAGTGGGAGGAGGAGAGGGGGGAAAAGGTGCAGAGAATAAGTAGCATTGATGGTGGGTAGAAAATAGACAGGGGGAGGGCAAGAATAGTGTGGAAAAGTAGAAGCTAAAGAACTTATGGCACATGGACATGAACTAAAGGGGGGAATGTGGGTGGGAGGGGTGTGCAGGGTGGAGGGGAATGATGAGGGAGAAATGGGGCAACTGTAATAGCATAATCAATAAAATGTAATTTAAAAAAAATGTTGTTCTCTTTCATTTGTAGATGGGATGCTATGTATCAGGATGAAATCAGAAAGAATTAGTCATAAGGATTCTGATATTTCATCCTTGACAGACAGTGAAGGGAATTGGCATGGGTGACCCTTCCGATAGCATTAATAACAATGGAAATTACCTGAAGACCTCAAGAGACAAATATTTCCCTCTACAACTGAATTAAAAGTCTGTTATATGTTTTTCCTCTGCCTCTTGTTTATTAGCTCTTTCTTTACACAATAGTATATTAAAGTATACAAATATTAAAGAATTGTTCTTATGTATTAGGCACTGTGGATACAACATAAAATAGACATAGTCAAGGCCCATGAATTCATGACTTAAATCAGCTATTTTCAATAGTTTTCATCTCATGCCACACATAAACTAATTAATTAAAATTCTGCAACACACCAAAAAATATATTAATTTTGCCTATCTGACAAAAAAAAGGTATATTTTTTATTCATTCACATTGAATGTCTATTGTTGTGTTGGCTATTGTCATTTTTTATTTGACACTCTAAGGGACAAGAGGTCAGTGCCCCTGACTAAATAATCATGTATTGCATGTTTTAAAAATTTTTGTGGGACAGCAGTGTGCCATGGCACATGAGTTGAAAATCACTGACTTAGATGATTGTTGACAGGGTCAAAGGAAGTGTTGAAGTGGAGTAATAATTAATAAATGAGTAAATTAATTAAAAATGATAATTTCAAAGATAATTTCAAATAGTCAAGTGTTGTAAAGTAAACAGAGTAGGGAAAAAGGTTTACAGTTTCACTTTCAAATACAATAATGAATAAATAATAATACAACTATATTACAGTTGTAGAGTGATACAACTATAGTGAGTACAAGTAACAGTTTAATCTATATTATTTATTTATTTATTATTATATTAAAAAATGTATACAACTATAAATGTACTTTTACCCCACCCTGTATGTTATACTAATATTCTGAAGCCAAAGATCCCAGGAACATACTATAGTTTTAAAAAGTTGGGTTCAGCAAAATCTTACAGAATGGGTAATGGTAGTGTGTGTCCATAACAAGGTGTTAGATGCATCCTATTACAGGATTTGGGCTTTGGTTGGGTAGTTTGGGAGAGGATCTAAAGAAGTAGGGGTCTGCTTTAGATTAAATGCTATTAGGAGGGAGATGCAATTCTGTGACTGTGTATCTGTTTCTATTGCCTTCTATTCACCCTGTTGGTGAGGGAGGAGTTCCCACCATAGGGTTATGGGAGGGTGAATGCACAGCTTACTACAGTAGACAGATGAGATTGACAGATATTTCCTAATTACATATATTCACAGCCCAGGAGGAGGAGGACACCACAAGGCCACACAGGGTTGCACTTGGGAACCAAGTGAACAACTAGGTGAACAACCAGGAGCTTAGGAAGGCAACTTTATGGTATCAAGAGGGTAAAGTACCCTTTGTACCCTTAGGAGAACGTGATTGACTTGTTTGAATCTTTCCACAGGCTGGCAGAAAAATGAAACCTACTACTCAGGGAAAAGGGGGAACTGTTATCTGATCCCTTTGATAAGAAGGGTTGTTTGGCTAGAGGATCTCATCTGTGAGGGCAGAATGGGGAGGAGAATCTGCTAATGCCATTAGATACCCTCCCAGTTTCTCCCAGATATCAAAGCAGCACATAATACTGGGTATTAATGTTAGGACTTCAACCACACTGTCCTATTTTTTTTAAAAGATTCCTTTTCTATCTTTTTTTATTGTATTTTTTTTTCATTGCCTGCCTCCACCCCCCGCCCCCACCCTGCAATCACCACACTGTGGTCCATGCCCATGAGTCTTTTTATCTTTTTGCTCAATCCTTCCACCCCCTAAATTGTGTCCCCATAGCTCATCTTACTCTCTGTATATGAGTCAGTCTCTCTTTTTCTTGTTAGTTCAATTTGTTCATTAGATGCCACATGTGAGGAAGATCATATGGTTTTTGTCTTTCTCTGACTGTTGTATTTCATTTAGCATAATGTTCTCCAGGTCCATCCACGCTGTTGCAAAGGGTAGAATTTTTTTCTTTTTTTACAGCTGAGATATCACCTCACACCTGTCAGAGTGGCTATCATCAATAAATCAACAAACAACAAGTGCTGGTGAGGATGTGGAGAAAGGGGAACCCTAGTGCACTGTTGGTGGGAATGCAGATTGGCACAGCCACTGTGGAAAGCAGTATGGAGATACTTCAAAAATTTAAAAATGGGTCTGTCTTATGATCTAGCAATTCTGTTTCTGCAAATTTATTCAAAGAAACCCAAACTCTATTTCAAAAGGACATAAGCACCCCTATGTTTATTGCAGTGTTATTCACAATCATCAAGATATGGAAGCAGCCCAAGCATCCATCAATAGATGAGTGAATAAAATAACTACGGGACATTTACAAAATGGCATACTACTCAGCCATAACCACAGTATCTTAACTAACCCATATCTAGAGAAAGGGGACACTGAAACAAGGGTGAGGTGGTCATTGGTAAAGGAGTAGCAGTCACTCATTTTAGCCAAGAGAGAACAGGATGTTTAGTATTTTTGGCACTGTGACCTTGCCTTTGTCCATGCTTAGGTAAAATTATGCAGTAGGCTTCTTCTAGTCTGATTCTATCATGGTCTCAGTATAACCTAGTTAAGGTTGCTCTAATGTCTGATGGGAGAATAATATAGCCCAGTTCTGAGAGCAAGGCCATCTTCTCACTGCAGAGCTGCTATTCTTTTCTTTCTCATTTGGAGAGACCTGATGGTAGTGAGAGCCTAAATCAGATGATTTGATCAGAGAAAGTTTTCTGAATGAGAGACCTCAAATCTTAGACTTTACTGCTAACAAGAAGCCATCCACATAGAGGGTGGAGACAAGGGAGGAAGAAGGAATGCTCACAGACAACATTCCCATGAGAGGGAAGCAGCAAGTGTGAAGAAAGGAAACACCTCGTTACACCCGGGAGGCATGTCCCCCACTGCTTCCACCATCCTACCCCCCACTTTTTGTTCAGTTATATAGGCTTATGTGGAAAATTCAGTACTAACTGATATTTTAATGACTCTTAATATTCTGCAATAAAATTGCTTGTCCAGAAAGGCTTTACCACCATCCAAGGAGATAGTTGGAGCTGTTAGCCATCTATCAGTGGCAGAAAATTAATCATCCTAGATAAAATTTTCTTTCCTTGCTTGAAACTAGATAGACTATAGTGTTTTGTTTTGTTTTTTTCCAGACCATCTAATACACAATATGTTTGAGCTAGATCTCCGTTTTCATTTTATAGTGAAAGATTCCTAGTATATGATTTTATCATTCCATCCACCTGTGCATATCCAGTTGAGGTATTTGAATACTATGCAATAGTTAATTTAAAGACACCATTGTTACCAACTGGAAATTTAGCATACTAAAACCCAGAAACATTAACAATGATAAACCTCTCAGACAGCAGAGAATAGTGGTTATAAGTGAGAACTCTGGAGCCAAACCACTTGGGTTCAAATTACATTTCTACCACTTTCTAGTTATGCCACTGTGGACCAGTTACTTAGCTCATGTGCCTCAGTTTTCTCATCAGTAAAATGGGGATAATATTGGTACCGACCTCAAAGATTTGTTGTTGAGATTAAAATATATATTTAGTTTTTAGACATCACTCATGATAAGCACTATAAAGTACTTTACTTATGTTAATAATGATGATGAGGCACTGGAAAACAAAAAAGAAAAGTAGTTAACACTATATTCCTATAGTCAGTGAATTAATGATGAACTAACCAGTATATATAAACATTAACAGATCTTATTGAGGAGTTATTTATCTTATGGTAAAATAGAGGGCACCCTCTCTTGCTACAAGAGCAACCATATGATAGATCAGTATTTGGCACCATCTGAAAGTATACACTTAATGTAAAATATTTTTTTTTCTCTCTGCCTGGTATATCTGATACTTCTAGGCCTACCACAGATTGGGGATTTTATACATTCTGTGACTGAATTTTTTGGATTTTGCCTTAATAATGCACTAGGGGTATCTGATCTTTAAGTGTGGCAGACATATTTAGTGTCACTAAAATAAGTGTGGAAGGAACCCAAAAACACTAATTCGAAAGAACATAAGCACCCCTGTGTTCATTGCAGCATTATTTATAATTGCCAAGAAATGGTAGCAGCCTAAGTGTCTATCAAATACTACTTGGCCATAAAAAAGAAGAAAATTTAATCTTTTGCAACAGTATGGATGAATCTGAAGAACATTATACTAAGTGAAATAAGCCAATCTGAGAAAGGCAAATGCCATATGATTTCACTCATATGTGGAATCTAATGAGCAAACTGAACTAACAAGGAAATTGGGGACAGACTCATAGATGGAGAGCAGGATGACAGCTAGTACAGGGGAGAGGTGAAGGAGTGGAAGGATCGAGCAAAAAGGAAAAAGGACTAATGGACATGGATGACTGTGTGGTGATTTTTGGGAGAAGAGGAATATAAGTGTTCTAAAAGGTAATAGAAAAATACAATAAAGATTAAATAAAATAATTAAAAATAATAACTAAACAACTAACTAAATAAACAAAATATATAACAACTTTTTAAAAACATTATTTTATTAATTATGCTATTATAGTTATCCCATTATTCTCCCTTTATTCCCCTCTGCCCTGCATTCCCCCACCTTCCTTCCCCCTACTTAGTTCATGTCCATGGATCATACACATAAGTTCTTTGGCTTCTCCACTTCCTATGCTATTCTTAACCTCCCCCTGTCCATTTTGTACCTACCATTATGCTTCTTATTCCCTGTAACTTCCCCCCATTCTCCCTCCTCTCTCTCCCCACTGATAACCCTCCATTTTATTTCCATTTCTGTGATTCTGCTCTGTTCTAGTTGTTTGCTTAGTTTGTTTTTGTTTTAGTTTTCATTGTTGATAGTTGGTGAGTTTGTTGTCATTTTACTATTCATAGCTTTGATCATTTTCTTTTCCTCAGATAAGTCCCTTTAACATTTCATATAAAAATGGCTCTGTGATGATGAACTCCTTTAACTTGACCTTATCTGGGAAGCACTTTATCTGCCCTTCCATTCTAAATGATAGCATTATTAGATAGAGTAATCTTGGATGTAGGTCCTTACGTTTCATGATTTCAAATACTTCTTTCCAGCCCCTTCTTGCCTGTAGGGTTTCTTTTGAGAAATCAGCTAACAGTCTGATGGGAACTCCTTTGTAGGTAACTCTCTCCTTTCCTCTTGCTGCTTTTAAGATTCTGTCCTTATCTTTAATCTTGAGTAACTTAATTATGATGTGCCTTGGTGTGTGTTTCCTTGGGTCCACCTTCTTTGGGACTCTCTGAGCTTCCTCGACTTCATGGAAGTCTATTTCCTTTCCCAGATTGGGGAAGTTTTCCTTCATTATTTTTTCAATTTCTTGCTATTCCTTTTCTCCTTCTGGCACCACTATGATTCAGATGCTGGAACATTTAAAGTCATCCCAGAGGTTCCTAAGCCTCTCCTCATATTTTTGAATTCTTGTTTGTTCATCCTGTTTTTGTTAAATGTTTATGTCTTCCTTCTGGTCCAAACCATTGATTTGAGTCCTGGTTTCCTTCCCATCACTGTTGGTTCCCTGTGCATTTTCCTTTAATACATTTTTCATAGCCTTTACTCTTTCCTCTATTTTGCAACCATACTCAACTATTTCTGTGAACATCCTGATTACCAGTGTTTTGAACTCTGCATCTGATAGGTGGGCTATCTCTTCATCGTTTAGTTGTATTTTTTCTGGAGCTTTGATCTATTCTTTCATTTGGACCATTATTTTTGTCTGGTCATGCCTGTTACATTGTAGAGGGTGGAACCTTAGGTATTTGCCTGGGCAGGGCAACGCAGGTTGCTGTTTTGTGGTGCTATCTTTGGGGTTGGGGTATGAAAGGGAGCAAGGCTGCCTGCTCAGCTCTTGGCTGGCTTTCAGTCACTTCCTCTGCTATCCACAAGCAAATTCGGCCCTTCTGGTGCTGATTCCTGAGTGAGTGGTTTTGTGTGCATTCTAGGACCTTGTTGGTCTCTCCAACAAACTCTCCTGTGAGGCTGGGAGTTTCTCCCATTGCCTCAACTCCCACAGGTTTTTTCAGTAAGAGGTTTTGAGGATTCATTTCCCCATACTAGAACCCAGGGTTGCTTGTCTGTCTCACCCCACAACTGTTCCTCCTGGTTTATCCGCATGCAAATGCAGAACTCCCCAGTCCACCAGCTGCCACCTTGTCTAGTCCAAAAGTTGCCACCTTGCTGTGCATCCTTTCCACCAGGCTGCCCATCTCTGCCCCTCCTACTGGTCTGGATGAATGTTTCTTCTTTAACTCCTTGGTTGTCTGACTTTCATACAGTTGGATTTTTCTGTCAGTTCTGGTTGTTTTTTGTTTTTAAATTTGTTGTCCTTTTGGTTGTGCTAGAAGGCACAGTATATATACCTATGCCTCCATCTTGGCGGGAAAATGTGTGATAACAACTTGATCATGAAAAGGTTGACACAAACAAAGTACCTGCTGGTGTTAGTAAGATACACAAATTTCAAGCAAAAGAAAATCACCTCTATGCCTGTCTTGATAAAATATTAACAGAGTTCTCTATTTATTTCATTGTACTTAAAAGTTTATTTGAATTTCCATGAAATGTTAACAGAAAATCATTTGGATTATGGGGTCCTGGCAGGTGAAGACTTTTAAATTACTGCTCAATCTTTACATGTATTAACAGATTAATTACATGTATTTACATGTATTAACAGATTAACAGATTTATTAAGGCATTAAGGCAACATTAAAAAATAGAATAAAAATATTTCTTTTGTTGTAGATATTTATTATAACAAGCCAGAGTGATCTGAGAAGGAATTCAAGGGTCTTAGTAGATATGGCTGTTTTGGACATTAACTTCAACATATGCACATTCCTCTTCTCTCAAGGTTCAGAGCCTGAGAAAATTGTTGAAAATTTTATCAATTGCCATTTTTTATGTCCAAGAGAAAATACCATATGCATTAAACTTAGGGACCACATTATAACCAGTGTTTTTTGTTTGCTCATTTGTTTGTTTACTATAACAGAATAAACTCTCTTATTAGACTGCTTTCTATTTTTAACAGATATGTTTACATATAATTTAGGAAGCAAAACTTTGGCCTCTTTCTTCCTAGTTATTTTCCACTTAAAAAATAATAACTATCCACACGAAAAGTAGTTAATGTCCATGTGTAGTCAACATTTAAAAAAAAAGTTTATTTATTTATTTTTAGAGAGAGGGGAAGGGAAGGAGAAGGAGAGGTGGAGAAAGATCAATGTGTGAAAGAAACATCAGTTGCCTCTCACACACCTCCAACTGGAGACCCCTGCTGCAACCCAGGCATGTGCCCTGACTGGGAATCAAACCAGGGACCTTTCAGATTACAGGCTGGCACTCAGTCCACTGAGCCACACCAGCTAGCCTTTAGTTGCCTGCAATAAAATAGTGCAAAGAAAACTTGTATAATTGAAATCTACAGTATTGCAAAAATTTAATTTGATCCTCTACACTTAAACTTGCATTGAATCAAACTATTGGCCAGACCTATTAATAAACCAACTGAAGATATTTTAATATTCATTCCTTTCACTCTTCCAGGATTTGTATAACTTAAAGCACATGAATAGCACTTTATATTTTATAAGCATTTTCACATATATTTTCACTTTTGATCTTTCAAATAGCCCTGGCTGGTGTGGCTCAGTGGATTGAGTGCCAGCCTGCAAACCAAAGGGAGGCTGGTTTGATTCCCAATCAGACACATGCCTGGGTTTTGGGCCCAGCCCTCAGTAGGCATCTACACATTGATGTTTCTCTCCATCTCTTTCTCCCTCCCTTCCCCTATGTTTAAAAATAAATAAACAAAATCTTTAAAAAATAAATCTTTTTAGGGAAAGGATATTATAGAATCATGGAAGGTTTTATTTTCTCCACTGTACATATGAATAAATTGGGGGTCAAGTGTCATACTCATAAGTAAATACAGGTAACTGTCCCTAAATAAAGTCTTGAATTTCAAGCTTTATTGAATTCAATGTATTGCACTGAGAAAGCCTCCAACCTTTTTCACAATAACCCCTTTGTCAATCTTATATCCTTACTGCCTTATGTCCATGTCATTCTTTTTACTGTTTGTGATATTTGAATCTTTGTCTTCACTTCCATTACTCCCTTCATAAACCCCTTTCTGCAATGTTTCTGCTTTTCTTGAATATCTGAATGTACCCATCATTCAAGGTCCAGCAAAGCTTACACCTCCTCCAGGAAGTCTTCCAGCTCTCACCATTCTTACTTACTACAACTGTTGCAAAGATTGATTCTTACATTCTTAAGTTGTTTCACTTATGTTTATCAAACTCTCCTACTAAACTATAAACCCCCAAGAACAGAAACCAAGTCTTATGCTTCTTTGAAATTCACAGCACCCTAGCACTGGATATATATGTAGTCAATTCATAATAAGTATTTGGCAATTACTTAATCTGTCCAACGGAGCCATTGCATTGCTGAACTTACTGTATTTGTGTTCCAAACATGTGACTTACAATTTACCCTGTGGAATTACTTATTATAGTTGAGTGTAGTGTGGTGTTTTCAATATGGTCATATACAAATCAGCCCTAGCATTGATTTCTAATGGCAGTGAAGACCAGGCCTATGGCCTACAGGATCAGTTCAACCACACAGGCCTGATGATTTCCCACAACAGGGCAGACATTGACCCATGGATTGGTACCGAGAACAGGAACAGGAAACATTATGCGGTAATTGCCTTTCCACAGAATTACATTAACATTATCCATTTGGCTATTCATAATTTCTCAGCAAATCAGGAATATCTGTCGAAGTTAGCTCTGTGGCACAGCATATAAAAGTGCATTCTGCTATTTATTATAAATGATGCTGATGAAAAATATTGTCATTGCAAATTTAATTTTAAGAAAGAAATCTCCATGTGAAAATGACATACTTGAGAGTAGTTACATTAAAAAACAAAAAGTGGGTACTGTATGACAACTCGGTTCTTCTGGAATACAAGTAATCTCTTTAAACTAATAACTACTTTTGTTCATGTTTTAAGGAGAATTTGGAGAAGTCTGCAGTGGGCGTTTGAAGACACCAGGGAAAAGGGAGATCCCAGTTGCCATCAAAACTTTGAAAGGTGGCCACATGGATCGGCAAAGGAGAGATTTTCTAAGAGAAGCTAGTATCATGGGTCAGTTTGACCACCCAAATATTATTCGACTAGAAGGTGTTGTCACAAAAAGTAAGTACTGATTTCTTTAATTACATATTTTGTGTTTTTATCTCAGTTCCTTTTATTTTGAAAAGAAAAAGCTTAATAGTAATATTATAGCCATTAAGGGGATAATTTAATTCAGATATTATCTTCTGGTATCCCCCTCAGAGTCTTGGTATTAGGCTATGACATTAACGGAGTTTGCACTGGTCACCACACAGCTTTGAAATGTCCTTTACTACCAATAAATCATTTGCTAATTTAACATGAAGTAATGAATCAAGGGTAAAGAGCTATTTATATTTTTTCTCATTTGTATAAGCTATTTCCTTTTTCTAAAGCTGCCTCACTTTCAGTATGAGTAGAAGAAACAGTTTAAGTATTTTGGGTCATTAAAGTAAAACACTTCATTTGGAAATAAATTGCATATGCAAATATGGAATGCTTTATCTGAAGTAAACTTTTAAACAAAAGGTTCTGTGTGGAACCTATCTACATAAATACCATTAGGACTAAATTATTTTAATTGATATAAGATAAAAATAGAACTACGATTTCTGAAATAAAGTCTGTTTTTAATAGAAATGGTGGGATGAAAGCCATTCCTTTGAAAAGAAGATCTTTTAAATCCACAATTAATCATATTTCTAAGAAATATATTGCTATATATTCACTTTTATTTGAATAATCATAGGGTATAAAACCTAACTATATTTCTCCTTATTTTATTCACTAATGAATATAACATATAAAACCTAATATAGAATGGCATTTTAAAAAACACAAAAAACAATTTAAATCTTTTTTTATTTTATTTTAATTGTTGTGCAGTTTTCTGTCTTCTACTCCCATCCCAACCCACCACCCCAACCCTCCCCACCTACCTCCCATTTCCACCCCCCCAGCTTTTGTTCATGTGTCTTTTATACTTGTTGCTCTAAACCCTTTAAGAGGCATTTTTCTTTCATGAAACCGAAATTTCTTTGAAAATCATTTCTATGAAATTGAAACTTCATATCATTATTGGAGCAAAAAACTATAATAATTTACTAAACATACAATCAACTGCATGTCTGAAACACCTAAGCCCTTCTCGCAAGTGTCTGACATGCTGCCCAGTGAGAGCAGATTGCTGACAGCCATGCTGGTTTGGAGGACTTGAAGAGTTCATTGATGATAGCTGTTGCAGTGGGCTGTTACTTTAATCGCCTTAATGGGGCCTTCAGGTACTCATGCCCTTGTGTTTTTCTCTCCCACATTGACTCTGGGCTTGTCCATGTGACCGGCCTTGGCCAGTGAGACGGTAACAAGTGTGGTACAATGGAGAGCATCTTACACATGTGCATGTCGGAGCTAGTCCTCTTTCAAAACTCCTTCCCGTAATCCAGACTTCAATACTAAGCAAAGCTAATCCACATGGTGAGGATATGTGCAGTACTGCAAAGAGGAGGAAAACTGAGGCTTTCCAATTGGCAGCTCTATCTGAGCTCCCAGCAGAGTCAGCACAGAGTGCCAGCCTTATGATGAACCCTCTCAGAAGACACTGCTCCCCCTCCCCCAACCACCACCAGATGCTGCAACTGCAGTTGGTGTCTTGTGCAACAAAGAATCACCCCCCTCAGTTTAGTCAACCCATAAAATCATGAGAAATAATGAAATGGTTGTTTAAAGCCACTGAGTAGGTAATTACACAACCATAGCTAATCAAACAGATGGACCCCAGTTAGAATGCTGCTCTAGCCACTTGTGTAAGTTTGGGTAAATTTTTTAATACCTCTGTTCTTTACTCCACACCTGTAAGATAGGGACAAAGTAACTTCTACTCCATAGGAATGCTGTAAGGATTGCATTTATATTAAGTGTATGAAGCATTGAGCAATAGTAGGCGGCTCACAGTAAGCCACTTTACATGGTAGGCACTATTGGCACACCGTGCCAGGCACTTTACACATATAATTTGCCATTTTATTTTCCCAGCAGCTCTCCTGAGTATCAATATCTACTAAATCTCAGTTTATTTAACCTTCAGAAGTACCTCTAACTCATAGTGAGTATCATGGTTGGTGTTCAAACTGAAGTCTATCTGCCTCTAAAACCCATGGGGTTTTTTTGTTTGTTTTTGCTATTATACCACAGTGAATGTCCTAGTTTTACACTTTAATTATCTTATCCTAATTAAATAACATTATACAAATGATTTGATATTATTTTTCAATATATTACTTTTTAAAATAAATGATATATTTAAATATAAGATATTATATATAAATATATTTATATATAAATATATATTTATATATAATATATTATATTTATTTATGTATGTTTATATATAATATATTATATTTATTTATATATAAATATATTTATATATAAATAATATATTAAGACAATATTTATGTGAGTAAAAGAATAAATTACCTGTAAAATGTAAAATTTATGAAGATTTAGCTGTGCCACAATGCCTACTGAAGATTATAATCTAAAAGAGAGGAAATACAAAGATTATAATCTAAAAGAGAGGAAAATACCAATCATTTCCTTTATAGTTTCTGACTTCCTTGTTATTAATTTAGCATGAGTATTTCAAGTTATTTCTTTTGTTTTATATCTCTCTGGAAGGAAAAGATAAATTTAAACTTGGGTTATGAATCTTTACACAGCATTTAAAATAATAATTTAAGTATGAAGCTAAATTCCTCTTATGTGTATTTATGCATGAAATATCTGGAAGTGAGTGTCCAACAATAAATTCAAAGCCTGAAAAGTATCAGAAATGTATTTTCTCCCTTGGATAAATCACATTATGTGACTTTTTCATGCATTCCTATGTGTTTTATTTACATGTTATAAAAACATGAAAGTATGTGAAAAGAAAAAAGATTTATTATCCCTATGAAGTAGTAGGAATTCTTTATTCTAAATCAACTGAATAGGTTTAATAAGATTGCCTGTGACACTTGCCTGCCAGTTTGAAATACTCAGTTTATTTCACATAAATATGCAAACAACCAACACAGTTATTACTTTACATCTCTAACAATCTTGTCTAAAAATGGCACCAGTGACCTCAACACAGCCAAATTTATAATGATCCCAAAGTTAAGGTCCTTGTCCCATTTCAAAAACAAAAAGAGAGAGAGAAAGAGAAAGGTGGAGGGGATAAGAAAATAAAAAATAATTGAGAAAGGATAGATTCAATATGCTTTTGAATGGCAATACCATAGTTTTAATCTGCAAGAGCAAGCCCCATATAAGAATGTTGCATTGTTGCAGGGTGGGTAGTGGAGATAGTGAAAGGAATAATTCCCACAGAGATAAGTGGGCATATTTATACTGTTATCTTCTTGACTCCAGTACTATGGGATTTTAGGAGAAAGGCAATAAATAAGTAAATGCCTCATTCCCATAAATACATGGTAATTATTCTAGGATTGCCCTTAAGTAGCTAAGAGGTAGCTAGCAATTAATGCTCCCTAAGGACTATCATATTGCACAGACCATAATACTGACAAAGATAAACACGTAATATAGGTTTTTACAGCCATGTTAGTAGAGTACCCTGGGGTTCTGAGAAATAAAAGCACAGACTCTCAGTTGAAACTAATGCAAAATCATAGATCAAAATCTTCATCAGATCCTTTTATAAGTTTTTAATATGCATACTTTTATCTTATTATATAGGTTTTATCTCAGACACATATCACAAAGTTCTTTGGAAAACTTTTACTCTTTCATATTTTTCCATACAATCACTTTTATTTTAAACTTGAAAGTTAAATAATTAAAAACTGTATTATGTAAAAAGTGTATCTGATAAAAGTTAAACCTGTTTATTTGATACACATCGCAATTTCATTAACCTGTTAAGATACAACCGATATAAAAAAAAGATTAATCAGGCTAAACCCTATGCTTAGACATACTTTTTTTCCAAGAACAAATAGAAACCATCAGTTAGAGAATAAACTTATAGCCATTAGCAACATGGATAGTAGCAATTTATAATAGGTAATGTATACACTAGTCTCATGAACTACACAGCCAAAAGAGAAATGGCTAACCTTCTGTGGAAATATAAGAATTGTGGTTAAATTATGAAGAAATACAGTTCAGACACCATGCTCCAGAAGAATAGGCTATGCAGTTTGAAAAGTTAATGGAAGAACCAAAAGGAGAGATAATAAAGTGCCTATATCCCAGATTAGAAGGTTATTACTAAATTTAGATAGTCTGACTCAAATATGTAAATTGTAAGTCCAGTAAGAAGGAGAAGAAGCCAGTCAGGACAGCAAACAAATTCCCAAACATAACATCATTTCACCACAGAACATTCCTGGAGACTCTGTAGGTTACAGAAAGTGTCACACAAAGTGCTATGCCTGCTCAAAGCCTTTAAAAGTGCTCCAAACTTTGTGGATCCCTTCTAGATGGTTTTGATGCCGCATGGATTCGAAGTCAGGCAGTCCATTCAGCCCAGTTAATGTACATTGTACATTAAATGTGCAAGAACTGCCTCTCTGGTCCCAAAATTACATTCTGTTTGTCAAGTAGTATATTACTCCACCAATGTGGCACCAGCCTCTGCACTTGGTTGTCATCTCCAGCTACTAGACACAAGGGTGTGGACAAGTCACTCAGCATGTTTGTTTAGGCCTTAATTTTTTCCTCTGCGCAAAGGATTAAAAAGTGCATATAGGACTAGAAAACAATAAGAATCAAATCTAGCTGTAATATTTTAATATTTTATTCCTGTGTCAAAAGAAAAGAATTGAGGCATTCATAAGGGAAATTTGTGTCAATGGTAATTTATCACCTACCTCCGGCTTCAGGCTCTTCATCTAAGAAGAGTAAGGTGGAGAGGTTCCGGAAGACACAAAAAGTGTCTTCAGTAAGGTTTTTATTCTGACCATCTCTAAAGTAGGAAAGGATAGGTAAAATTTTCTTATAAGCAAAATCATTTTGTAGGAGGAAAAGTGTTCTGCAAAACTGATTCTAATGAAATAAATTAGATGGCTGTTTTTCTTCTGGAATTCAGCTACCCTGCTAGCTGAGGTTAGTTAAGAGTTTTGTTTCATTTTGTTCTCCAAGTAACATTTAGTGAGCATCTTCAGGGGTTAGATACTATTGCTGATTAAAACCTAGAGATACAGAAAACAAGGCCTCAGTGCCCGGAGAAGCTCATTTGTTGCAGACATTAAATAAGTAAGCTACTGTTTCCCAATATGATATGTGGCATGTGCTATACTGGATGCAATTACTCATTAATTTATTCATGTATTCATTCAGCAAATGATTATTGGGTGCCCACTATTCTAGTCACTTGTAATTATGAATTGAAAAAGAGCTTCAATTTTTAAGTCTAAATGTTGGGTACGCAAAAGTAGGTTTGCAGTGTGAGTATGCAAAACAGAGTTTATTCTTGTATTATCATTTATTAATTATTGTATTATTTACTTGTATTATGACTGTAAACCTACTTTCCCCCCCACCCTGTATATAAATATTATCTTAGGTGAAGAGGAAAAAAAATACCTGAGTGAAGTGAAAGAGCAAGCTGTGCTGAGGTTTGGTAGGAGAGCATTCAAGTCAGAGGAAACATGAAGTTTTAAACAATTGTGCTAAGAAAGGTGTTGACGTGTCAGGAGAACGTCCAAACAGCTGAAGCAAAATAACAGGATAGAGTACATGTTGAAAGAGAAAACTGAAGGCAGGGAAAAGCAGTAAAGGAGCTAGTGTAGCAATCCAAGTGAAAAATGACAAAACAGATTAAGTAGACAAAAAGAAGGCTGTATATTTAAGAGATATTTTAGGTTAAATTAAGAGACTTTAGGGACTATACATGGGGATAGTTTCAGATGACTTCCAAGTGTCTGATTTACATAAGTAGGGAAACAGAGAGGAAACTCTGGAGAAATAACAGATTTGGAGGGGGAATAATGAATTCTGCATTGGACATGGTAAGTTTGAGGTACTTGGGACCTTTAAAGACATCCAGAAAGGCTCTGGAGCCTGGGTGGACATCTAGGCTGCAGGCACAAATTAAGGAGAACTCCACTGAGAACAGATGGGTAGTTGAGGCCCAACCTTCTGGGATGGGGTCTCCCAGGAGGCTTCGGAGAACTAACTCAATAGGCAGGTAGAAGAAGGAGGCACAACCTGAAAGAGGAAGAGCAGATTTCTAAGGATGAGGGAGACATCAATAGAATAAAATGACCTAAGAAGCCGAGTAAGATAAGGATTGAGAAGCATCTGTTTTTTGAAGCATTTAGGAGGGGACAGCCCATTACAGTACAGGGTGGAGGCCGGGTTGCATGGACTATACAGTGAGGGAGGCGTGTGGACACTGCATCCAGACTGATGGATTAAAAATAAAAAAAGCAAATTAAATTGTGTTGCTTTCTTACTTAAATCCCAAATACTTAGCATTCTTTAAGTTACATATTAATTCAAGTAATACTTTATGTCCCTATCTACTCTGTGCCATGCACCTTTCTAAGCATTAGGCGTTTGTCAGTGAACAGGAAAACTAAAATATCTCCCCTCATGAGTTCGTTTCCTGCATCTACCTCCTCTGGTTTTATTCTTCACCATTCTCTTGTATTCTAAGTTGCATTCATACTAAATGACGAAAGCATCTCAAAACTTACACTCATTTCTCTCTTGTCTCTTCCTATTTAAATCCTTGAGGAGCTGGAAGAAAATGGACCAAGTTGGCCCTGAATGGATACATAAATAAGTATGATATGGAAAGGCTGTTGGTACCCAGAAGGCCTAGCTGCCTCTGAAGTTACCAACTTTCCCTTTTGCCAGTGATGTCAGAGGCAAGATCATTTGCTGAGATGATTGATGGGTAGAGGACTGGGGGTAGCTCCTGATAAAAGTATGAAAGAAAGCAGATCAGGAAAGGTTAGAAAGATTGTATCTCTGAGAACAGAAGAGAATGTAGAGATCATGACAGAAGCTGCTGCCTGCCAAAAAGCACTGTTGATAAATGAGAGAAAGAGTGATAGCATAAAACCCAAGGGAAAAGGAAAGATGAGAGGCAGCAAAAAGAGAAGACATCATGATTTGGTATATTTTCTCTTTTTTCTGGCCTTCCGTAATATTTAGTATTTTCTGTTACTGAGAGTACTGATAAATTATTTTTGTACAATTTCTGGAGCCTCAGTGGATTCTCAGGTTATTTATGACAAAGTATTTGCCATTGTGAATTATAATATATACATATTGATAACGAAAAATGAGCCAGTTGTAACTAACAAACAGTAACAAGATGCCTTAGTCAGATCGCCTTGTGTATCCTATCTGTTCAAGTAACACTGGAGCTAATTGGGATCACCAGCCAATTTTCTTTCTGCCAGAATGTGCTTCCCTCTTTCCAGGAGGAAACATACTTCTGTAGTTAGGAGAAATTTATTCTCATTCCTTCAGTGTTTAAGTAACTGGGTTTTCTCAATGTCATTCACTCTAATCACCTCCCTGGATCTACTATATCTTACTAACCTCTTCCTGTGATTCTCTCCCTGGCCTAAATAGGCCTGATAATTATTGGGTAGGGTGTAATAAGAAGTAGCAGGTTAAAAAAATCTAGTAACAAGTGGCTCAGTGTGAAGATAGCATTGTAAACTGTAAAAACTAAGAGAGAAAGGAAAATACAAGTACAATTTCATGCACACATATTGTTGCCTTTTAATACCTCCAAATAAAACTGAATAGAACCATCTAAAAGGTAAAATCTTACTCATTTTCAATAATAAAAATACCTTCAAAATCATTCATGATGCAATTCATTTTGATCAAGAGTTTGATGGCTCTGAATTTGAGAACAATAGATAACCTTACATTATAAATATGCACCTTCATCTACGCACTCAGAATGAAAACCTTCCTGCCAGGCTGCAAGATGAGGCAATCATTAGCCAGTACTCAGGAACTTTAATCCAGGTTCCTGATGTTCTTATGTGGGTTTAGACAAAGACCAGTAAAGGTCTTAATCACTGAAAATGATTCTGCCTCCCCCACCCCCATATAGGTGATTTCTAATTTTAAAAAACTCAAAATTAATGAATGGAAATACAGCAAGCTCCTTATAGACCCCATGAGTAATATTTTATTGCTTATTTTGTTAGAATGTTATTGTGACTTTTCTCAAATTTTTATTTTGATATAATTTCAGACACAGAAAAATAGTGAAAATAATATAGTTCCCATACAAATTTCACTCATTCTCCTTGATTTCCCCTTGATTCCCCCTTGATTTATGGTGTTTTACATAACCACAGGACTGTTATCAAAGCCAAGACCCAAACAGTGGTGCAGCACTCTTTACTAAGCCATTGACTTTTATTCAGATTTTATCAACTTTTTCACTAATGTCTTTTTTCTATTCCACAATCCCATCTAGGACTCCACATTTCATTTAGTTATCACATCTCGTTAGTATCTTCCAATCTGTGAGGATTCTTTGGTCTTTCCTCGTCCTCATGACCTTCACACTTTCCAAGAGTATTAGTCAGTTATTTTGTAAAATGTCCCCTTTGGGGGTGTGTCTGTTGTTTTTTCATGGTTGGATGTGTGGGTATGCATTCCGGGTAGGGATATCACAAAAGGAGTGTGCTCTTCTTAGCACCTTATATCAGGGGGACAGGATGTCCACATGCCTTATCCCTGGGGGTGTTGACAGGGGTCACTGAGTTAAAGTAGCATCATCTAGATTACTTCATTATAAATTCTGGCTTCTCTTTTGTGTTTAATATATATTTTGGGAGAGGCTATATAAATATCCTGTTTATCCTCAAATTTCCCCCACTAATTTTCTCATTCAGAATAGATCTTACCTGTAATAATTATTACCATTATATTCTAATGGTGATTTTCCTATTTACCTCTTTCTGTATTAATTAGAATATTTCTTTAAGGAAGAGCTATATTTCAGAATGTTCTATGAATCAAATTATGTGAAACAGAGCCTTTTGAGTCTATCTTCTTTCTCTTAATAGAATGCATTTGAGATTCATGCTTGTTTGTTGTTATTGTTGAGTAGTATTCCTTTGTATGGATGTATCAGAGTTTGGTTCTGCATTCAGACATCAGGCTTGTTTTCAGTTTAGATGATTATTAATAAAACTTCCATGAATATTCATATTATGTTTGGACATAAACATGTATTTACACTTAGATAAATATCTAGGTGTAGAATGTCTGGATCATATGGTAAATGTATTTTGGGGGTAGGGGTTGTTCTGAGGTTTTTTAATTGACTTTATTGGGATGATGTTGGTTAATAAAACCATAGGGGTTTCGAATGTACAACTCAATAAAACAGCATCTGCACACTGCATCATACACTCATCACCCAAAGTTAAGGGTTTTTTTGACCCTGTTTATCCCCCCCCATGCCTACTTCCACCTCCCCTCACCCCTCTTTTCCCTCTGGCTATCGCTGTACTGTTGTCTGTGTCTATGTGTCATATACATATATTTTTTTGCTTAATCCCTTCACCTTTTTTCACCCAGCCCCCTAAAACCCCTTCCCTCTGACAGCTATCAGTTTGTTCTATGTATCTATGCTTGTTTCTATTTTGCTTGTTAAATTATTTTGTTCATTGGATTCCATATATGTGTGAAATAATATAGTATTTGTCTGAATGTATGCTTTTTAATTATATTTTATTGATTATGCTATTACAGTTGTCCTGATTTTTTCCCCTTTGCCTTCTTCCACCGAGCAGCCCCCACTCCCTCAGGCAATCCCTCCACCATTGTTCATGTCCTTGGTCATGCATATAAGTTCCTTGGCTACTCCATTTCCTATACTGTACTTTACATCCCCATAACTATTCTGTAACTACCTATTTCTACTTCTTAATCCCCCTCACCTCTTTACCCATTCTCCAGCTCCCCCTCCTAACTATGTTTTTGTACAAAACTGCCAAACTTTTTTTTAACTGGATGTACAATTTTACATTTCCACTAATAATTATGAGAGTTACATTTGCTCTGTATCATCTATACTTGATATTGTCATTTAAAAAATATTTCAGCCATTCAAATGGTTTTATATGGGTATCTCATTGTTATTTTAATTTACTTTTCCCTAATGACTGTTGATTTTGATCATCTTTTCATATGCTTATTTACTATCATATGTCTTCTTTGGTGAAGTGTATCCAGATTTGTGTTCATTTTCTTTTATTAGATTTTTTTTCACTGTTAACTTTTAAAAGTTTTTAAAATATATTTTCTGGATACAATCCTTCATCAGAAATATGATTTGTAGATATTTTTCTTTTATGGGTTGTGCTTCTTGGTGTGGTATCTAAAACCTACTTACTCCAAGGTCACAAAGATTTTTCTCTTCTACTGTCCTCTAGAATTGTTAGTTTTATACTTTACATATAGATCTATGATCCATTCTGCGTTAATTTTGAGTTAATTTTTCATAAAGTATGAGGTAATTTTTGCATAAAGTGTGAGGTTTTTTATGTATAGGGATTTTGCTACCATTTGTTGCATTTTTTTAATATAAAGCTGTTTTTTAATCATTTTTAAGTTCCCATCTATGTTTAAAATCCTTCAGTGGCTTTCCTTTGCCCGTAGGACGACATTCATGTTGCTGAATATAGAAACTCAAGATTTTGTGTGGTTGGCTTCTGCCCACAACATACCTTTCGCCTCATCTGCCTCCCTCTCTACCTTTTAGTTTACATTCTATTAACTGTGAATCATTAGTAATTTCCCATTTTTTACTTTACATATTTACTTTACATATTTGACCACATTTTTTTTTACTTTACTGTTTTTTGCTCTACATATTTGATCATATATGGCCCTGTTCTTCAAAAACCCTCCCTTTTCTCTTTCCCCATCACCCTTAATTCAACTTACAAGGTATAACTCAGTTTATATAAAATGTACTTTCTTAATCTCTTTACTGGGCGAAATATCTGCATTACACTCAACATGTTGTACTATGATTACCATTTATATGCATGGTCCAAAAGCCTACTGTTTTTTTAGTCCTTACCACATAATATCAGGAGGACAGCACCCTTTCCAATGCCCCTGAGTTTTATCTTAGACAGTCCCACCAGTGTGTTAGCTGAAGCAATGCAGCATCTGGACTGTTTTTTACCACTGTTGGGGCTCCACCTCCCCTACACACTGTCACAACCTGTGTAGAGGCTTCATGATCCCAGCCACTACCTTTCAGCAGAACAAGGATATCCTGCCATTTATGCATCTATCTGGGGTCTTCGAGACCCCATAATTTTGCTGGCTTTTGTGCTGAGAGAAGCAAGGAGATAGGCTTTCTCTATCCATTTGGTGCCTCTAGTTTTCCATTTTGTTACCTAAGCTGCTCTCCTGGACTCAGAGCAGACAAAATGTCTCCAGAACAGTTTCATTTGTTTTATGATGGTTCTTAATTTTCTGATAATAAAGGGCTAAACTCAGTGTACTGGCCATCCCACTTTCTCCACTCAGTCTTAATATTCTTTTCTATTCTAGCTTTACCTTACTGTTCCTTTAATCCCCCCAATCCCGAATCTCAATATATACCACCTAATAATATATTTTAAATCTGTTTGCTTTTAAATAAATAATGGTATCTTGTATTATATTGGTATGGGAGTTTGGAGAAGTAATAATCTGTTGAGAACAGTGTTTATTTTCATTGTGTTACCTGGCATGATGCTGAGCACATAGTGAACATATCAACATGTTCATATGGATAAAGGAAAATGTCAAGAAAAGAGGAAAAGGAAGGAACGGAAAGGGAAAGGGGAAAGGGAATGAAGGAAAAAAAAAGAAGGAACCTAATTTTCAAAGACTTCTAGTTCAGTTCTGAACATTAACATTCTTTTATGTCAGTCACATTCATTTGAAATTGGCAGCTTTTCTCATAATTGTGCTTCTCTGTATTTTTGCAGTTTCTCCTTCCTCTAAAGAGCAGTAATTTTTAGCTGGGTTTTTCCCCTCTGAAATATTAACTGTTTATATTATGTTATAATTATTTAGATACATATATGTCTTTTTCTGCCATAGACAAGAAGAAACTTGAAAGTAGGACCACAATTAATTCATTTCATATATCCCCCACATTACCTCATCTGTATCTCACGTTATACATTCAACCCCAGTTTTGAAATGGATAAATAAATATATTATTGTGTTCTGTAGGTCTGATAAATAAAAGTAGGCACACCTTTGTTCACTGGTGATTGAGATACAGTAACAGAATGATGTGAATTTATTGACATTTTTATTAGGATACATCAATTACTATGAGTGGATTTTTTTTTTCCACTCATCACAAATGTCAACCAAGACGTCAGTGATTTTTTTTGTTTTCTTTCTTTCAGAGGCAATGGTTCTACCAGTATTCTTAACCTCAAAACTAATGCGTTGACCTTTTCTCTAAACATAAATGATATGATAGTCTTGAAACAAGTTCAGTTTTTACTTTGGTATAGCCATATATTATATGAGGCAATCTATTATATTTGGTACATCAATCATGATTATAAAAAGCTATGGCATCTCTCTGACTTTGTCACTATTTCATATACTAAGTCACTGAAGCATTTCATTACATTGAAATGAAAGTATTTTTTAAAAGGCCTCCCATTAGTTAATTTCTGTAATTTAATTTCTTTAAAATAGATTATATCTCATTGCTAGAAATTCCAGGACATTCCCTGGGGAAAACAGTTCTGGGTAGGAAGTACATACAAGGCTGCTGTTCAAACTCAAGCAAAGTGAAGGGCTGCTTAATGAGGGGAAGAAACAGGGGTGAACCTAATGGGGTTTCTTAGTTTCTTCCCCAAAATGGAGAAATGAATTCTCTGTTAAAAGATAATTTATAATTAATATAATTACTTCTTACAAGTTAGCTAAAAAAACTTACTAAAACTAAAACAAAAACAAAGGTTTCCTTATGTCAACTCTAATGTTACAAATTTTCCTGCCAGAATGGTCATAGAGTTAATTAGTAATGGACTTAGAAAGTATTTCCAACTAACTATACCCAAGTAAAAAATATGAAAGACTGCACTTATCAAATGATGAAAGTTTTAGTTAAACAACATGTAAAATTTAAAATTACTATTTTTTATAAAATAGAACAAATGAAACAGTCCCTATAACTAAAATAATGCTACCAGTCCTTAGGTATATTTCCCAGATTTAGCTACAGGGAAATTCTTAGTTGTTAAGGAGACCGGCCTTTCAGTCTAATTATAGGGACTACTATTCTTACTAGTTAAGAAATTGAGAGCAACACAGGAAGACTGAAAGAAACAATGATTCTTAGGGCAGCTGGTATGCATGGAGCAAACCTCTTTCTAAATCAAATTTGAATCCCTTCGATGACTTATGAAGAACCTAGTTGTAAATTTAATTAAATAAGGAGTATATTTCTGCATTTAAAGATATCTCTGTCACAATAGATAAGAAATCTACTTTTAAAAAAACATGTTATTCAGAGACATTTTGAGTAAAGCCACACTACAGTTTAGAAGCTTTATTAAGTCAGTCACAGAAATACAAAATAAATATACTTTGAACATTAATCTCAGTGAGTAACAATACAGGTAGTTAGTACAATAAATACTAGTTTAGAAGTTTCTAAATTTTGTCCCCAAATACCTCCTCATTGATATAGAAATAATAAAATAATGATTACCAAGTTATATATTCTGTATATTCTGATTTTAAAAAGCTGTAACTTCTTTTTGTGTTTTAAATGTCTCATAACCTTTTGTATTCTCTAAATTGAACCTTATCCTACAAAATCTTGCTTACAATGGCCAGGTTAAATACAATTAAAAGAACACATTAGAGAAATTGTTAATTTCTACTTTGTGACTCTCTAATACTTGAATTAAATAAATCTTCCAAAGGCAAACCCAATTGCCTCATACACTGCTCTTCCTGCTTTGATTCTTATACTCACCACAACCCTTTCTTTACACTTAGCCAAAGTGATTGTTGTAACATTTTTGCAAATTGTACTTGGGAAAAAAATCCAACCTTTCTTTGACCTACAAGGTGTTTAATGATCTGGACCCTGCATACTTCTCAGATGTTATCTTGTGCTTCTTTCCCCTCCTACTCCACTGTGCTACATACGGCTTGTGTGCCTTCAACCAAACTCAGCGGCCTCAGGGCCAGGCATCAGCAAACAAGGGGCAGCCTCTAATACCCTGAGGCCTGCTGAAATTATTTAAATTAGTCAATCCTAAACTTGCTTAGCTCGTTTATACTACCTCACCCATTTCTTCCTACTAAACCCCAACAAAGGCTCTTCCCGCTCACATTTTCCCCTCCCTCCCTCTTCCCCCTGACCAGCCCCAGGGCTTCCTTCCCCATGTGGGCTGTGTGATGTGCTCTGCTTCTGTTTTCTAGAGATCTTGGAGTATGAAAAATTCTTTCTTCATGACTGTCATTTTCCAGCTGTGTATCTTATCATACCTAATCAAAACAAATCTGGGTATACATTCCACTTTGTAAATACGCTAAAATTACAAAACTAAAAACCATTTAAAAGGGTGAATTTTCTGGTATGTGAATTACATCTAATTTTGAAAAAACAAAATAATGGATATTGGCGGGGTGATAGCCATGCTGCACCATGATATTGTACATACAAATCTCTCTTTTTATTCATCTCATTCCTATATTATACAGGTATATTTTATTCAAGCTTTCGCTTAACAATAGACATTTTGATTGCTTCCATTTTCTCCTGACTAAGCTATAATTTACATCCAGATCATGCTTTTATGATCATAGGATTGATTCTTAAAGGTATAATTCTTAAGTCAGAAGTATTATTTTTACATAATATTATTTTAAAAGAGATGGTAC
Organism: Anoura caudifer; assembly: GCA_004027475.1. Classification (NCBI taxonomy): domain Eukaryota; kingdom Metazoa; phylum Chordata; class Mammalia; order Chiroptera; family Phyllostomidae; genus Anoura; species Anoura caudifer. The sequence continues at coordinate 230,735 of PVKU01000472.1, read as the reverse complement.
AAATTACTTTTCAAAATATTGTACAAATTTAGCATCACATTAAAGCATTGAGTCCCTATTGATTTTTTTCTCAACCTTACCTGCTATTTATCTTTTATATTTTTACCAACACAATTGGTTGTAAAACACCTCATTAATATTTTAATTTGCATATATTTGACTACATGACTTATTTTGCATTTTTAATCTTTAAAGATTTTATTTATTTATTTATTTTTAAAGAGAGGGGAGGGGAGGAGAAAAGAGAAGGGGAGAACTATCAATATGAGAGAGGAACATCCATCAGTTGCCTTCCACATGCACCTGATTGGGGACCAAACCCACAACCCAAGCATGTGCCCTGACCAGGAGTCAAACTGACAACCCTTCCCTCTGTGGGACAATGTCCAAACAACTGAGCCACACTAGTCAGGGCTGCATTTTTAATCCTTATTGACCATTTTCTTCTCTTTCTCTGACAATTGCCTGTTCATGTCCCTAACTTCCTATTAGAGTGTATAACTCATTATTAACCAGGGATTTTAATTTTGATGTGCTTATCTCTATCTGGAAATGTATATGATAGTCTCTTCATCTTATATGTCTAAGAATATGTTCCCTTTTCACTAATCTTGACTAACTCTCAGTGTACACTTGAAAACTGAAAACACATTTTTTTTTTTCTTCACTTGAGGGTAGTTTTCTTCAGTTATTTCTTTGAAAATTGCTTCTCAATTCTTTTTTTTAGTTTCTGCTGGAACTCACAGAATATGTCTACATATATTCTGGATTATCCTCCTTTCTAAATATTAAATCTTCACTTGAAATTTTTCATTTTTGTGTGATTTCAAGATAATTCTTCCATATTTTTTAAAATAAGCATTGATTTTTCCACAGTGTCCTTCCTTGTTTTCATTTCCTTAACACATTTTCCTTTTCCCTTCACAATGTCTTATTGCATCACCTTATGAATGGTCAGCACACATTTTTAACTACTCTTCTGTTTCATCAACTACAACTACATGTCTTAGAAGAGTCAACTGCCCTGGTTCAGCTTGGTCTTTTTTGTTCAACTCCACTTAACTTCACTGATTAATGCCAGGAGATGGGTACCCTTAGCATAGGTACAGGGCAAGTAGTAGTAAACTTGGTGATAACAAAATATTAATCTGATTCCTTTTCCAGTGTAGAGTTTATCTGCTGGCGTATATTGAGGGGATACAGGAAAAGAGGCCATGTGATTCTGCAGTTAGGATGGGAGGTCCTTTTGCAGCTGATTGAGGGTGTATTCATCTCAAGCAGGAATGCAGCTCTTTCCATGGCCACAGGCAACTAACTGAAACAGTACTTTCTCTCTTCTGGTAGATAAGAACATTCACTCAGCTACTGGACTTCCAAAGACAGTTTCAGTATTGGTAGCTTTCACCTTAGATTCTGAAAGAGAGGTGAGCCTTCTACCTAGCCACTGGGTTATCTTTCATTCAGTCAGTCAGTAAATCTTCGACATTAACTATTTACCCCTCACATTTGCTTATTTCCTATGTCTCTCAATGCCATGGCTGTTTTGTCTCTTGCCTTCTTTCTCCTCTCTCCTGTGCTTTCTGCTACACTTCTACCTTCTACACACATAAGTACATATTTCCAAGCATATACATGTATAAGACAATATTAATGTATCTTAGAAAAGCAATATGGAAATAAAATAATATTTTAAAAGGCTTTTATTTTAAAAAGTCATAGTCTTTCATCTCAAATACTTTTAGTAAGGAATAAAAGTTTTCAATATTTGTGGACAATATACAGGTTCTGGCACAAATAATGCCCCTTTTTATCACAAAATCTTTTATTACAAAATCAGAAGCATGTAATTCTGTAACATAACAATATCACCCTCAAGCATATCATATGACATTTTAGGTGAAATGTTCAAATTAAAACTATAAATTATCACGCCCATATTATTACCCTACCAACCATACTCAAGCAGGCATTACTTCTGCTCAACCCTGTATATGCAATATTTGGTACATGTTAAATAAAAATAAGTATTATGATCAACTTCATCTCTGACTTACAAGGAATATCAAAAGACAGAATGTGAATATATGTATTAAAGGGAATATTTTCTATGCATACTAATGATGAGACAAAATAGAATAATTCATGTACTTTTAATTTTTAATGATTTGCTTACTATAATACTTATTGATAACTTGTAGAAATTGGGAGTAAACTAACCAATATATGTGTGACACATGCACAAAGTTAACTTAAGGACAAAATATATGCCATAATCTTTAAAATATTGGAAATAATAGGATTTATCTTTATTACATGTCATGCATAAAGATGAATGAATAGCAGACTTTTGGAACTTTTGAGTAAACAGTATAGAATGTTAACAAAAGAGATTTTTCCATATCAGGTAAAATATACCAAACTATTAATATTACCAGTAATTCCCAATACACATAACCAGTAACATTAGTGTTACATAATACACACAAATACTGTTAGTAAGAGCAAGATAAAAATTTGAATTAACTTTACATTGCATTCAAAATTCCTCTAACATCATAATAACAATGCACAAAGGAGAATAAATCTTAATGAATCAAGAATAACAAGAAAGGCTTCTAGAGATTTTGATGAATATGTGCAAATAGAACCAGAAAATAGATGGTTTTGAAAGCTACATGAACCAGAAAGGCAGGGCATACAGCTCAAAAAATCCACAAGAAAAACTGTCAGGATTCATATTTTAGGAACAAAGAAGTTCTGAATCAGCAGAGAGAGTGAAAGGAGGAAAGTGCTCAGAAATCAGTGTGACTGAGGAAACTTCTACTAAACTGCTATTGCTCTCCCTACCACACTTTATTTCCACTTTTCCTTGTACTCTGAGCCACTGGAAGTGGTAGCATACATCCCCAGGCTAAAAGGGGAAACAGGCTTTCTAAAGAAGGAAAGCAATGTACCTGAAGAGCAACAGAGCTTCTAATGTGGGTGCTGCCACCCAGAGTGAAGCTTCCTTATTTTTTGCATGGGACCAGATGTCAGTAGCCCTGCCTATTCACTGTTCATGAGTGCATCCTAGAGTCAAACCTGCCAGTTGACAGCTTAGTCAGCTTCTTCAGAGAAATGGAGAAGCATGGACAGCCATGTGTGCCCAACCAAGGGCACAAAAGAGAAGTAACAGCAAGTAAAAATGCAAATAACGACCATAAAAATTATTCAAGAAACATAAGAAAACCTAAGAAGAAAAGAAGGAAGGAAGGAAGGAAGGAAGGAAGGAAGGAAGGAAGGAAGGAAGGAAGGAAGGAAGGAAAAACATATTTTCAGAGAGTAGAAAAGATGTTACATCCATAATTTAAGAACAAGCTGCCATTGAAAAAATAATCCAGCAAACTATCCAGTGTGAAGATCAAAAACAAAGAATCATTTAGACATTCAAGGATTAAGAAACTTTCTGGTTCTGAGATCACTGTTGATATCTTTAAAAAAATATGAAATAGAGTTGGATTTTAAAAAGTGGTACATAAACACACATACACACACAAAACCCCATGAAGATAGCTATGCAAAATGCCCTGAGACCAATTAAACTGAATTAGAAGAGTAGTCCTAAACAACCAAAAGAATGTCTTTAAATAAAAGAATGGTATGGGTTTTGTGTGATTGTAAAGTTAGAGCATCTTAGTCACTAATCAGTAGTTACTAAACACATGTTTCTACTTGCATTTAAATTTAAATTATTTATAAATAAAATTTAAAATTTGTATTCTTCGTCTCATGAGCCATATTTCCAGAATGGCCACAGGTGGCTAGTGGCTACTAGTTTGGATGGCATAGATGTAGAATATTTTCATCATCACTGAAAATTTTATTGAACAGCTCTGAGTTTGATAATATGGTGAGCACATAATTTATTTCTCAGCAACTACCATTATCAGTTGAGAAAATATCCATTGAGTAACTTCTTTTTGAAACATAGGAAAGGCTGAGAATATAGCATCTGCAACAAAAAATAAATTTATATTTTTGAAACCATCACTTTAGCTGTTTCGGTGTCAAGTTAATTATAGAAATGCAAGTGTATTGCATTGGCCAAAAAGTCCATTTGGCTTTTTCGATAAAATAAATGACACATATTTTTTCATTTTCACCAATAACTTTATTGCTTTGGATATTTCAACTATGTCAGCTCTTTTCCACATGGTATAATGTTGGTTGTTCTCAATCAATGTCTCAATTGATTGCTATCAACTTCAATTGGCCTACCTGACCATGGAGCATCATCCAGCAAGAAATCTCCAGCACAAAACTTCACAAACCACTTTTCACACATTCAATCAGTCACAGCACCTTCTCCGTACACTGTACAAATCTTTTCTTGCATTTCAGTTGCATTTTTACCTTTCTTGAAATAACAAAGCATAATATACTGAAAATATTGCATATTTTCTTCCATCTTCAATATTAAAATGGCTACACAAGAATTCACCAATTTTGATAAGTTTTTTTAAATGCACACTGATATGACAGTTGTCACAATACAATCTAACAAAATTGTTTCTAAGGAAGTTAGACAATGAAGCACTTCTAGAGCCTTCTTATGGAAAAAAAAAAAAACTAACCTTTTGGCCAACCCAATAGAAGCAAAATTTATCTAAAAACATCAGAAAAGGTAGATATATTTACAAGAAAGTTCCCCAGTTCATTTATGAAGCAAACTGTAATGTGGGGTGATCTATTCAATAAATAGAGTATAAGAATCAAAGTTTCATTTAATTTAACCTTGAGGTTTGCAACTTTCTCCAAAGTACAGGCTTAGAGATAGAATTATACTTCTTTCTTTACAAATGAATAGCAATACTGGACTTTGGTAAGAATAATATTTATGTAAACAACTATTACAATGCTTATTTATTAGTATGAAATGTTTAGAGTCAATCTATAAGCAAAGAAGGAAACAAAATTAATTTAATAATAGAGTCATGAGATTATACAAATTTAAAAGTAATTATATAGCCAACAATTAAGAAGGTGGAGGCTCATGTAGGGACATGAAATATTTTATCTTTTTTCCTTCTTTCTTTTTTTTCAAATACAAGCAGAAGGTTATTTAGAAAGTCTTCCACACCAGTGAGGTGTGGAAGAAGTGAGCCAGTTGGGCTGTGTGGACTCAGGGAGCAAGTTACAGAGGCCAAAAAAGCAGGGCAAGGGGCTTAAAGCTTAAGAGAAAGAAAGCAAAGCTACATGCTTAAGGGAAAAAAATGGGAAATGGAAGTCACACTCATGCTAGACAGAGAGAGAGAGAGGAGAGGGAGGGAGGGAAGGGAGGGAGAGAGAGAGGAAAAGGGGAAGAGGTACCATTGTGTCCTTCATCTTAAGAGGTTTTTTTACTATTTATTTTTTATTGTATCTTTCCATTACCATCTATCCTCCTTATACCCTCTACCCCCTGCCACAATCACCACACTGTCATCCATGTCCATGAGTCCCGTTTCCTTTTTGCTTGATCCCTCTACCTTGCAACCTCCCCATAACTGTCATCCTGCTCACTATGAGTCTGTCTGTTTTCCATGTTAGTTCAGGTGGGTATTTAGATTCCATGTATGAATATGGTATTTGAATATATGGTATTTGTCTTTCTCTGACTAGTTTATTTCACTTAGTATAATGTCCTCCAGGTCCATCCATTCTGTAATAAAGTGTAAAATATTCTTCTTTTTTGTGGCCAAGTAGTATTCCATTTTGTAACTGTCTCATAGTTGTTTTATTCACTTATCTACTGATGGATACTTGGGCTCCTTCCATATCTTGGCAATTGCACATAACACTGCTATGAACATAGGGGTGCTTATGTTCTTTTGAATTAGTGTTTTGGCTTTCTTCAGATGTATCAATTCCAGAAGTGGGATCACTGTGTCAAAAGGCAGATCCATTTTTAATTTTTTGACATATCTCTATATTGCTTTCTATAGTGGATGCACCAGTCTACATTCCCACCAATGGTGCACAAGGGTTTCCCTTTCTCCACATCCTTGTCAGCACTCATTTGTTGATCATGGCCATTCTGACCGGTGTGAGGTATTATTGCATGTGGCTTTAATTTGCATTTCTCTGATGATGACTGAGGTTAAGCATCTTTTCATCTCACATAGTGAGATGTTGATGAAACAATTAATAGAAGTTTAAATGTTACCTAAAAGCATTGAGTTCATTAGTACAAATAAAACTAAAAACAACTGACAGTAACTAACAAAGGTCAGGAAGAAGTCAATATTTTCCTAGGGAGTTATTGAGTCTGTTTAAATCAGCTATATCAAAAAACATTAAAACCATATTACTTATAATTATTATAATCCCTGGAATAATAAATCAAAAATGTGTAAAAAGCAGTTACTCCTAGGTACAAGAGGGATACAGAAGCTGGTAAATGTTTTAGTTGCTGTTTAATACCATTTTGAAATATTTATATTTTTATCTGTTTGTTGTGCTAATATTATATTACTAATATAATAATATAAAATATTATATTTAATTTTTATCACAATAAAATTTAAATTCATTGGCAAATTTATATACTTTAGATGATTTGCACTATGTATTACTATAACTACAACATACATTAAAAATAGCATATTCATAAATTTGGGCCATAAAACTGATTCAGCTACAATAAAGACAAACTTTTTAGTTTATTAAATTTATTGGGGTGACATTGGTTAGTAAAATAATATAGATTTCAACTTTATAATTCTATATTATGTCATCTGTATATTGCATTGTGTATTCTTTCCAAATTGTTTTCAGCACCTCCAGGACCAGGACCCTGCATAGTTGACATTTAAAGAAAGAGTAAATAGATTTAAAAAATGCAAATTAGCCCTGGCTGGTGTGCCTCAGTGGATTGAGCACCAGCCTACAAGCCAAAGGGTAGCCTGTGTTTCCCAGTCAGGGCACATGCCTGGGTTGCAGGTCAGGTCCCCAGTAGGAGGAGTTTGAGATGCAACTACATATTGATGTTTTTCTCCCTTCCCCACTATCTAAAATAAATAAATGCAACTGTTTAAAAAAATACAAATCATACTGAGTATTAAAAACCATGATATATAGGTCAGGACAAAAAATATTATCCAACATTTTCTTTTACCAAAGGTAAATAATTCATACATAAAGAATGATGTGCAAGAAAAAAAGGAGAAAGAGAATGGTAATATTTTGCTGGATTAATCAATATAGAGATTTACTATTAAATGTGCAAAGATCTCTGAGGCTAATGTCAAACCTGAAAAGTTGTCCACAGCTATTACACCCTTCAAGAGCAATTGCACATAATCAGAGGTCATAAGAGAGTGAAAGCTTAGGCATGTTCCAAGTAAATGTCTGGCATATACAGCACCTTAGAGGCAGAAAAAAACTTGAAAAATATCATTCCCAATGTCAAAAAACAGAGTAGAAAATGAAGGATAGAGGTGACTCTCATCAGCACAGAGACAATATTCATAATATCTGGTCCCTATGCCAAAGGAGAAGTCACTTACAGAGAGCAGTGAAGACCAGAAGTGAGCCTAAGGAGCCTCCTGCCAAAATTCTTTTTCAAAGAATTAAACCATTTCATTTCACCAGCACAAAAAAAAATCAATTGAATAAATATAAAAAGGATTCTGAGCAGTCAAGAATAGCTCCTTGAAGCCCTTGGCACTAACCAAGAACATTATAAATATTCAAGGAAATTAACTGAAAGAAAAAATTAAGTAATTATGCATTTGTAGTAATATTAACAGTCTTATTATTACTAATGATCATTGTGATCAATAGTTACTGCTTTTGAAGATAGAGGAATCTGTGTTGGAATAACTGCATGTATGATTTAAAATTCTAAAGAGAAATTTTTTAAAATTCTGCTTTCTAAATAATTCTGACTCCAATCATAGTCAGTAAGCTCTGATAGTAACTATATATCATAATGTACATTGAATAGATTAGATATTAATATGGAATATCATAATTTATAAATTATTAATGTAAATATATATATCCCCACATATTTATTATGATTTTAAATTTTTCAAGATTTTGCTACTGAAGACTTCATAAAAAAAGGAAGAGCCTTCATAGAATTTATCAAGTAAATATTGGGAGAGAATCTCCATACTGAACTTATCAAACCCCCTCAATTTTAATAAGAAACCAAAGACTAAAAATTGATTCTGCCAGCCCTGGCCAGTGTGGTTTAGTTGGTTGGAGCATTGCTCCGTAACCAAAAGGTTGCAGGCTTGATTCCTAGTCGGAGCACCTCCTGAGCTGTGTGTTCAATCTCTGGTCCAGGCACAGCAGTGAGGCAACCGATTAACATTTCTCTCTCATGTTAATGTTTTTCCCTTCTTCCCTCTCTAAAAACAATTTTTAAAATGTCCTTGAGTGAGGATTAAAAAAATGATTCTGCAAAAGATTATGATCTTTTATTGATATAATCTTCTATTGATATGATCTTCTATGATATTACTTATGCCAGGATCACATAATACCATTGACTTGAATCCATTTTGGGGCACGATGACTTGAAATAAATTTGTTACATTGATTATCCAGGTTTATTTGCAAAATGTGAGCAGTTATAGATATCCAAATCACACTGTCTCAATCCAAAGAGAATGGGTTGACTCTTGTAACTAGAAATCCAGAATCATTTAACTGCCAATATAGCTGGATCTAAGGTGTTTTTTTTTTTTTTTAATTAAAAAGGGGAGGTGAGAGGGCATAATGGGGGGGAAATGGGAAAGGGTTTTCAGGGACATCTATAAAGGACACATGGACAAAACCAAAGGGGGGTGGGATTGAGGGTGGGAGGTGGGGACAGCTGGGGTGGGGGGAGTGGTGGGAGAAAAATGGAGATAACTGTACTTGAATAACAATAAAAAGGTTTTAGGAAAGAAAGAAAGAAAGAAAGAAAGAAAGAAAGAAAGAAAGAAAGAAAGAAAGAAAGAAAGAAAGAAAGAAAGAAAGAAAGAAAGAAAGAAAGGAAGAAAGACTATGCTCTATTTGTAGGAGATTATAAATAGAGCATTCTCTCCTGGCTATGCTCTATTTATTCTGTAATGGTGAGCTCTCATGGTGAGCTCCAGCTATACAGCAGCCCTTATATCTTGAGGCAAACCTCCCTGCTTACTCTAATTGCAACAAACAATAGCCTTTATTCCCTAATATTCCCTAATAGTTTTAACAAAGGCTTGGAATTGAGCTTCACTGGCCTGACATGCCATAGGTTCACCTCTGGAGCTCAACAGGAATAAAGGGGTAGTTTTAAATCCCACCACTACCTGATAGAAACCACAAGAAATGAGAGAACAGTTAGTTTTTAAGGGAAATCAATGTGCTCTTCCAAGACCGAATGAAAATAGATTGCTGGTAAGCAAAAGCAGGAGATGTCCACTAATTTCAATTGCATTCATTTTTTATTCTTAAGATAACACCACACCTGGTTCATTTAGTATAGTATTGTTGTAGAAGGAGCATTGGGAATGGAGGCAGGAAAATATAATTGTATGACCTTGACTAAGCTTGCCAAGCCATTATGAGTCTACTTTCTTCATATGGAAATCATGTTAAAGGTGTTTTTATCATTGCAATTCTATGACTGATTTGATGAAGAAAAAGCACTTGGTAAATGAAGGCTCATGTGCCAAAAAGAAACCCAGGTCTGCTCTATTACATAACTTTAAAAGACACCTTTCAAAGACATCTTTCACATAGAAGACAATAGAAGAAATCTGTCAATGTTATCTATAAAATAGGACTAACCATACCTTTATTGCATAGTGCTATGAATATTTAATATAATGTATATGTGTCCAGTATATAGATTGAGTTGCATCCCACAAAAAAGGTACACTGATGTCTACCACACCTGTATGTCAGAATGTGACCTTATTTGGAAGAGAGTGGTTGCAGATATAATTAGTTCAGATGAGGTCATAATGGAGTTGGGTGGGCCTTAATTTAGTGTGACTGGTGTCCTGGTCAGAGAAAGACAAGTACCATATGATCTCACTCATAGGTGGAATCTAATGAACAAAATAAACTACCAAACAAAATAGAAACACATTCACAGAGGACAGACTGGCAGCTGTCAGAGGGGAGGAGGGTTGTGGGGCTTGGTAAAGGGAGTGAAGAAATTAAGCAAAAAATAAAAGAGAGAGAGAAGAGTCATAGACACAGACAGTAGTGTGGTAATTGCCAGAGGGAAAGGCAAGGAAGGTAGAAGAGGGTATCAGGGGGAAAATGGTGATATACACATGAGACCTATATAATTTTATCAACTAATATCTCCTATAAACTTAATAAAAAAGAAAAACTGTAACTGGTGTCCTTATGAAGAGAAACAGCGAGAGAGGAGAATGCTGTGAAAATGGAGACTCATAGGGAGAAAACAGCTGTATGAAGATGGAAGCAGAGACTGGAGTAAGATATTGACAAGTCAAGGAGCACCACCGATTGCCAGCTTTCCACAAGCTAAGAGGGAAGCATGGAACCAGAGTCTCCCTCAGAGCTCTCAGGAGCAATCAACACTGCCAACACTCTGAGTTCAGTCTTCTAGTACCCAGAACTGTCAGAGGATAAATTTCTGTTATTTCAAGCCACCCACTTTGTACTGCTTTATTACAGCATCTCTAGGAAACTAACACAGCCAAACTGGAATCAGCCATGGAGAATTAAATTTGAAAATGTTTTAATGTTTTCTAAATATTGTATTATATATTTTAAGTCTGTTGAGATTTTAAAATCAATATTCAACAACCATTGGATTAGTATTATTCATCTCATTGTATGTCTTTATAACACTCATCACTTTTGCCTATTCCCTTCCAGAAAGTCTCTCTTGCCTTATTCCATACCTTTCTCTTCCAGCTTTCTCCCTTTCTCTCTGATTGGCCATTTCCTATCTTTTTCATGTCCTCCTTTTCCTCTAACCTTCAGTTTTGATGGAGTCCAATGTTTGTCCATAAACTCTATTCTCTTTTCACTGAGGGCGTCAATAACCATTCATGCATTACCAAATTCATAGTTACAGCCCAACACCACTGTCCTGAGCTACAAATATGCAATGGCTGGTTGCCTTCTGCATTTAAATATCAAATGCACAGCTCAAACAGAGTGTGTCCAAAGTGCAAACTAGGAATGTTTCCTCCCCAGCATAAACTCAGGAGTTACTACTTATTATCCCTTTTCTTTAGTCCTCACATCTAATCCAGAGCAAAGCTCTCTTGATTCTGCCTTCTTTGCTCTCATTTCTATGTCCCACTTTCATCTACATTACTAACTTAATTAAATCTTTCATCATTTTTCCTGAATTATAGAGAATTATGTATCTTGTATCCTTGCCTCCATTTTTGCTAACCTCCAGTTCAATCTGCCACTGTTGTGAGAGTGGTCTTTATAAAATGCAAAACAGTAAGTTACTCCCCTGCTTAAAAATCTTCAACTTTCCCTACAGATTGATGGAGATAATCTAAATTCTTTGGCAGAATATTCAAGGCACCATTGATCCAGCATTTGCCTCCTCTCTGGGATCATTTTTGTTCATTTCTGTGATGCACCAGCTTCTACTAAACCACGTAAAGCTCCCAGAGAGCACTGGGCTCTCCAGAGCTGCTCCTTCTGCATAGAATGCTTCTTTTCACTCTCTCAGTTGACAAACTCTTTTCCTTTTTAGATTCAAATCAAGACTTCCCTCCTCCATACAGAATCATAATTATCTTTTTGTCCCTACTCAAATTTAGTGTATTATTTATAATTTATTTTTATTCCTTTTATTTACTACTCAAGTATTTAGCATAGCACCTGAAACATAGTGTTGCTCATATTATTTTACACAAGTTTGTGTCCTCCAAGTACCTCATAAGGACAGGGATTCTCCATGATATATCTCAACATGTGACAAACAATAAGTGCCTAGTGAATGTCAGCTAAATTAGTGAACCAAATGAGAAAATAAAGTAATAAATGGATGAACAAATGAAAGAGTAAACATCAAATGAGCCCAACAGTTCCCCAATGAAGTATTTCACTTGGGAGTAAATAAATGCTTGATGTTGTATACATTGACAATAGTTAAAAGCATAGACTCTAGAATCAAGTTGATTGGATTCTCTTCTTGATCACTTATTTAAGTGACTTTGGGCAAGTTGTTTCATTTCTCTGAAAAACTTGGGACATAGTAGCTCTTCATTGGGTTGTTAGGAATATTAACTGAATATATATATTATGAAGAATTTATTCTAAAGGTTAAATAAGAATATAAAAACCACCTCCACAAGCGGCATGCTCAAGGGGTGAACTCAGCAGGCACCAGAGCCCTGCTGGAGGAAGTTCTGCTCTGTGTAGTGGGCTCCTGCATGGCTGATTCTCCAAGGTGGTCAGAGGTCGGTGGTCAGTGATCACAGCCAGTTCTTGTAGATGATCAGCCTTGGTAAATCCATCCCATTGAGGTGTCAACAGCAATCAAGTCTCAACTGCAAGAGGAAGGTGTCACAGCCCACACAGTGGACACACTTTAAATACCCAGCTTGGGTGACTGGGGTCTGCCAAAATGAGGATACCAAGAAACATGGCCCAAATAAAAGAACACAACAAAACTTCAGAAAAAAAAACTAAACAAAATAGAGACAAGCAATTTATTAAATGCAGAGTTCAAAACATTGGTTATTAGGATGCTCAAAGCACTTAGTGAGGACCTCATCAGCATAAAAAAACAGACAGAAACAAAGGATACACTAATTAAAATAAAAGATAATTTACAGGGTATCAACAGTAATGGATGAAATCAAGAATCAAATCAGATTTGGAATATAAGGAAACAAAACACACCAAATCAGAAGAGCAAAAAGAAAACAGAACCCCCCAAAATGAGGATAGTATATGAAGCCTCTGGAAAAACTTCAAGCATACCAACATTCATATCACAGGGTTGCCAGAAGGAAAAGAGAGAGAGCAAGAAATTGAAAACCTATCTGAAAAAATAATGGGAAAAAAAAAAAAAACTTTCCTACCTTGGTGAAGAAAATAGACACACAAGTCCAGGAAGTGCAGAGAGACTCCAAACAAGATAAACCCAAAGAGACCCCCACCAAGACACATCATAATTAAAATGCCAAAGATTAAAGACAAAGAGAGAATCTTAAAAGTAGCACAAAAGTACTTTGTTCCCCATTACTCTGTCAGCTGATTTCTCAACAGAAACTTTGCAGGCCTGAAGAGAGTTGCAAGAAATATTCAAAGTAATGAAAAGCAAAGGCCTACAACCAGATTACTCTACCCAGCAAAGCTATCATTTAGAATCAAAGGGCAGATAAAGAGCTTCCCAGATAAAAAACTAAAGGAGTTCATCACCACCAAACCAATATTATATAAAATGTTAACGGGTCTTCTTTAAGAAGAAGATAAAAAATATGAACAATAAAATGACAAATACACATCTACCAACAATTGAACTTAAAAAAACAAAATAAACAAATAAGCAGAGCAAAAATAGAATCATAGATACAGAGAACATTTTGATGATTGCCAGATGGGAGTGAGTCTGGGGGTTGGGTGAAGGGATTAAAAAATTCAAATGATTGTTTCAGAATAGTCATGAGGATGTAAAATACAGCATAGAGAATATAGTCAAAAATAGTCTAGTAACTACGTATGGTGCCAGATGGGTGGATATTTATCAGGATGATCATTTATTAAGTTATGTAATATCTAAACACTGGGCTGTTTATCTGAAACTAATATAATAATGTATATCAACTATAATTAAATTTTTTAATGATTTTAATGTTTTTAATGGAGAGCATGCAGAAGAGAATCCAATCCAAACAAGGAGAAAATTCCCTGATCCTCACAAATTTGTAGTGTATATGTATGTAGTATATGTAAATTTGAGTGTAAACCTAAAAAAATTATTTATTTTAATAACATAAGATTAGAGGCAACACTTTTAATTGAGAATAATTCTTTTTTGTTTGCATATTGAAAACTCTGAATTAAATTATTAAAATCATTGTTTCTGTAGCTCCTGGCACTTTCCAATATACACATAAAAATACACCCATTTTTGATAATAACAATGTTTTTTGTTTCCTGCTGCATGTTGAGTAAATGCTTGCTGCAATCAGTTTTTACTCCATAGTGGTTTTTTTCTGTTCTGAGATGTTGGACCAGAGAGGGATTATATAGGTATCATGGCTTTTTCTGAATCAAACCTTTTGAATTCTATATGAAAAAAAAAATCTTTCATGTGCAGAATTTATTGACAGTGTTACTGGACCACACTACAATTTTTATTTTACCCCAGCTGCTACAAGCAGTCGATGGTTTAAGTCCATAATAAGTAGGATAAAAAATAAATTATAATAAATAAGTTTTGATACAAATGTAAATGTGAGGGATTCACAGATGTGATTGGTTAGGAAAACTTGACGGAGAAAAAGAGTGGTGTATTGGAAGTTGAAGGATACCTGGGATATAGCCAGGCAAGGAGATGATAATGAAAACTCTCCAGGTGGGTGAAATAGCTGGAGCAAAGGTGCAAGATAAGAACATTCCAGTTTCTCAGAGATGGGAGCACCTCAACCTGCCTTGAGCGCTACCTTTATGTGGGTAGGAATAAGGAGATAAATTGTTAGACCATATTGAGGAAAGCCTTCAATGCTAAACCGTGATATTTTAACCCCACTCAAAATGTCATAGAAAGTTTTTAAGATTAAAGTTTTAAAGAATACAAAGATGACAACTCTTCCTGAAGGGAATGGTGTACAAAATTGCTAGAATAAGCTAGAGGTTAAAATCAGGCCACACTTCAAGGAAATAATCTTCTACCAATAATTGTAGAGTCTAGAGGCCAGGATGTGGCAACAGAGAAATCATCTTTAGATTCTGTTAAGAGCTGGAGGGTTAGCAAGAGGGAGGTCAGACTAATATAGTCCACATAGAGTCAGGGGAAAAAAGAGTTTGAAACTGAACACCTAAATTCACAGATAGTCTGGGATGGACAGAAGTGGGCAGGCAGAGTCCAGGACAGATTGTTATCACAAACATAAATGTGTCATAGTAGGAAGTTGCCAGCTAAGGCAGCAACTTCACTTGTGACGAAATATTGCTGCCAGGGTGGCCTGGGAACTCAGTAAACCCTAACAGGGAAAGGGTAGAAGCAGAGGGGGCAATTATTATAGACAAAATTAAGGGAAGTAGTGGCCAGAGGTAAGATGGTAGATATGGGATGTTAGGGATTGACACAAAGAAGCTTCATAAGAAAAACTTTCCTTCAAAAAAAAAGTTCTAACATTAAAAAACCTTCTCTTAAAGCAATTGAATGTCAGGTAATTTCTCCCAAATTTAAGTGCTAATTGATAGATTCTGAAGCTGATTTGCAAGCTGAATTCTTGTATTTTTAGAAAAGTCACTCTCAGTGACATGGCTACTACGTTATCATCTCCAGAGTCATTTTTACTATTAATTTATTATTCTGTAACCTTCAAAGGACAAAAACTACATGTAAGTCATAAATCTTATTTCCCTGAGACCAAAAGAAAATCAGCCTTGAAACTCAATAATTGTTTTACACCCCATGCAGATACATGTTAGACCACAATTCGTCTGTTACTCTGACTCACTATGAACTTAATGTTTAAATATCCCCTTCTGGGTGGTGGTAGTGGTACACATAGCAGAGGGATGTTTATTCTAAGCAATGCTTTTAATTTTCAGTCTGGTAGCCATCAGCCCAATAGTCATAATACCTGTTTTCTTGTTATCCTCGTAAACGGTTCTTTCGGGCACAATGCAGCTTTAATGTTTGATCTCAATAAATATCTCTTAACTGAGATCAAACATTAAGAATTTACAAACAAGTGAATTCTCTGTTCACAAAAGACTAATTGCCAAGCCCTGCAGCATTTATAAGCATCAAGGTCAATGTGAAATGTAGAAGGTCGATAAAACTTGCATGTGAAGAAGCCTGGGAGTCAGAACCACCCCCACAACGTGTAGCACACCAGCAGTTTTCAATATACCTCTACTGCCACTTTCTGTTTACAACACTATAAGGTTATTTTGATCTGGTTTATGTTTTTCCTTAGTCAGCATTTCATGCATATATGCACGCTGTCCTTTTCATCTTGGCAATTTATGTAAAATAGAAGCTTTGTTGAACCAAAAATCTATATGGTTCTGATTAATGCCTGTGTCACCTCAAACACTAATCCCTTAGTTGCTCCCTTTTTTCTGCTTTCTGATTTTGTTTTATGCTGCTAATTTAATTCTTATTGGGTTTACACAACAGTCACGCTAATATAAGGCCTTATCCAGGTAATAGAATTTAATCATAATAAATGATACTTCACATGGTTCCTAGCCTTCTGGTTTCCAGATTTTAAGTCTTATGTATGAGATATTTTTTTATTTTATGATTCCTTCATGTTCTTGTGTACCTGGCTCAAGAGACACAAGCTTTCCTGGTGTGGTATCTTTCTCATTTCCTTGTTCAAATCAGTTACTACATGCCAGATACTATGCTACACATTTTTCATATCTAGTTTTACCAGTCCTCACAAACACTACAGAAGTAATTATTATTTTCCTTACTTCACAAACAAGGAGTTTCATTCAGCGATGTTAAGTAAGTTGCTCAGTATCACTCTGCTTATATGTGCAGTCAAAATTTGATCCATGTCTGCCTGACTCTGAAGCTCATGTCCTTTTATTATGTTAGGTAAAAATCTACTTTGTGTCCACATCGTCATAACAAAATCCATATAGATTATATTATACCACTATATATATGATATTGCTGAGTTAAGTATAAGGCAAGAAAACAGTCAAATTTCTTCATAAGAATAATTCCAAACTCTTTTGAATATTTTTTTCAATTATAGTTGACATACAGTATTTTTACTATATTTTTTCATTACCATTTATCCCCCTTATACCATCCCCCTATCAACATACTGTTGTCCATGTCCATGAGACCTTTTTCCTTTTTGCTCAATCCTACCACCCCCAAATCCCTCCCAATAACTGTAATCCTGCTTTCTATGAATCTGTCTCTGTTTTGCTTGTTAGTTCAGTACGTTAATTAGATTCCACGTATGAGTGAAATCATATGGTATTTGTCTTTCTCTGACTGGTTTGTTTCACTTAGCATTGTTCTCCATCACTTAGCAATGTTCTCCAGGTCCATCATGTCATCACGAAGTATAAAATTTTCTTCTTTTTTATGACTGAATAGTATTCCATTGTGTAAACGTCCTACAGTTATTTTATCCATTCATCTACTGATGGACACTTGGGCTGTTTCTAAACTTGGTGATTGTAAATAATGCTGCTATGATCATAGGAGTACTGTTCTTTTGAATTAGGTTTTGGGTTTCTACGGATATATTACCAAAAGTGGAGTCGCTGGGTCAAAAGGCAGATCCACTTTTAATTTTTTCTGGTATCTCCATACTGCTTTTCACAGTGGCTGCACAAATCTGCATTCCCACCAACAGTACATGAGGGTTCCTTTTTTTTTTTTTCATATTCTTGCCAGCACTTGTTGTTTGTTGATTTATTGATGCTAGTCATTCTGACAGGCATGAGGTGATATCTCACTGTGGTTTTAATTTGCATCTCTGATGATTAGTGATGTTGAGCATCTTTTCATGTCTATTGGCCAAGTGTATGTCCTCTTTGGAGAAGTGCCTATTCTGGTCCTTTGCCCATTGCTTAATTGGATTGATTGTTTTTTTTTCTGGTGTGGAGCTTTATAAGTTCTTTATAAATTTTGGATATTAACCCCTTATCAAATATATGGGTGAATATGTTCTCCTGTTCAAATGGGTTGTCTTTTTATTTTGTTGATGATCTCCTTTGCTCTACAAAAACTTTTCAGTTTGATGTAGTTTTATTTAATTAATTTATTTATTTAATTTCCCTTGCCTGAGGAGATATATCATAAAAAATTATTGCTACAAGTGATGTCTGAGATTTTACTGCCTATGTTTTCTTCTAGGATTTATGGTTTCAAGTTTAAAATTTAAGTCTTTAACCCATTTAAATTTGTTATTGTGTGTGGTGTAAGAAGGTGGTCTAGTTACATTTTTCTGCTTGTATCTGTCTAATTTTCCCAACACCATTTATTGAATAAAATATCTTTAGCCCACTGAAGTGCTTGCTTCCTCTGTTGAAGATTAATTGACTATATAAAGTTGTGGGTTTATTTCTGGGCTCTCTATTCTGTTCCATTGATCTATGTGTCTGTTTTTATGCCAGTACCAGGATGTTTTGATTACTATGGCCTTAAGTTATAGTTTGATATTAGGTAGTGTGATTCCCCTAACTTTGTTCTGCTTTCTCAGGATAGCTGTTTCTATGTGAGGCCTCTTGTGGTTCCATATAAAATTTTGAAATATTGTTCTAGTACTGTGAAATATGTCATTGGAATCTTGATAGGAATTGCATTGAATACATAGATCACTTTGGGTAGTATGGACATTTTAATGATGTTAATTCTTCCTGTCTATGAACACAGTATGCACCTCCACTTATTTGTATCTTCTTCAGTTTCTTTCTTCAGTGTCTTATAATTTTCTAAGTATATATCTTTTACATCCTTGCTTAGGTTATTCCTAGGTATTTTATTGTTTTTGAAGCAATCATGAATGGGATTGTTTTCTTAATTTCCCTTTCTGATAGTTCATTATGGGCATACAAAAATGCAATTGATTTCCAGATATTAATTTTATATCCTACTTTGCTGAATTCATTTATCAGTTTTATTTGTCTCTTTGTGGAATCTTTGGGGTTCTCTATGAACAGTTATTATGTCATCTGCAAACAAAGACAGTTTTACTTCCTTTCCAATTTGGATGGCTTTTATTTCTTCTTCTTGTCTCATTGCTCTGGCTAAGACTTCTAGTACTGTGTTGAATAAGAGAGGTTAAGTGGACATCCCAGTCGTGTTGCCATCTTAAGGGGCATCCTTGTAGTTTTTTCCCCATTGAGTATGATGTTGGCAGTGAGTTTGTCATTTATGACCTTTATTATGTTTAGGTACGTACCCTCTATTTCCATTTTGCTGAAGGTTTTATCATAAGTATGTGCTAGATTTAATCAAATGCTTTTTCACATCTATGGATATAATCATGTGGTTTTTATCCTTTATTTTGTTTATGTATTGTATCACATTGATTGATTTGAGAGTGTTTTACCAACCTTGGCATTCCCAGAATAAATCCCACTTGATCATGGTGTATGATCTTCTTGATGTACTGCTATGTTCAGTTTGCTAATATTTTGTTGAGGATATTAGCATCTATGTTCATCAGCGATATTGGCCTATAGTTTTCTTTTTTGTAGTGTCTTTATCTGGTTTTGGAATTAGGATAATGCTAACCTCATAAAATGAACTTGGGAGTCTTCCCTCTTGAATTTCTTAAAATAGTTTGAGAAGTGGAGTTAGTTCTTCTCAGAATGTGTGGTAAAATTCACTTTTGAAGCCATCTGGTACAGGGCTTTTGTTTGGGGGGAAGTTTTTTCATTACTGCTTCAGTTTTATTAGTTGTAATCTGTCTATTCAAATTCTCTGATCCTTCCTGATTTAGTTTTGGAAGATTGTATATTTCTAGGAATTTATCCATTTCATCCAGGTTGTCCTATTTTTGACATATTGTTGTTCATAATATTTTTCTTACAATTCTTTGTATTTATTTGGTGTCTGTTATTATTTCTTCTCTTACATTTCTGATTTTATTTACTTGGGTCCTTTCTCTTCTTGATGAGTCTGGTTAAAGTTTTGTCAATCTTATTTATCTTTTTTAAAAAATAGCTCTTGGATTATTGACATTTTGTATCATTTTTAGACTCTATTTTGTTTATTTCTGCTCTGATCTTTATTATTTTCTTCCTTACTTACTTTAGGATTTCCTATTGTTCTTTTTCAAGTCCATTTAAATGTGAATATAGATTGTTTATTTGAGCTTTATCTTGTTTCTAGAGATAGGCTTATAATGCTATGATATTCCCTCTCAGGATTGCTTTCCCAGTGTCCCACAAATTTTGAATTGTTGTGCTCTCACTTTCATTTGTTTCAAAGTATCTTTTGATTTCTTTCTTGATCTCATTGCTGACCCATTCATTGTTTAATAGCATGGTAATTAGATTCCATGTCTTTGCATGTTTTTCAGTGTTCTTGTGATTGATTTCTGGTTTCATAATATTGTGGTCAGAGAAGATGCTTAATGTGATTCAATCTTCTTAAATTTATTGAGACTTGTTTTGTGTGCTAACATGTGGTCTATCCTAGAAAATGTTCCATGTGTACTTAAAAAGTATGTATACTGTTTGGGGGTGAAGTGCTCTGCATATCTCAATTAAATCCACTTGATCTAGTGTGTCATTGAAGACCTCTGTCTCCTTGTTGATTTACTGTCTGGAACATCTATCCACTGAAGCCAATGGAGTGTTAAAATCCCCTACAATGACTGTAGCTCTGTCAATCTCTCCTTTTATGACCATCGGGATTTGCTTTACATATTTAAGTGCTGCTATGTCAGGTATATATAAATGTGAACTAGGGTTATATCATCTTGTTGAATTGTTCCCTTTATCATTATGTAGTGTCCTTCTGTGTCTCTTACTGTAGTCTTGGTCTTAATGTCTATTTTGTCAGATGTAAATATTGTTCCCTCAGCTTTTTTTTCCATTCCATTTGCATTAAATATCTTTTTCCGTTCCTTTACTTTTAGTCTGTACGTATCTTTAGATCTCAAATGAGTCTCTTGGAGACGATATATGTGTGGGTCCTGCTTTCTTATCCATTCAACTACCCATGTCTTTTGGTTGGAGCATTTAAGCCTTTCACATCTAAGGTGATTATTGATAGATGATGTGTAGTGCCAATTTATTGTTAGATCATTTTCTTCTGTTTTTCTTTTTATTTTTCTTCTTTCTCTTCTTAAAGCAATCCCTTTAACATTTATTGCAATACTGGTTTGGTGTTAACAAACTTCTTTATGTTTTTCTTGTCTGGGAAGCTCCTTATTTCTCCTTCAATAATAAATGATAGACTTGTTGGGTAAAGTAGCCTTGGTTGTAAGTCCACACTTTTCATCTCCTTGAATATTTCATGCCAATCATTTCTGGACTGAAATGTTTCTGTGGAGAAATCAGATGACAATCTAATTGGAGCTCCCTTGTAGGCAACTAATTGCTTTTCTCTTGCAACTTTTGGGATTATCCTCTTGTCTTTAAGCATTACTGTTTTAATTATGATGTGTCTTGTTGTGGCTCTTTGAATCCCTCTTGTTTGGGACTCTCTGTGCTTCCTGGACTTGTGGATCTTTTTCCTACATCATATTAGGGAAGTTTTCAGTCATTATTTCTTCAAGTACATTCTCACTCCCTCACTCAGTCTCTTCTTCTCCTTCTGGTATTGTCATGATGTGGATATTGTTATGCTTCATGTTGTCCCAAATGTTTCTCAAGCTCTCCTCATTTTTTAAAATGTTTTTGTCTTTTGCCTCTGTACTTGGTTGTTTTTTCTACCTTTTCTTCCAAATCACTTATTCAATCCTCTGCTTCATCTAACCTACTCTTTATTCCTTTTAGTGTACTATTTTAGGTATTGCATTCTTTATTTCTGACTGGTCCTTTTTTATAGTTTGTATGTCTTTTTTCATGCTGTTGAATATCCTTATAATTATTACTCTAAACTCTATATCTGATAAATTGCTTGCCTCCCTTTCATTTAGTTCTTCTTCTAGAGGATTGTCTTGTTCTTTTATTTGGGGCCTGTTTATTTGTCTTTCCATTTTGGCTGGCTCTCAGTGTTTCTTCTGTGTATTAGGTAGACTCCAAAGACTCTAGTGTAGACCTATGTCAGATGTTGCCTGTGCCTGGCCCTGGGCAACCTGTGTGGAACTATTAGCAATTCACAGCTTGTGGCTTCCTCTACTGTGCCTTGGTGTGTGCAGAAATAACTAGGCTGTGCACCAGGGCAAGATTTTACTAGCACCAGGCTTTGGGGAGGGTCAGCTGAGGCCTCAATGCTCCCAGAGATCTGCCTTTGCTATTGGGCTTAATCGCTGAAAGAACCTCCAGCCATACTCAGCAACTTAGCTTAAGCTCCACAGGGTGAGGTGAGAGGCATTCTGTGGGTGGGGCTATTGCTTCCCTTCTGCTGCCACTTGGAGGGGAGTGCTGTGCCTGAGAGATATGGCTTTTGCAGTATTGGGAATGATTCAGCACAGGGATCTGGGCAGCTGTTCCTTCAGCTCTCTCTCCAGAGCCACCAACCCCAGTCTCTCCTCAAGCATCTCTAGTCCACTCTGCCCCACCTCTAGCAGAGCCCTGGGTAAGTGGCTGCAAATGAAATTTTGTGCATTGGTGCTTTAAGAGGCTCTCTACACTTCTAGTCATCTCTCCCTGGTGGACAGAAACCCCTCTGCTTTTCATAGCCACATGTAATTTAGGTTCCTTTCCCAGTCTGGTGCTCTGGAGTCTCTGCTGACACTCACTTGATATTTAGACCTCACACCTCTCCAGAGGACCCCCTGGCTGATGAACTATCCCTCCAGCACACAGGCGCCACCTGTGGGAACCCAGGCAACCCTCTCATGCCTCCTCACACCCTATCAGTCTCATTGTGATGATGTGGTTTCTTCTGTATGTCCTTGGTTTTAAGGCTTCTCTCTAGTTAGTGTTCAATTGGCTATTTAGGGTGATTTTCCTTTCATTTAGTTGTAATTCCAATTTGGTCCTGGGAGGAGGTTACTAGCTTCCACTTACTCCTCTGCCATCTTAAACATACAGTATGGCATTAGTCTCAGGTGTACAGTATAGTTTTTAGACATTATTATAAAACTTACAAAGTGATCCCCAATAAGTCTAGTATCCATCCAACACTATACATAGTTAATACAATATTATTGATTATATTCCTTATGCTATATACTACATCCCCATGACTATTTTGTACCTGGCCATTTGTACATCTTAATCACTTTTTCTTTTTCACATATTCCCTGAACTACTCTCACATCTAGCAACCATCAATATGTTCTCTGTATCTATGAGTTTGTTTCTGTTTTATTTGTTTATTTTGTTTTTTATATTCCATATATAAGTGAAATTATATGGCATTTGTCTTTCTCTGTCTGACATTTCTTACTACAGCTTTTTAGTAACAACTGTGTCTGTGTTAAATAACTGTGCCTCCCAATGACTTGGTTTGGAAATTGTGGTACTATTGAGAGGGTTGAAAGTACTCATGAGATTCTTAATCTTTTTCTTACTTGTATATAAGGAATTCAATATGCCTTACAAGGCCCAAAACAAGCAGGAGAAACTTAAAAGAATAATTATAAAGCAGTGTACTTTTAGATTATATTAAGTAGAGTAAGGCTTTACCACTGGTCATCTGAAAAAACACTAATGGATTTAGTTGACCTCACATTCAATAATTGCCAGCAGTGTGACATTGCTATGATAAAAAAGCTAACTACATCTTTGGTTCCATTGATGTAAGAAAAGGATCATTTTTAAGGAATGAAAGAGTCCTTTCACATCTACATCTGATGATCAGTTCCAGATGACACATTTTGAAGGTAATTGACATGTTTTTTTTCCAAAAGTAAGGTAATCAGGATGGTGAGATTTTAAAATAACTGTCTGCTAGATCAAGATATGCATTTTATACAGTTAAAAATGTAGGGAGAAAATGAAAGCAAAACTAATAGGTTTCTACAGATACTATCTGTATAGTCACATGCTACTTGTTCAGACTGTTAGATGGAAGTTGCATGAAAGCAACTTTTTTTGCACTGATCATATATTAATTAGGAAAGCCCAACAATGAAACAGACTGACACACAGAGCATAGTCACAGAGATGCAAATAAAATAGTATAAGAATGTCTAAGATATTCAGGCTCTTCTCAATTCTAAGATCCCTTGCCTGAGTGATGGCCATGATATATTTCTTTCACTTTATTTATGAACCTGTCATGCAATATGTTCCAAGTCACTTTTACCCACCTTAATTTAAGCAACTTAGAAGAAAGTATTTATTTAATTACTTTGAGAAAGCACTGTGCATTCCTCTAGGAGAAATGCATGTTTCATTGCCCAACAGAGGAATAGTTTCAATAAGCTGTAGTAAAGGCAGAACTGATAGGGTCATTAAAACAACAAACATGTATTGAGCAGCTAGTATGATGCTAATACAAATAAGGCTCACCTTCTACTCTATGAGTATATGTGTCCAATAGAGGAACAGTGAAGTAGAGGATTAGTAATTGGGTACATTGATATGGATACATAAGTGAATGAGGTTCAGGGTAAGCATGGTGGATCTACTAAAAAGGAATGGGAATAAAAGGAATTGCTCTAAAGGGAGTAACACTTAAGCAGAGTCTTGAAGAATGAATGAGAGTTAGCTTGGTAAGAAAGACAAGGAAATGTTATATTATTAACACAAAAAGCATGTAAAAATAAGCTACAGAAATGTGAAATAGGTTAACAGGTTTATAAACCTACAAGCATTTTCTTAATCTGGTAGCAAAGGATGTAGTAAACCAATTTTGGTAGATGTGGCCAGAGAGCTCGACAAGTTGAAAAGTAACTAATAGAAAAGCTCTATATTTATTAAACAAAGCATTAATATGGAAATTATATGATAAATTTCTACAAATCATTTAAAAAATATCCCACTACATAAAGTGGGGCAAATGTATGAACAACTAATTTGCATAAAAACAAATATGATCAATAAGAATCAGAAAATATATTCAATTTCACTAGTATCCAATAATATGCAAATGAAAACCAAAGTTAAATTATTTTTTACCTGTATAACTAGTAAAAATTAAAGCAATTGATAATATCAGTGCTGAGGGGGACAGGGAAATAAGAATATACTTGTCATTCACTATTAATAGGAGCATAAATTAACACAGACTTCTGGTGGATTTGAAAGACTATCTTATTTTAAAATGAGCATATTGTTCAAATCAGAAACCCCACAATTGTTTGACTATTCTAGATATCCATACAATATCCTAAATTCTCACCAGGAAGAAGATGGTTAGATAAATTATATATTTTTAAGAGTGAATATTATGATGCAGTTGAAAATAAGGAAGTTTATCAATATCATAATGGGTCTCTAAAACATGTAATTAAATTTTAACATAAAAAGGTAAGTTAAGTGTAAGATATTTTGTATAATATTCATTTTAAAAATTTACAAAATAAAACTAGTTTCATATCCATGTATGGAAATACATGGCATACAAAAACATCTGAGAGGACACACATCAGAATGATAGCAGTAGGGGGCTGGGATTCAATAAATGATGAAAGAGAATTTTCATTGTTCTAAATTGTTTTAAGTTTAATAAGTATATGTTTTTGCATTACAACATAATTTACATCATAAGCATTATTCTGAAATCCATGGGGAAACTTGAAAGGTTTTAAAAAGGGAAATCAAATGTATTCACATCTTGGTAATATTCTCTGCCCGCTGAATGTAAGAGAGATTGGAGAGAAGTTAAACTGGAGATAGGAGCGACAAAGTGATGGCATGCTGTTTAGAAAACAAACTGATGGTTGTCAGAGGGGAGGGAGTTTGGAGGGCTGGGTCAAAAAGTTTAAGGGATTAACAAGTACAGACTAGTAGTTAAAAAATATAGGCACAGGGATGTAAAGTACAGCATCAGGAATACAGTCACTGATATTGTAAAAACTATGTATGGTGCCAGGTGGGTACTAGACTTATCAGGGGATCACTTTGAAAGTTTTATAATAATGTCTAACCACTATGCTGTATACCTGAAACTAATATAATATTGGTGGCAATTGTAACAGAAAAATATTTCAAAAGTGGTGACAATAATTTAGAGTAGAAAATAATAGTGGACTTAAATAAGGTGGTGCAATTGCAGTGATGATGGAAAGATGACTAAGAAAAACATTTATATATAGAATCCATGAGACATGGCCCCAAGGATAGGAAGGTGATTGTGAGAAAGAAGTCTAAATGACCCTCAAGTTTCCAACTTAGAATTAGCTGAAAGGTTAAGTCCATTTACTTAAAGAGTACAGGGGTATGTGTGTATGTTTGGGAATGGATTATAGGAAGTATGATTCTTAAATCCTTGGGATCCTGACAAATTTGGGGTTTTGAATAGGAGGACTACCTCAAAAGATTTTTTTTCTGTCATTTTTTCCAAGAAAAAGGTATCCATTCTCTATAGAAGGGATTGATGACATATGAGTTCCATCTAAATATAACTACATTTCTATACGGTTTTAAGAAATTTTTAGATTGCACAAAAAATTATTCAATGGATTTTTCCTTTGAGTACTCAGTCCAGGAACCAGCTACATCTAGGGCAGGGGTGTCAAACTCATTTTCACCAGGAGCCACATCAGCCTCGTGGTTGCCTTCAAAAGGCTGATTGTAATTTTAAGACAGTATAAATGTAACTACTCCTTAACTAGGGGCGAGGAGTGTGGTGCTGCTGCTGGGTAGAAACAAGGTGCTGGGCCAGATAAAACAAGGTGGAGGGCCGGATTCCACCCATGGGCCTTGTGTTTGCCACCTGTGATCTGGGGATACGATGAACAATATCACATGATACTGGCCTCCTAGAAATTAGTCTAAAGGTGGAGATGTAAAATAGTCTAGTATAGCCAAAATGATCATTTTGAAGGCTATTTCAAATTCAAAGGGTCAGATGAAGTCATCATAGGATTTTGGTGCAGTTAGTTCAAGCACCAAGAATGTTAAGAGAAGACAAATCAATCTATCCATTTATGGCTAGATTCTGTTGGTAGTGACAGAAAATTCCAAATAACAGCAGATCAAAAGCATAAAAATTATTTCCCCCATGTATGCAACACCCAGAAGTAAGCAATCTATGGCAGATAGGATATTTTTATGATTCTCAAAGACCCAGGCTGCTTTCCTGAGAGGCTATCTTCAGCACACTGCCTGAGGAGGAAGGGGTAAACATGGTCATATTTTCTCCATTTAGGGATATTTTCCCTTACACACATTGGTCAGAACTTAATCATGTAGCTTTATCTGGATGCATAACAAAGCTGGAAAAATATGGTCTTCATCTTTATGGGCCACTGTCAATCTCTGCTACCATGAGGTCAGATCATGGCTGGAGAGAGATTCAGGACCTTCCTAAGTCATCCAGTATGAACCGAGGTCCTTCCTTTTGTGGGCTACCCAGCATGTGCCGTAAGCATGTCAGTCTTTAAAAGTTTGTTTCAGATAGGATATTTTCAGGTAGTGGAGATTATTTGTATTTGTAAGTGTTTTCATAAAATACACATTACAAATCAAAGAAAAAATTCCATGAAAGCAACCATTTGTTTCATTCAAGACTGAATGTTTGAAAAAGCTTTATACATTTATTATATGCAATTGTACTAAAAGTTGGGTAATTCAATACTTCATAAACACACTCACACATACACATATGATAAACACACAAGTTTATCTTCATGCAATCATTTTTCTTCCATCTAAATATGTCATTTACCAAAAAAGACATGTGTCCTCTTCATTGTTTATTTCTTGACAAGCCCATCCCACACTCCAGTGTTTATCTTTGCCAGAACTTCTTTTCTGTAAATACAATTTGCTAGATTATGGCCACATCTATGCTTAAATGCAAACTTTCTGGGCCTCTCTCCAAACTCAGAGTTTGTGATTACAGTTAAGCAATGATATTGTGACTTGCTTTTTTCTTTCCTGAAAATACTTCATCTCCTTAGATCACTGCCATTCAGTACTGTGAAAATGTGATTTGAAAAGCAAATTTAAATGGGGCTTTCTAATTAGGCCACACTCGTTGATATTTTCCCAACTCTGTACCCAGGTTACTTCAGGGTTATATGCACACAATTAAAGAGCATTCAATTTGAGATCTATATGCCTTTGAGTATGAATGGGTCACTCTCAATGACTGAGTCTGATCCAACTGCTGGTTCAGCTGAAGTGAATTAAGTCTACTAGGGCACCAGGGTGCCATTTAGTAAATTACCTCATCCAGCGCACTGCATCTGCCCATCTGCCCCACGTGGGTGAGCAGCTTTCTTCCAGGGAGTGATTTCATCACCTCAGTTCTCCACTGGCCCAATCTTACTAATGCTAAAGGGTGATTCACGTGACACAGTGCTTTACCCCCAGCCTCAGTGAGACGACCCAATGATCTGCCCCATGTAAGAGCACTTGTGCCAGTCCTTGAAGGCTAAATGAGAGAGCTGTTTTGTTCAGATTTTTTTATAAATCAAATATAAACAAAAGTTCATTATTGTTCTCTAAACTCTGAGGCTGTAAAATTTGGGTGATAAATTCACCATCATATAGTGAAATTATTTGGCCCTTTAAAAACAAACAACCATCTTTCTCTTAAACTATTAACACATCTACACAAAATGAGAGTATTTAAATAGCAATAAAATTGAATGTAAGTTATTTTTCACTCACAAATATAAATGTTCTTTTAATTTCAATGTAATTCTGTTCTTCTCTTATGTGTTAACTCCAGACATTTATTGGTTCCTCTTCTGAAAACTAACATCCAAAGCATAAAATACTTTTTGTGGTGCATTAATTTGTTAAATAAAGGTTTGAAAGTGGCTGGGTGCCCAAAGAGCCTACACAGAAATAAAATGCACTCGATCTGCTTCCAAATGTTTTCCTCTCCACATATATCATGTCAGAAGCTGCTGTTTTTCTCACAGACGCTACATCCAAGAAATTATGATCATTCACCACCACTAGCAGAACATTTTAGCAAACTACCCAAATTTACATCCAAGGCAATATTTGAAATGTAATAAAAAGCATGTATGTTAAGTGAACCAGTAATGATACAAGGGTCTGAAATTGCCTTAGAACTAGCTCTGAAGAACACATTGGTAGCATTTTTCAACAGTGAATAACACCTGCTAGCTCTCCACGAGTTTCCTTCCACAATTTTCATGGGACATGCTGTACTTGGATCCTCATTTTGAACTCCGTCTAATGGCCTGCCAAGCAGAGCCTAATGGTAAACAGGAGAGAGAATGGTGGCACAGCAGGGAGCTGGAAGACTGGCAGGGAGATACTGTTTCACGTATTCTTGACATGCCCAATTCGTTTAGCTTAGAAGTAATAAAATCAGGCTTCTTTGAGTCTGCTTCCATTTTCCCCCTTAACATCAGGAATAAGTATTATCTCAGATCAGAACAGAAAGTTAAATTAATATAGGCCTAAAAGGCATCAAGCTTAGGAAAAAAAAGTAATAGCTTCAATAAAAATTAAAAGATACAGTAAACTGGATAATGCCTGACTCTTTTCAAGCTCATTCATTACACACTTACCATTTTATTTGAAAATAGACCCCAGCAAACTGTTATTAGTTTGCTTTTAGGCCAGCAATTTTCAACCTTTTCCATTTCATGACAGACATAAAGTAATTGCTAAAATTCTGCAGCACACCAAAAATATATTTTTTGCCGATCTGAAAAAAATAGGTATAATTTTGATTCATTCACACTAGATGGCTATTGTTGTGTTGGCTGATGTTAATTTCTTATTTGACAATCTAAGGGGAAAGAGGTCAGTGCCCCTGACTAAATAGTCAGGTACTGCATGCTTTAAAAATTCCTGCAGCATACCAGTTGAAAATCTCTGCTGTAGGCCATAGTTGGATTTGCTGGCTCACATCCAAGGAAGAAAGTCCACAGAGAATGAATGCTGAGTTAGTATCTCCCCTTACAGAATATATCTGTGGTTCTGTGCCTCCCTTTTCTCTTGGATTCTTATCGTTTAGATTGCCCTGCCCCCAAATCTTCCTAAATATGTAAACGAGAGAGCATGTATGCAAAACTGAAAAAATGAAGGAGGATATGTGTGGAGGTCCTGTTACCTGGTTGTTGGTATCCATCCATCTGTCTGTTAAAGGACATGAGCTAGACAGATGGCTTTCCATGTCATACTATTATGATTCTAATGGTATTTTGACTAACGTCTAAACCAATTGTATGAATTTTGTCATTTCACCTTAGAAGTTGCTATCAAAACCATAAATAACATTGTCATGAATAAGGAAGGCATAGACATTCATTATAATTCCTGTTTTTAAAAGCTACCTTCACAGTTGACCCTCTATGCAACATAACGTCCCAGGTTCTGTTGGAAATATAAAAATAAGACACTCTTCAAGGAACTTACCGTAAGACATGTCATGAACAGAATTATACTACAAAGAAAATGTAATAGTGTTGTAAGTGAAGGAGGAAAAAGAGCCAAGTAAGGTTGGTAGTGACTACTTTTTGCAGACACTTTATAGACACTACCTTGAATCATTATCTTCATAACAGACTGTGTCCACATGTTACCAAAATGGGAACTGAGGCTAAGGGTGTTAAAGTGATTTGCATACAGTCATTCATAAAACTGAGGTTCAGCAAAGTTTTGAAATTGTATCCCTCTGACTCCAGCACCTGTAAGCTTCTGAGGGCAGCATCACTGCCTGCTGAGGAAGCACAGATGAGGCCAGAGCATTGCAGCCTGGAAATGGAAGGAAAGCCTCTTAGACTGGGCAGTGCTCCAGAGGAGCATTCAGAATGGGTGGGGGCAAGATGGGGCATTCTCACTTTTTGCCAAAAAGTAGGAGCAACAGATTCAAATAGCAATGAATATTCTGTTATGTTTGGAGTAAAAGTGAGAAATTTTGAAACCATTTTACCTTGGGTTTGTGCTCAACAGTAGGGAGATTTTGAAAATCTTTTTTAACTGAAGAGTGATAAGATCTGAACAGGAAGGACTCAGGGAGGTGTTGCCATAAGCGGTTTCACCATGTGTGGTAGGGAAGTGGAAGGGAACCTCACACACTCATCTCGAGCAGAAGGTGACCACCTGGAAAAGTGGGTGTATGTTTGCCACCATCGACACCATTACGGTATCCTGCCCATCATGCATTTATGGTATCAGAGTTGATGTAAAGTCATTAGCATCTCAATTAGTTTTGTTCTTTGCTGGCTACCCTCAATTATGTTCAGGCCTAATTGTGTTCCCAAATTATTTTCAAAACCAATCAAATTTCAAAATGGCAATTAGTAAACCAAATTATCCTGCCATCTAATCTACACCACATAGATTCCAAATGAATACCACTCTGACCTGAAAAGTTAACAGAACTTTGAAGCAACTTAACTATCTTAGCCTTAAATGAGAAGTGCTTGGTACACATTAACACATTTGTTTGTGATAGCACTGCCAAGGGCGTTATCGATATTTGAAAATGAAACTAAATCCAAAACATTGTCTTTCATGCTTTGTATATGAGGCAGCAAACAATGATATATCTGACTGTAGGCAACATGGTAACAACAATGGCCAGACTGACTGGTCCGGAGGCAGCCTTGAAAATTACAAAGAATCAGAGGCAGGCTGCCTCGTGACCTCTTTACCAAGTGAGTTAAAGGAACAAACCTCCCGTTGGTAACATGACAGAGAAACCCATAATTCATAAATGTTAAGTACATAGCATACTTCGCCTGTGAAGCTGACTAAATCTAGCTCATATACCCATTGATAAATGCTACTTAACAGCTCCTTAGCTGACTCCATGGCACCTGAGGTATAAAAGCATTTTTTATAGAACATGTAGTTTAAGAGTCTAACCTCAGAAAGAAAAGGCTGGGTAAGAATCCACCAACCAAGGCCTTGTATGGTAGCTTAGTTGAAAGGACATGCTTTTCTTTTATCAAAAAAAGTATACATACATGAAAATTGTCCCCACCAAAATGGAATTATCTTCCAGAGGCTAGGTCCTTTATAGTACAGGCTTGCCCCACTAGGTGAGTGTTCTAGGAACCCATCTGTATCAGTGTACTAGCTGGTGTTGTGAGAGACTGTGTTCAGCTTCAGTGAATTTTTTTTAAGATTATTTCAGCACCTTTGCCCACTTCATGATGGGTGATTTTTGAATGCACCTGCCCACATTGCACTGAGTGTTCAGTAGTTTTTGACCAAAAGCATTATGATCCCTATGTCCCACCCCCGATTTACCTGATTCACCTGCTCTCCTCCCAAGTGACCTTTTATTTGTCTGTTTCCCCGGATGAAAAAAGTCCTCAAAGGGAAACATTTTTCCAAAATGGAAGAGGTGAAACAAAAAAACAGCAGAAGCACTAAAAGGCATCAATATTAATGGTTTCAGAAACTGTTTTGAACAGTGGAAAAAATGTTTCAGTAGGTGTATTGCATCAGATGGAGAGGACTTTGAAGGTGACTGAAGTTTAAACATGTAAGAATAAATACACAATTTTTTATAAATAAATTCTGGGGTTTTTTAGTCCCCCCCTCATATGTATGTGTGTGGATAGATGATAGATAGATAGATAGATAGATAGATAGATAGATAGATAGATAGATAATAGATAAATCAATCGATCTTACAGGGGCTCAAAGACTTAATTGTTTTTAAAGCATAGACAAAAAAATATGATGCCGCAGCTGAAGATACAGAGTCCTATACAGAAATCAAGGCAAGACAGACCATCTAAGGAAAAAATAAAAACATAGCACCAGGAAAGAGGCTAAACAGCCCAGGTTCTTGGCTGGAGTCCTGCTTTGCATAGGTTTCTTGCAGATACTTCTTAAAGGTGGTGGGGTTTCTCCAGAGCTCAGCCCCATGTGTGTCCAATGGGCTATCGTTGTTGGGTTCTCAGAGCAGGCCCTGGATGGTGACAGGACAGTCCTGACTTCATACAGAGCAGACTGCTTGTCATTTGGCATGTCTGGGCAGATGTCACCCTGGTTGTCCACACTGGGGTGGTACCAGGGCATGAGGCACTTCACCATGGGAAATGGTACAGGTAGCCACTGAGGAACTCTAGGGAGAGCTTGTACCTCAGTCATTTTATACTGTGCCAGCTGCTCCATGGAAGGTCCCCACCCACTTGAAAAGGTTGTCTGACTCAGGGAAGGCAGAAATTATTGTTGCCAGACACCATGAGGGTCACCAGCTCCTACTGTAAACTTTTGCCTACAGTGCCGGCCAGTGCCCCATGTGCTCAGCTCCTTTATGAGTGATGCTAGTAGCAGGGGGGTCACGGTTCTGGAAGCCCCCCTGGGCAGTGCTGGAAGGGACACAAGGATCAGAGTACATGACTGTATCTCGGGAGGATATGTTTTTCAAGTTTAGTTCACCCCTTCACCAGTTCTTAGATAAAAGAACTCCAGAATTTCAGAAATTTTAGAATTTTCATCTATCCCTGGTTCCTAAACACTGATTCTTTATCAGCATTTAAAGTGGAAGGTCATACATCTCATTGAACTTTAATAATTATATATAGTTTTGAGAATAGGATATTTATATTATTAGACTATACATGGTTAAAAGTTCTAACATTGACAAAATTCAGTCTATTTGTCCAGATAAAGCAAAATGCATCTGAACTATTCAGATGAAGGTAATTTTAATTAAACTCAGTAAATATTGTGTTGAGCATCTGCCATGAACTAGCTCTGGGATTGGCCATGCAGAGGAGAATAAGACCTACATCGCTCCTCTCTGTTCTTCAGGGCTCCCAGCCTGGCGGGGGAGACAAACACGTCAGCCAAAGTCCCCAACCTGAATCAGTCCCCTATTTCCCACGGGCTGAATCAGCTAAGAGGTATTTTATTTATTTCTATGGTGTTCTGTTTTTTTTTTTTTTTATTTTATCGAATCTATGGGGGTGACACTAGTTAACGAAATTATACAGGTTGCAGGTGCACAGTTCCACAACACACCATCCGTATGCTATTTGAATTCAGTGTCCTTAGCCAGAATGTTCATCCTTCAGTTTGACTTAATACCTTTGTCACCAACCTGATATACTTATTTATGGCACTTGATGAGCCCCTAAAGGTTTTTCAGCTTGGTATCACAAAATTGCAAACAAACAAGTACTGTACCTATAATAGTGTTCTACCTTTATTATAGCAGCTAAGGTTATACAGGAGCATAGAGGAGGGAAAAGCAAATTCTCCCAGGTTATGTTGGGCATGTTTAGGCAGAGGCCAGAGAGCAGAAGGGCCTTCCAGGAACAAAAAATATCATGGAGGCTTGGAGACATGAAATGATAGGTCAAGTTTAAGAAATTAAGATGGGAAAGGAGAAATATTTATTCCTCACTTATTAAACACTACTGTCAGCCACTAATAGGCACTTCCTATAAGATCTACATTAATATGTGATATGTGTATTATTATTTCCATTTTTTCAAATGAAAAAACTTAGTATCAGAGTAGGTAAATTATCTAAGATTAATCAATTAGTGAATGGTAGAGTAAGAATTCAAAGTTCTGCCTGGCCTCAAGCCTTGGCATTTTCACTATAACACCTGATAGTGTTATAGGCCCAGGTCAGTGTGCCTCAGTGGTTGGAGCATTGTCCCATACACCAAAAGGTTATGGGTTCAATTCCCAGTCAAGGCACATGCCTGGGTTGCAGGTTTGGTCCCTGGTTCAGGCATATACAGGTGCTCTCTCAAAATCAGTGAGTATATTCTTGATGAGGAGGATTAAAAAAAAAAAAAAAAAACACCTCATAGATGTTATCGGATTGCCAATTTATTTAGGACTTTTTTTGGGTAATTAACATTCCAAGTCCCACTGAATCTAAAGATAGGTAAGACCACTGGATATAACCCATGTTTGGAGAAAATAGAGGTTTAATTCAATGTAGCAAATAAAATTAAAATTATGTAAAAAAATCTTCTAGAACTTAAACGAAATCTAGGGCAGTTCTAGTCCAAGTTTATCATTTTACAAGTGAGAAAACTCAGGCATTTACAATATTTGCTTTTAAAATGTCAAAGGACCTCTATTTTAAATATATATTAAAATGTATTTTTCAATAAATATTTTCTTAGTTTCAAAATATTGTAATTATCTTTGATAATGCTATACTTTTAAAAATAGTTTATAGCAACCATAATTTTATTATGCCTCTGCAAGTTTAAAAATAACTGAGGGAAAGCTGAAAGCAAATTTTAGCACTGAAGAAATAACTCATAAAAATTTAACCATGAATCTGACCTTTTCACTTCAGTACTTTTATTGCAACCTACTGAGCAACAACAGGCTGAGAAATCTGTAAAACTCGTACTGCAGTGACTAAAGGGTTAAAATAAGGAAGGAACAAAACAGTGGTGGCTCAGGATCTTTACCTGCATTTGGTGCTGAAGACTATGCGTGGACACTGGCTGTGAAGGCAGCTAGAGAGGAAAATACTAATTTAATTGTAAGCATATTTCAATTTATAAGGATTTAGGAAATGAACAGAATTCTATAATTGCATCTTTGGCTTAGCTCAGTTATAATCATTTCCTGAAAATAATAGTGCCATATCAAAAATTATTCAATGTCCTATATATTGTGCTGGAAATGTGTGTCATGGTACCAGGTTTAAAAAATAAGTGTCTCAATCAATATGTATTAAATAAAGGAATAAGTCAATAGATGAATAAAAGGATAAATAAGTGAGCTATTCACATGTAGAACAGTTCACTCTCACATTCTAAGCCTCGTTGAAAATTAGCTCTCTTCTAGTCACTAGAAAGTGGCTATTGGTCCAAGAAGCGTTTGAGCAGGCAGAGCACTTCCTTAGAGTCTAACAAGATATTTGCCTAAGGAGCAATTTGTCACTTTCCGTTCATTTATTTACTCCCTTATTGAAACCCTATTCTGTGCATCTTCTGATCAAGTTAGAAGAGACCATTTTGGGTTTCCAACTGGCCCACCTTGTACACCACAATGAGGCAGGGATATTTTCTCTACCAAACTGGACAGAGCAGTTTAATTCTTCCTAGACTACATCTTATTATGTAAAGAGACCCCAAATGAAGGTCTCCATGAAGTGAAAGATGCATTTGTTCAATGCCTTCCATGAAAATGCCTCTTTTTTATTGTTGTTGCTCTACTTTGCTGGTGATGTAACTGATAAAGTCTGAAGCTTCTTCCACCATCATACAAAACTAGACAGCATCTGTTCAAGCAAATATGATGGGCTTATGGTGTTCTTCTTTCAGTGGAGGAGAGAATGGTGTAAAGTCACAAATTATTGTAACAAAAATAGAAGAGAGACATATAGGAAAGAAAACACGAGATACACAAGGAATGGAGGTACACACACATGGTCTGACAAAGAAAGGACAAGTGAAATTAATAGAAAGGTAAATAGATAAATTGGTAGACAAATAAATTGGTGGGGAGAGAGAGGGAGAAAGAGAGAGGCAGAGAATCTTTGAAGGTTCAGAAGTGAACATTCCTCAGGGAAAACAGTCCTTGGCACAGCATCTGGTTGAACAGACTATATTGTCATTGAGTTATAAAGTTGTGTATACTGTATAGCTCAGAGGTACCATCACTGGTCAACACCACACAATTATGGAGCAGCTATACTACGTACCAGACAGAACTGACTACTGGATACTTGAGAGAGTGAAGAAAGGATCTCTGCTCTGAATGCGTACATGGTCGATTCTCAGCTCTTCAAATTTTTTAACATGCCCTTATCAGTAAACATTTTGAGCCAAAGCTCTCTACTATATGCATACTAATTTACTTATTTCATATATATCTTCTGTTTTGCTGTACTATGGTTTCATATTTATTATAAAATAAAAGAAATTAAAATATTTTGAAGTAATATTCATTTTATATACTATGTTAATAGTGCAAAATTTACTACTTTAGGGTCTGATTGTAAGTTTAGTTTATTTCAATACTCCAGGTAATACTTGCAGCACACACAGGCACAATGCACATAAACTATGCACATAAACTGCTGCTCATTCAGGCCCTGGCTAGTTATCGTACAGCACAAATCCACATTTTTAATACTGTTCTCAATGACTTTTGTGATCTCTTTTTAGGTCAGATTAGATTATCCTTGCATATCATATTGTAGTTGACAAAGAACTCATTTTAGGCATTGAAGACATGGAATTTCCATATTCTGTGTGTTTGCTTGGGCCCTTATTACAAATTCCCTAATGTGTAGTCAGGTTTGAGGACTGCCATGTAAGGAGCAACATGATTTTCTAGGATCATTGCTTTGGGCCAAATGAACTCAAGGCTCTGCCTTAATTGTTCAAGCCCTTGAAATAAATTACTTACTTCATGAATACTTTGGCATTTGTTTATTGTTTAAATGTGTTGTCTCCATATTTTTTTGATCATGTGCTTCTAACAATAAAAGTGCTTGAGCACCCTTTACCAGGAGTATCATGAGTATATTTTATTTATAATTATTTATTTTTAAAATTGAATTTATTGGGGTGACAGTGGTTCACAAAGCATACAGGTTTCAAAGTGAACAACTCAATAAAGCATCATCTGCACACTGCCTCGTGCACACATCACCCCAAAGTATCTTTCTATATTTAATATACATACATGTGTGCATGTATTTTGTTTCCCATTCTAAATTGTTTGTTTTTATATGTCTGTGTATTCTTTGTCCTCAAACAGATCAAAATGAGTATCTGCAAAAATACAACCTAATGCAAACAATTAGAAAGGGTCATATCTTAAAAGTTCATATTATAAGGGTATGGCCCATATTAAACTTTTTGCCATCAAAATTAAATTATTGATGTATCATCTTCAAAGAAGGGATTTTTTCTATTAGGGATTTGTGTTTTTACATAAGTGGGGTCATTTTGCAGTAGAAGATCTCATCAATCTTTATTTCAATTTCTCATCTAAATGGGCTATGTTTTTAATTATCACTATTTAATAATATTGTCATATACTTATGATCATTTACTTTCATTTAATCCTCACAAACAGTCCCATGAGGTAGGATCAGTTGCTATTTTCATTTTACAGATGAGGAAATTGAGACACAAGCTCATAGTTTGTCTTCTTTACACAAATTCTAAATGATATCTAATTTCCAGTGTAAAGTTATTTCAAGGAGATTGCTGCAATACCAAATTTGAAATGCAATTTTGTTTCATAGTTTGTGTTAAATATATTTCATTATAGTACTTTGAAAACTATTTGCTCTATAGGCCAGATTATTTTCAGATAATGTGGGTAATCAATGTCCTTTATTCACTGATCCAGCCAGATTTGAGAATACAAGCTATATCAACTTTTGCTTTTTCACATTGTGGTCTCATGATATGACCAATGGACTAGCAATTTCTTTTCTAAGCAATTTTTTCTTAGCAATTACTTTTTCTAAGATTCCTTACTCCGATACAATTTTTCTCAGGAGGTGTTTCTAGCATTTTGAGAGAGAATTCTCCTTTGTGCAGGTCAGATATCACTTACTGCAATGCCTTTAGCATCCATCCTGTCCCTTACCCACTGAACAGCAGTGATGCCTTTCCCCACTCACAATTTGCAGTGCTCCCTAAGGGCCATTGAGAACTACTGAGCTAATGAAAGACAGATAAATCACTGGCACATGCAGCCAATGGCTTACATCAAATTACCTTACACCAGTAGTTAATAGTGTCTATTGTCCATCTGTTATATGTAACTGTTTGAAATTTTATCAGAGTAGGATTGCCAGAGTAACAAATAAAATTTCAGGATGCCCAGTTATCTTGTAACTTATATCAGAAACAATGCAAAGCTAATGTCACATTCTGGTCTCTTTAACCCACTGAGTCAAGATCACTAGCAAACTGGAAACTCAAGTATCTGAGATTTAGAAAAATGTTTTAATTGACACATCTTATATTTTAAGCTTGTAATGGCTAGAAGAACACTCTCATCACATAAAAATTTAATTTATGTTAACAAATAATTAGTCCACTTAATGTGACTAAAAACCAAATACTCATGAAAATTTATATTTATCCTGCTACAGATATTAGACATTATTTATTCTTCAGCTATAATATAATTAATTAATTAATTAATTGCTTAAGAAAAAAGCCAAACAGAGTCAGCAACTTAAGCAGTTGGGCAACCCAGACTCAAAGTATTTCATATCAAATATAAAAAGTTTGTGAATTCAATTTCTTATAGAATAAGAGATAGGGAATTATAACAAAGAATAATTTCAGTTTTCCTGATTGAATTGTAAAAACTTAGAGCAGTGGTGTTTCATACAATGTCTATCGACATGGCTGACCTTAAGGAGAAAAATGATAAGGCATTATTATCACATAATATGATGTCTCAACTGAATATATATTCATGTACAACAGTTTCTCTGTTTGTGTGTTGATTTGTTTCAGATATATTTTTTTTAATGACAGTTCCTTAAGGAAGATATGCCACAGTGAATAAAAGATCTTTTAACCCATGGTAAAGGAACATAGCAAAGCCATTATAAATGATGCAGCAATTTTATGAAAATAAAAGCTGCTATTAAATCTGACAGGCTGTCACAACTACAAAGAAAATAATCGATGTAATTATGGCAAATATAAGATTATATTTGTATTTAGTTTCTTTCAAGGAGTTAAAATAAAAATCTTTTCTAAGTTAACATTTTGGAATAATGTTGGCAAAAATAGCAAAAACTCAGATAAACATCTCTAAATATAAAGCATATTAGCATTATTAGGAGTCACTGCTCTACATGCTTTTGTTTTTCCTCAAATTTCCTTTAAGATAATTACATTTATATCCCTTTTGGTTTCCTGTGAAAAATTATGTTATTTTTTTTCTGTGTGATTTAGTATTTTTAACTAGGCTTCCTGTTACTTGGCTTCAATAAATCCATAATCAGCTAAAATTGGATTATTTTTGCTTTTCACAGCATATAATAAAATTTGAATTTCCTGTAATTATTTTCCCTGTTGAAAAATCACCATTTCTTTTGTAGTTTTAAATAAGAATGCTGTACGACTATATGATATAATTATCTCCACCTGGTATTCTGCACAGCACCTTCATTATGGGCATTTTCTCAGACAGTGATGAAGCATTGCACATGAACACATATTAGCTTTGAGCTCAGTGATAAATGCCCCATGCAGTAACAATGAAGAAATTAGTTTCACTATTCATCAAAAGTTACCCCAGAGCAACTTCTGGCTTAGGATTTGGCACTTTTGCTACACCTCTTAATGTTTAAGGAACAACAGCCCTGCTGGACAATTTCACTAAACCCCATGAAATCAACAACAAAACCAGTTTGTTCACAGTACATGGTTTTCTTTCGATGGTGTCTTTAATCCAGTGCACAATGCATAGAACTCTCCTATTAAAACATTCTTTGTAACTTTGCTCTTTCATAAAAACACCTCTGAAGATCTAAGAAATGCTAGCCTCTCTTTAGTAACAAGTATCTTCACAGAAGCCAGATATATAGAGTATGCTATACCAGATCCCTTTAATCCTAGATGAAGTTCAAAGAAGCCGCACATTTTACCTTATTCTAGGTGTAAAATTTGTGTCAAGAAACAGTGAAGTCTCTTCCAAACTAAAGGACTTGCTAAATCTGATCACAGTAAGAGAGATCTTAGGTGTCTACCTGTGAAAACCGATGGCCCTGTGGGGGTTTCAGAGGGCCCAGAGGGGGTTTCAGAGGGCCCAGAGAAGATGCTTTCTCATGACAATCAGTGTAACCTGCTTTTAGTGCATTATTTTGATTTAAACTTGTATCTACCATATCAATTACCAGTGCTGCCCATTTCCTGATACTGCATATATATTAAATTTTCTTCTGAATTATTTGTGTGGCTTAAAGATCATTGAAAAACCAAAATAATAATGCTACTACAATCCCAAAGTGCAGGGTTTCTAATTTATATTCAGAGAAGACCAATGCCCCAAACAGGAAGTGGCTCATTATTTATTTTTAATCTATAGTGGAAAAAAGTGTATCCTGGAAGTCTGTCAGCTATGTGATATCACTTTCTCAGTACAGGTCTCAGTTTGCTGATCTGTAAAGTGAGATTTTTTGACTGGATGATCTCTAAAGTCTTTTTTTTTTTATCTGACATTCCTTTATTTTATGATTCATTATATGATTTTATAGATAA
Source organism: Anoura caudifer (assembly GCA_004027475.1). NCBI lineage: Eukaryota > Metazoa > Chordata > Mammalia > Chiroptera > Phyllostomidae > Anoura > Anoura caudifer. Next base: position 189,708 of record PVKU01000472.1, on the reverse strand, counting down.
ATTTCCAAGTAATTTCTTTGGTTTTTTTTGCTTCACAATTGCCTTCTTAAAAATGGAAAAGCATGTGGTCCTACCATTGCAAACTCTCATGTCTTGTCACAAATAGAAAAGTATCAAATTAAGAATAGTGTCTGTTGTTTTTCTTCCCGCTTTTTCAAAAACATGAAATTACGTAATGTACAAAAGTTTTTTTTCTCATTTTAAGCACTACTACTAACATACCTAAAATAAAGCACTGTTTTTTCTAGTGCAGAATTGACTTCAGATACTATTGGAGCTGTGTTCTGCATATCTATAACTCATGTGGACATGAATTCTGCAAACAGACAGCATCAATAACTTAAGCATGTGCATCACCTTTGTCAAATGTATGTTTAGAAATTTTATCTTAGCATTCTGATGCTTCTGAACTTTCTTTAATTGTAACTAAAGTACTTTTCAAAAAAAACTAGATTGCTTTTGAAAGTTTATGAATGAAAATGCATTCCATCCTTTTAATTTCATAACTTCATTGTAAGGTTTGATGCCTTTGTTGATTGTAGGTTCTAGTCCAATGAAATGATAAACAACGTTTCCAGAAAGGAGACTTTGATTAATGTCAATTTTTATCTCTTAAAAGGATCCTTCCCGGCCATTGGGATGGAAACGTTTTGCCCCAGCTTCCTGAGGGCGGGGTTTTTAAATAGCATCCAGGCTCCGAATCCAGTGCCAGGGGAAGGAACACTGCCCCCCAGGATTCCTGCTGGTAGGTATTTCAGATGAAATTTTCTGCCACCAAATACAGCAGTAGAACTGTGTTCACTGTTGATAGATCTACAATACAAAAATAAGTATTTCTAAAATATATTATTGAAAGAAACTCAAGTGGCTTTTTTAAAAGGTAGGAATCACATTTGTGATACCCAGTGCTTTGAAATGGTATGAAGGAAGTGGAGGAAGGACCTGCAACCTGAGCACCCAGCTAGCACAGTGCTGCCTCTTCTTTAGGGGGAGTTTTTACATAGATAAAAACTAGAGCTTTGGGTCCCAAATTTGTAACTCATGAATAAAACAAGGATGAACTTAAGTTACTATTGCCACTTAGAATTGGCCAGAAAAGATCATTTGTAACCGAGTGTTATTAACAGAAAAAGGAATTCCATTTCTGGTGAGTTTATAAAGATTTAACTAAAATTTCATTTCATAAAATAAAATGATTTAAGGAAAAGCCATAAAGTAGCAAATTTGAAAGAAATTTTTGAGAAAGAAAATTAATGTGCTGTTCTCCCTAAAAATAACAACCAGACTAAAGCCATATTCTATCAATGAAAGAAACAAAATATAGGATGTGGAACATTTTAAAATGCAATTTGAAAGTTTAGTAAATCAGTTCATGGATTATCCATGGTATTATTGTAATCACAAATTGTTTTTTCTCTGTCATTTTGTAAAATAACCAGCTGTCTTCTTCCTTTGTATGTGAAAGATGCAAACTCACTTTATACTTTATATGTCTTAGCAAAATAGCATGAATATATTGACTCTTGGAGTTTTTTATCATAATTCTTATCTTTTTATCATAATGAATAATTATACTGTAAATTATGGTGATGCCACCAATGTATGCAGGATGGCTGGCCCAGCCAAAAATATACTGGGAACATGTGAAAAGCCTGGGAAATCCAGTAAAAACAAAATCCCAACATGCACATTTCTAGCAAAATTATACCAACAAAGCCTGAGATTCCAATGACATTTGGACGTTACATTGACATTTTTCTTTTGCCTTTTAATTATACTTGTCTACTTCAAACATACAAAACAAGCTATAAATATGCTTTGATGTCATTTAGTTTTGTCATTGGATAATTACTGACATGGTCTGACTCACCAACATCCCCACACTGCCACAGTAAGGACCAAATCATGTGAATTGAAAATTAGCAATTTTAATCCTAATGAATGTTTGCCAACTTCTCTCCCTAGAAATGAAAAGGATATCAATTGCACAGGAATTTTGTTGTTGTTTTTGATGATGATGTTGCAAATATAAAATGTAGCTTTCACATATATTATTAATATCTTAGTGAATGGAATTAGAAGATGGATAGATTATTTGATTTTAATGGCTTAATTCTTAACTTTCAATGACATCTTGTGGAATTAGGTATGTTTGGCAGAAATGACATACAAAAGTTCAATTGTTACTTGACTTATACAACATCACTGATTAAAAAATAAATTTAAAAAACCCTTGTTGTTTAGCCCCTGAGAATGATAGAAGCAGTATTATATTTCTACAACTCATACACAGAAACCACTTTTCAGAGTGGGAGCTAAAAGAGCACTCTAATATTCTATTCTTCTAGGCTTTATGCCAAATTTGCCTCCAGCTTTCATAGTAGAGAAAACTCAGTTCGGTTTTCATGACTTAACTATAAATCAGGTGTAACAAAATGGCGTCATAAAATGTTTATAGATCTAAACTTGTTTCTGTTCCCCAAACTGAAATTAACTCACTTTTCCTAGCTAATATAACTCCTGTAAGTGATCCTTGTATGCTTTCTCCACTACTTTTCAGTAATGACTGCTGTGATTTCCAAGGTAATTTTTATCCTCTTCCATGTAACGATAGCTTATTTCCCAAGAATTTTCTTTATAATTTTTTGTAAAAAGGAATGAAGTCATAATCATGAGTTTTTATTGTTTCATATTTTTTTAAAAACCCTAAAGTATTTATTTGCCATACAATAGCTGAACTGATGCCCCTGGAAGTTTTGGATAGCAGTTCCCCCCAACCTCTACCGTGGCACTGCGAACAGCTGGCCAAAGGTTGATGTCCGCTGGGCGGTAATTAACTTGCTTTCTCCCAATTGACTATATATCGCGGTACTTTGAGGATCCCTGAAGACATTTGCTGTGTCCTTCAAGAATCACAAAACTTATCCTAATGACAGTACTAATTTAGTTCTCAGTTACTTATTTTAATCAAATTTAAATGAGATACATATCTTGTATATAATAGTTTCTTCACATTTGCATCACACTGTGCTATCAAGGAGTGATATTTTACAACACTTAACTTATTTTTACACTAACTGCAATATCAGAATTATTGAATCATGAGACCCAGAAAGCAGGAAAGCCTGAAATCAGTGTTTATATAACAGTTGTCAATTATTTATAGTGTTTCCATTTGAACCTCTATATTCAAGGGCTTTGCATCCCTGTATTCAACCAACCACAGATGAAAAATATTCAAGAAAAAAAATCCCAGAAAGTTCCAAAAAGTAAAACTTGAATTTGCCACGCCCTAAGCACTGTGCTGAATTCATGCAAATGAAGTGATGTGTAGGCATACCCTACTGTAGCCTATATTCTATCTCTGTTATATGCATATGAAACCCATTTTCTATGAGGAACTTCTGCGTGCTTGGGTTTTGGTATCCTGGTTGTGGGGAAGGGACTGGAATCAATCCAGTGCAGATACCAAGAAACCACTGTATATAAACTTTCTCATTTCTGGAAATGTCTAGTAAAGGCTTATTATTCTTAGTTTCAGATAAAGAAAAACACCAGGAAATAATTGGCTGAAAGCTGAAAAGCAAGTATATTCATACAATTTAATGCAACATCTTTCATATAGTAGTCACCCAATAAAGTAAGAAAATCACAGAAGAGAAGAGGGGAGAGCAAAAGGTGGAAAGTGAGGAGAGAATAGTGGAGACAAGAGGAGATGGGGAGAGAAAGGAAAAATTAGAATGAAATAACTGAAATTATATTTTTTAATATACAAGTCTTCCCCACTGTATTCTTCCCCATTGAAATCAAATTCTACCCCTTGAAAAGAATGAAAGTGCCTATTCTAAATATGTTATCAGGCATATACTCTCAAATGATAAGCTTGCTCTCTTTGGTATATCTAATTATTCCTTAATTTAATTCTGTAGTCAAACAGTACTTCAAAGTGGGATAGAAAATTTTAACCTGCCATTGACTATTCATTATACATAGGATCTTAGACTGATGACTCATCTTATGACAGACTCTGCCTCTACCAAAATCCTGTATATTATTAAGGGTTTCACATACTTAACATACACAAATGAAAGCAGAGTAATAAAGTCCTTGAGAAATAAAATTATGCAATGATAATAATAGAGTAATACATGGAAGTTTCACTGATTTCATTTTCTTTGTCACTTCACAATAACCATCTGAACATTACATGGTGTCTTAAATTTACATAAGATCCAATATCACTATGTATCTTAAAAACTAAACTTATTTATAAAATATAAAAGAATATTCATTATCTGATGATAACTTAGAAAATAATATCCTAGGTTGAGTATGATTTGGATCAACAAAATTCTAGCTTGCATTTTTCTGTCAGTTTTCTGTCACTTGTGGGAGATGGGAAAATAACATTTTTCACAAATGAAGTCACTTATGGGTATAGATTGGATGTTAGGCCAAACTGAAATGTATGCTTTAAACTAACAAGCTTTATCAATTATAAGTGAAGTCTATGAAAGAGGAATCAGTGAAAATGGGCAGCATGTGGGATTTAGAAATGGAGAAATTCTGAAAAAAGAAAATTAGTGTTGAAGATCTCTGTAAGACTTTGTGGTTAATCTTGGCTAGTTACTGAGGAACAGTCCTTCTGAACCCCCATCTCAGCTGTTCTGCCTGTGCTTTAAGTACAGTGCTATGCATATATCGTTTCAACATGTTTACCTTTCACCACCCTTTCCATTGTATGGCACACATTAGGTTCAAAGTAAACAGCAAAGATGGAGTGAATAGTTGTCTTCACCTTATTGTCTTGTCAATACCTCTACCTACTCTGAGTCAAATAACAGGAAAAAATGAACACATTGAGATTCAAAAATGAGATTTGCAAATACTTATTATATAATAATGAAGTTTAATATTATTTCTTTACCCTTTGAAAAGAGATTTGGATGAGCCTTAAACTCAAATAGCCAGGCCTTTTCATATTCTCATTGCTGTCCCCTGATTAGCAACATTAAGAAATGAATTTACAATCCAGTTTTCTATAAACCAATAACAAATCCATCTAGACCATTTTTATAGCAAAGAGCTTACCATGCTGAGCCAAGAATAAAATATCTTCAAAGTCCATTTAACAATGATTATCAATATTTTCTTTATTATAGTTCATGTGAAATCCTATCTGATATGGAGTTAGAGAAAATATCACATGTGTTTTTATCAAGTCAAGTAATTTTTTTATTCAGAAGACATATAGTTTAGATTTTAGAAATAAGCCAGGAATGACAAATAATGTTGGAGCTGCAGAGACTCTAGGATCTAGTGGATATGAATATATTACCAGGTTTTGATGCAGAAAAGCAATACCACAAATATGTGAGACTAGATGGCAAACTTTTGAGGAATGCATAATAAGTTAAGGAAAATAGGTGTGAAATCAATATGCCAAGGGAAATCAAAAATGGAAAAGTATATACCTTTTAAATACAATCAAACTGCAATACACAAAAATCAAAGTAACTCATTTTAATTCTTCATATGTTCAAGCATTCTAAAAAAGTCAATAACTTTGTTTTAAGTTCACAATTTGACATTTCAAAATCACTTTTGACAAGACAATTTCTATTGACTATTGTTCTTCTGAGAACAGTTATTCTTTTTATATTTTGTAGTGCATATGATAATTTACCTATTTTATCTTTAACAAAATATTGTTGCAATGAATATACATAAAAGATAAGAGACAGTGGTTTACTTTTTAATAAAATTTTTAGGGGAAAAATCTTCTTTCGTTGGAAGGTGTATATTTTATACATTTCTACAGTTGAGAACGTTGCCAATACCCTGAATGAGGTGTACACATGTGAATAAGCGAGTGTTGGCAAGTTCCTAATTAAACCAAAAGCTAACTATAAAAGGCCCTGGCTGGTGTAGCTTAGTGGATTGAGTATGGGCCTGTGAACCAAACGGATGCTGGTTCCATTCCTAGTCAGGGCACACGCCTGAGTTGCAGGCCGGATCCCCAGTGGGAAGATGTGTGAGAGGCAACCACACATTGATGTTTCTCTCCCTCTCTTTCTTTTTCCTTTCCCTTGCCTCTAAAAAATAAATAAATAAAATCTTTTTTTTAAAAAAAAAGCTAACTATAAAAGGAATAGGAAAACTAAATTAAATTTGCAAGGTACAGTCCTTAATAAGTGATTCAAAATGCAAACTGTGGTAAAAAGAAAGACCTTCATCTGGATTTCTAACTCCCAGTTTTTTTATTCCTTTGCTTTTGTGTGATTTCAAGCCCCAATAGCCACTCAGTGCCCATCTGCACAGTTCTCCCCTAGAGAACTCTCCTTTCCAAAAGTTTGTGCAGCTGCAGGCTTCAGGAGGGAACTCTGGAGAACTGCAATGTTTAGAAACTAGACTGGGGACTCTGGGGCCGGACTGGGCAGAAGACCAAGATTATTCTATTTTAGGACTCAGAAGACCTGTAGAGAAGAGAGGGTCACTGATAAAATGACAAAGAGAACACGCTCAGCCACAGAAGCACAAGGAAGGGGATGTGAGTGAGTGTATTTAGTCGTAGACCCATAAGCAACCCCTTTAAAATATTTTTAACACTGTTAGTTATGGGTTAAACTGTCATTTAAGAACACATTTGGGATATACAGATAGCTTCTAAAACCAGCACAAGAGGAGCTAGGCAGATAATGTCAAGGTTAAGACCAATTGAAGATACCAGTTGGAATAAAAAAAGTCAGGATGAGAACATTCATGAAATTGAAGGTATAATTTGAACCTTCAAATAACATTCAGTTTATTAAAAACAGTAATCTATTACAGTTTTATGAATTTAAGAATTCCTGTGGACAGATGGCCGTAATGTTGGGGTACAGGTCTTGAACTCAGGTTCCTTATGGATTACACTTTCTTTTTTGGCCAAAAATGACATAGACTCTCTTCCCTCAAAAAAATGTATATGGGAAAAGACATGAAAAATACCTTAAAACCCTTTGAGTAATTTCCAATTTTTACTAGTTCTTTTTACTTCTCTGTTATCAGATTCTTTAAGCAGTTTTAGCCTTTGACCTTAGCTATTACTTCTTATTAGCATAAACGCTTCTTTTGTCTTACAGCCTTGACTACTTTCTAAATGTTTGCATACAATGTTAGAAGGTTTCTGGAACCCTGAATCCACAAATGAAGAAACTCATGTTCTTAAAAAGTCAATGTTCTATATATAAAGTTATATTTAACTGACATAGTGAACATTTTCATCTTTATGTAAGACTGGCAGTGCATTAAAAAAATACCGAGCTGCAGGATGCATTTGATATCAAGGTCTTCAACATTTACAAAGAGAATTTCTCTTTTTTTTTGTACTGCCAGAAAGACATGAAAAATCTTAAAAGAGCCTTTGAGTAATCTCCCTTTTTTTTACTTCTCCATTTTCAGATTCTTTAAATAGTCTTAGCCTTTGGCCTTACTATGCCTTCTGACTAGCACAAGTGCTTCTTTTATCTTCCTATCATTTGAGTAAGCCTGAATCTTAAAAATCTGGATCTTACATATATGACTGCTTAAATTCGCAGTTGAGAACATATCTATTCCCTAGAGATCCTGCTTTATTATTATCAATTGTGCTATCTATTTTGGTCTTATTCAAAGACACTGTCAACACTTTCAAAAGATTCACCCAAGAGTATTTTTTCACCCAAAGAAATATTCCGAAAAACTTTACATGGCTTTCTAAATTAACTGAGTGTCCATGTGAATCAGCATAGTCTTTGTGCTGGAAGGGATTGTGGTGTCGGTGTGTTTTCGCTTAAATCGGAAACATTACAAGAAACTGAACTGCTCAAACGCCTCATCCCCTTTGGAGAACCACACTGACTCCCACAGGGCAGCCTGTGCGGGTGGCCTTGTGAGCTGCTGGGTCACTTAGGAACACGAGTAAGGTGGGGACAGACCAGCCCTGTTCAAATCATGTCTCATGTCAGCATTTGTTCTTTTACCTTATAAGAAAAAGCACAATGGAAGTTGCCCTATGGCACAATCATGGTTTTTTACGGTTCTGTTCACAGAGGTCTTACAGGGAGTGCATTTAGCAAAATTGAATTAAAAAGTAGAAATTATACTTCTTACAAGAGTTGCAGAAAAGACTAAAAGATAACATTTTTCATGGAAAGAAAAAAAGGAAAGTCTCAGTAGTTTAATTTATATCATGTGTATGATTCATTTAACAAATATTTTCTCCATTATAATTAAAGTTTCACCATAAATAACCTGTGTAGTTAAGATACATCAACTATAGCCTGTCTAGTTAGTTCCTTATTTTTTAATTTCCTTTTGATTAGTGCATGATACAAAAGACTTAAAAGCTGAATATTTGATCATTTCTGTAACCATAACACACTTTTGAAGCCAGAAGTGAAGCAGAGCATTTGAAGCACTTCTGGAAAATACGGTATTTTTACTTTCTCCCAAAAGCTTCAGAACTCTTTTCTAAGACATTCAGGATATGTGAATAGTTTTCCCAATGTCTTTTCCAGAGGTTTTTCAGAAACATATCACATGTTACTCCTACAGTTCTCATGTATGACTTTTCAAACTGAAATTTCAACCTGTAAAGTTCAGTCCTTTTTAATCCTTACATATGAATATTAAAGATAATTAAAAATAAATTGATTTGTAAAGGAACCTTAATATCATTATCATAAACTGATATTGGAAGATGGGGAAAGCAAAATCTAAAGCTTTTTCTCAGCAAACTTCCTTAGCACGTATTTCCTGTTCATGTAGAATACTATAGGGCTTTACGGGACTTTAAAATTCTAGAACTTCTCAAAGACAAAACATATTTGGGAACAACACAGTGTCCAGTCCATCATGCCTTTCCAGGATGTGTTTCTAAGATGAGGCATTGAGATTCAGGGTAATACTTTATGTTCTCCAGATTACATATGGAGCCAAGTATTATTCGGATGAATAACAACATGGCTAAGCACTCAGACCCAAATCAGATTGCCTGGCTTCAAGCCCAAGCTCTGCCAATTGCTCATTGTGTGTCTGGACAAGTTGCTTGAACTCTCAGTACATTGGTAATCTTATCTGTTCAATCGAACCAGTAATTATACTCTCCAAGTGAGTTGATGTGAGGACTAAATGAGTTAACACATGTAAAACCCTTAGAAAAGTGCCTAGTATACTGAAGAACTTATTTTTTAAAGTCAGTTACTATTATATCTGTGCTAATTTAGATAGAGTATCTATTTTTAAATTATCTACCACAGTTTTCATACTAAGAACAAAGGCAGCATAAAATTACTTGACATACAGTTTAATTTGGTTTTGAACTTAGACATTACATAGTTTTTTCAAATCATGAGAATTCTGATTTTTTTTTAATATTTTACTGTTTATTGCATTTTTTCTATTACCATTTATCCCCCTTATAACCTTTTCTACCTCCACCTACCTCCTATCCCCACATACCATCTAGTATGTTTTATTCATTGCTACCTAATAGTAATTAAACTATTGATTATTGCATAATCAGTTATATCTTTTATAATAATCAGAAAGCAAAAAAGTCAAAAATCAAATAATTTCAAAACATGTTTTTAACTTGATCACTATCATTATATTACTTTTATTTTTTACCTTTTTTTATTGTTGTTCAAGTATAGTTGTCTCCATTCCCCCCACCACTCTTTACAATGTGAATGTAATACGAAATCAGGGAAGCCATTTTAAAAAATTCATGTTATTAAAATTTTGCAATATGGTTAGTGTCTTATAGTGATGACACATTCTTACATCAGGCATCTCTGGCAATTTCTTTGCCAATGAGACACTTCTAATTAAAAGGAAATCTTTTCACCCAGATGATAATTTTCAGTAAAAAGAAAGACAGTACTGAGTATTACTAAAGTAATGGCTGCAAATAATATGCCACTTCTCCCTGGAAATGGCAGGAAAGTTATGTTCCATGTGTTTAGCCTCACACCTTCTATTTACTCTAGAACAAACCTAGATTAAGAAATGCTAGTGCTTTTATAATGCAGATCATTCCTCCTAATTTCTGCTCAGCTGTTTTATCACCAAATATAATGTATTCTTCAGCATTTCTCCAAGGACACTGGAATAACCTCTAAATTTTAAAAAAGCAAAATGAAGAAATTAAGAGAACAAAATTAACATAGTTTTATAGGTGTAGAAGTTTCAAATAGCTCCAAGGTTAAAATCAATTCCAGATTTAAAATAAGACCTGTTGTTACAGGTACAAATCTATAAAAACAGCATAGAAGATACAACATAGCTTGATAGACAGAAAAGAAAATCTACTTTCTATAGAAACTGTCCCTAAAATATATATATTACAATATGTTATTTATAATAATAAAATACATGTTTTGATTATCTTAGGAGAAACCATCTTGCTCATTAAAGCAACTTCAAAACTGTTGATTTCAGGTGTATAGGATTTAAAATGAACTTTAAGATCATCAGGAAAGCTTGTAAATATATTGACTTTGGTCATGTTTAATAATGAACCTTCTTAACTCTGAAAGCCAATTTTTAGCTTAGAACTAAACAGCTAGTCAATAAAGAAGGATATGTTATTCCCATTTATCCATTCTTTAAGCTGTTATTATACACTTTAATACTTAATACCAGGCACTATTCTCTGTATTTTGAACACATCTCATTTAATATCATACCTCAGGCAATGAAGGAGGTATTAAATCATATGTTATTATGTAATAATATGCAATATACAAAAATACAAATGGGGAATATATAGTGTACAAATGAAGAGAAACAATAGGGAGACAAGACAGGGAGATGATAATTGAGTTATTAAAGCTCACTTGCCAAAAGTGAAAAAAGTCTTCAATATCCTGCTATCTGACTCGAATCCCACAGCTTCTAACTATACTGTGCTTAGCACACAAGGAATAAGGGAACCAACCTTCCCAATTTGTCTGGGACATGAGAATTTCAGTGCTAAAACTAGGAATTTGCTGTCATATAAAACATAACTCACAGTCATCTTTACTATGATATAGGATATAAAAGAATGTTCATGTCCACACCATAGTATAGTAAAATAAGGAAATGATCCATTTTTATACAACTATTTTTTGCTGCAGGGTAAGCAAATATAACAAGAAGGACAAAGCACACAGGAGAATCAAAGTAAATGTACAGCAGCATTTTTGAGTGCCAACTATGGCGAGACACAGTACTAATTATATGCTTTCTTGTCTAAGCCTTTGAAAAATCATATGTAGTATGTAATATATCTCCATTTTATGTATGCAGAAACAGAGAGAGCTAAAATAACTTCCCCAAGATCATGCAGCTAAGGTATCAGAGCTGAAATTTGAATTCTGCTTTTTTTTCAAAACTGTATTTTACAATGCAAATAATTTAGGGTTTATTAATTTGTCATTTAGTTATTTAAGTATCTCTTTCTTGGTCTAGAATTATTCTTAGAGAACACCTTTATGTGTATGTTTCTTCTGGCATTTCATTCAAAAAAATATAACTGAGTACCTGCTCTAGCAACTAGCTGTGTGCTCAATAGTGAAGTTGCAGAGAAGTGTTAAGCACAAGTCCTGACATCAAGGCCATTTTGGAGTGGGAGGCAGACACCTACCAAGCTAACATCAACACCGTATCATAAGTGTTATGAAATTGTTGGATTAAGATATAAAGGGAGGAGAAAGTGAACAATCAAGTCTTTCTGAATTGGGAAGTATTCATGAGAGAATTGACAATGGAGATGGTATTGAAGCTGCATTCTTTTTTTTAAGTATATGATTTACCATGTGGAGATTTTGAGAAGGCAGTCTTCCAAAGAAGAGAGGAAGGTGCAAGTAGAGTCGTACTTTAGGAAATATAAGTTACCTAGAGAATTTGAAAAACAGGAGTTAGGGGAATAAGAGGAGGTAAAAGGTGATACTAGAAACAAAGGTAAAGGAAAGATTGTAAAGGAACTTAATTTTCAAGCAATTTAGACTTTAATCCTGCAGCAAACAATACAATAACTAAAACTGTCCTTAAAGGGGGTTGGGATATTAGACTTTTATAGTAATTGACAGTTTGTTATGTTTATCCCCCTTTCTGCTATGCCTTCCATGAGAGCATGGATCTTGTGTTGATTGAGGATGTTTCTCCAGAAACCAGAAATAATACATAGAAAAATACATTAAAAATATATATATTTGATATATCACTCTGAATGTTCAAAATAATGGTTGAACATGCATTAGCAAATATAACTAGTAAAGGATTATTATAATAAGTTGAGCAAAACAAAGGCAGGATGTGGGCAGTGATCATTTTCTATAGATGAACACAACTTAATAACTTACAGACCGAGAGGGGTTTGACAAAGTGAGAAGTTCAATATTACAATAGGGTTTCAAACCTGGGTAACTAGATGGACGGTGATGTTTTCATCAAAACAGGAATGTGGGAGGAAATAAAAACTTCTGGAGAAATATTAATAGTTCACTTGAGACATGATCTGATAATCACCAGGCAAGAGTATAAGAGAAAACAATTCCCCAATTTTAGTACTTATCTTGTGACTGAAAATAATTGTCTAATATATTACAACTTTGTTCAAATGCATATCACCCATGTCTTTTGAGTGCCAAGGAGGGATAAGAAAATTATTTCCTTTATTATCAAATCTATTTGAGACTATACTTCACTATGTCTACAGCAGAAACAGAGGAGGTAGAAATATATTACATAACTAGCTTAAAAGTACTGAAAAATAACCAGGTCTTACATTTATTGATCTATTGTACCATTTTTTTAGACTCTATTTTGTTTATTCCTGCTCTGATCTTTATTTTCTTCCTTCTGCTCACTTTGGGTGCTTTGTTTGTTGTTCTTTTTCAAGTTCCTTTAATTGTGAAGTTAGATTTTTTTTTAGCTTTTTCTTGTTTCTTGAGATAGGCCTGTAATGGTCTGAACTTTCCTCTTAGGACTGCTTTCCCAGTGTCCCACAGATTTTGGATTGCTATGTCCTCATTTTCATTTGTTTCAAGGTATATTTTAATTTCTTCCTTGACCTTGTTGACCCATTCATTGTTTAATAACATGGTATTTAGCTTCCATGTCCTTGCGTGTTTTTCTTGTTCTTCTTGTGGTTGATTTCTAGTTTCATAGCATTTTGGTCTCAGAGATGCTTGACATGATTTCAATCTTCTTAAATTTATTAAGACTTGTTTTGTGTCCTAGCATGCGGTCTATCCTAGAAAATGTTCCATGTACAATTAAAAAGTATGTATATTCTGCTGTTTGGGGGTGAAATACTCTGAAGTTATCAGTTAAATCCACTTGATCTAGTGTGTCATTTAAGGCTGTTGATTTTCTGTCTGGAACACCTATCCATTCAAGTCAATGGGATGTTGAACTCCCCAACTATGATGGTATTTCAGTTGATGTCTCCTTTTATGTCCATCAAGATTTGCTTTACACATTTAGGTGCTCCTATGTTGAGTGCATAAATATTTACTAGGGTTACATCCTCTTGTTGGATTGTTCCTTTTATCATTGTGTACTGTCCTTCTTTGTCTCTTACTATAGCCTTGGTTTTAAAGTCTATTTTGTCAGATATAAGTACTACTACCTCAGCTTTTTTTTTTCTTTTCATTTGCATGAAATATCTTTTTCCTTTACTTTTATTCTATGTGTAACTTTCAATCTAAGATGTGTCTCTTGGAGGTAGAACACTTGTGGGTCTTGTTTTCTTATCCATTCAGCTACCCTATGTTTTTCAGTTGTAAGCATTTAAGCCATTTATATTTAAGGTGATTGTTGATAGATACATATTTAGTGCCATTTTATTGTTAGACTATTTTCCTCTGTTTTTTATCTTTCCTTTCTTCTTCTTCTTCTTCTTCTTCTTCTTCTTCTTCTTCTTCTTCTTCTTCTTCTTCTTCTTCTAGCAAGCCCTTTAACATTTGTTGCAGTACTGATTTGGTGTTAGCAAACTCCTTTACCTTTTTCTTGTCTGGGAAACTCCTTATTTCTTCTTTGATTTTTATATGATTCTTGATATTACTGACTGCACATTAGAAATTGCCAAACTGATACAAAATACTTTAATACATCTAGCACAAACTCATTACTTATATGAAAATATTAAATCTCTATAATCCCCTTCTTCCACAAATCATCACTGAAGCAAAAAAGAAAAATAGTATTTTACTCAGAAAATATTTTCTCCAAGATTTAAAGAATGACTTTCTTTTGTTTGTTTTAACAATAGCGCAAGAAAAGTATATACTTATCATCATATGGTTTCTTAATACTATCTATATTCAATTATTTAATTATTAGGAAGTTGCCAATTTGAGAGAGATTTATTAGTAAATGGCTCATAAAAGTTACAATTAAAGAAAATAATTGTTCTTACAACAGAAAAAAATGACGTGGGATCTTATGATCAGTTGTGTTCAAAGTATAAATACTTGATTTCTTACAAGATCTTGATTTATGATAACAGAAAAAAATAAAATCAAAATGCACTCTTAAAAATATATAAAATATCTATGACCTTTTCTGGGCTAATACTTAGGGAAAAACAAAGAAAATCATTTCTTGCCTGTGATTTGTAGAAATATTTTTAATGATTTCTTGAATCAAACTGTTGAAACTTCTAAAAAAGATCTGTGGGTTTTGATACTTGACTGACTCAAGAATCCTAGAGTTTGACCATTAATGTCAATACAATGCAAAAACTAAGTTAATTCTGTTCTGGAAATGTAAAAAATAGCATTAATCACCTCCAAATATATTTTCCAAGAGCAATAGTGCCACATATAGTTTTTATGTATTAAAAAATAAGACCAAAATAGCACTGTTACCAATGAATTCTCTCACCTAATCAAGTATTTAAAGAATACCATCCTAACTTCCATAATTTCCCTTAGACTTATCTATTTCCTTGATTATAAAATGTAATCATAAACTGTGAAGTTGCTTTTAATCTTTGTAATGTAACTAACTTCCCTATCAGAAACCACTAGGAAACAAATTGTAGGTTAGATGCCAGCACTATTCTAAAAAAAAAAATTCCTTAGTTTTGTAACAGCTGCTCTCAATTGATGCTACTGGACACAATACAAAAGATGCAGAGTTCAGGTGTGAAACTTCTAATTCACAAGAAACCTAGGGAGTCTTGGTTTGATCCTTTATTGTCTTTAATGAGAAGATTAAACTTGTCAGTAATGAATTTTAGAGTTGCAGAAACTGTCTCCCAAGAAACTATAAATAGAACTAATTTCAAAGTACTTTGTATTCATGTAGATCAGAATTTTGCTGAAATACTTCAGGGTTACTTTTTTAGGAATTGTGAAACTGATTAGAAAAATCAACTTGTTTCTTTGCAGCACCTGCTCTGCTCAGTGGTATGGGAGGTGGCATTGAGACACCCAGTGAACAGGGATACAAAGCATCTATGGGAAGTTAAGAAAAACTATAAAATCATGCACATTTCATAGTGCAGACAAAGACAGGATGGGAATGCAGCTATAGAAAATATCACTGTGGGAGATTCTCAAGGGAGAGGTGCAGTATATACATTCTGGGGTGCTGTGAGGTGAGATTATTACGGAGAGAAGCAAGTTGGGAGGTAATCCTGTCAGGGAAATACCAAAAGGAAAGGCTGAAGGAGTCAGAAATGAAGAGGTATAGGCCATAACAAGAACTGATGGATCAGGAAATGATAAGGCTTGTTAGGAAAGATGAGGATTGACTAACAGAGTCTTATGGCTTTGATCTATAAATAGTGTCTGTGAGGCACATGGCACGTAGATTAAGAGTTTAAGTTCTGAGACAGACTGCCTGACGCTCCCGCTTACCAGTGGTTTGACTTTAGGCAAGTGGTTTAATTTTCTGTCCCTCAATTTTCTCATCTGTGTAATAGGGATAATAATAGTGTGTATCAATATAAGTGAAGTGCTTGCAATTTTTTTTTATTCTAATGAGACTGATATTCTTAGAGAGAGGATAAATATTTTTAAATATATTTTTAAAATCTAACTATGTTTCTTGCCCTGGATGGTGTGGCTCAATGGATTGAGTGCTGGCCTATGAACCAAAGGGTCTCCAGTTCGATTCCCAGTCAGGGCATGCGCCTGGGTTGCAGGCCAGGTCCCCAGTAGGAGACACATGAGAGGCAACCACACACTGATGTTCTCTCCCTCTCTTTCTCTCACCCTCCCCACTCTCAATAAATAAATAAATAAATAAATAAATAAATAAATAAAATCTGTAAAAAATATGTTTCTCTAACACAATGGTCAAGATAGATTGAAAAGTTTTGACTATGGGCAGAGAACTCAGGCAGTCATTAAAGTAACCCAACATTTTCTCTTAACATCTATAATTTATTTTACTTCAAAGCAGAATATTGGTCTCAGACTTTTATATTGAAGTATTAAGATGACCTTTTATTTTCCCCTACATGCTAACCAAATGTTTTCATCAGGCTCCTATCTCTAAGCTCTTTGTTACCAATGGCCAAATAAAAAAGTTCATAACAAACTTTCAGATTTAAAACCTGATCTTCTGGGTCACCGCCTACAATAGTGCTGACAGTTCATTTGACTTCAATATTTTCTGATAAATATCCTTATCTGTATTTGGGTGAAATTAACGACCTTAAGGAACATTGTAGAAATCCAATAAAATGAATGTCTTCTTTGGGTTCTAATTCTATGCATGATAAATTGGGAACTTTCTTACCACATTTAACCTTTAGCACATCTTTCTTTAAAATACCGATTTGACCATAAAAATCTAGCATTTGAAGACATTTACTAATTTGTTACCATCACTCTTTATAATCCACAAGGTTTTGAGTTCATAAAAGGGACATGAATTACATGAGACCTAGTATTTCCATGACTGGTACACATAATTTCTTCCTAGATCTTCTTTGTACTCACGAGGAAAAACTCTGTGCACAGTGCAGGTTAAATTGCAAAAAAATTCCAATGAGAAGCAAGAAATAAAGATGTAAAAAGTAAATATGTCATACATACATACATGTTGATTTCAGGTAAATAACATTTTGCCTTCATCTGAAATGAGTTTATCTTTTAAACTTGGGAAATTGGGCAGAACAAATAGATTCTTTACTTTGAAGTAAATCAAAGTTATTTATGTCAAATATTCTACCTAATAGGTGCATTAGGAGCCATAACAATTGCAAATAGATATGATAAAAAAGAAATGGTGTTTAGTTTCTGATTTTAGCTTCTGCACTAGACTATGAAATCAGAGTTACATATTTTTTATGTACTGCCATCATTGTTCTGTTGATTTAATATATGTCCAATAAAGAGATGATCAAGCATTATTACAAATCCCACCAACTTTGTAGCATTCATCAATCTACTGACATTTTTCCACTTTAAAGCCTTTAAAAGCAGACTATAGCCGATGGTTTGTAATTTCTTAAGGAGAATTTATGAATTTCTCTTTTTCTACTTTGCCTTAGTAATATATCAGAAATGCTCAGTCTAATGTAATTCAGCCAAAACTGCTGCACCACTAGGAGAAGTCAAACCACGGGTGTCAAAAAGCTGTGGTAACTTATAACCCTGACTTTAGCTTGTTGATGATCTTTTAAGGAAAAGCTTAGGACAAAAAAATATAATCTAAACAAACAAGTGATCACAGGGCTTTAGAAAAGGATGTACTTAATTCTTTTGTAATTCAATTGTAACTCATGTTCTTTTTTGTGAACTCAAAAGAGATAATGCTATAAAGAAATGGAGAGATGCCTGTATATAATGAGTGCTTTTGTAGTAACATGTAAGAAAATGAAATTCCTATTAATAAAATACAAATAATTTAGCTGCCACAGCTGGAAACCTCTAACTGCAGCGCAGGGTTCTCTAATTGCTCTGATCCTGTGTGTTCTCGCTCTCTGTGCAGGCCGACCAGTGATGATCGTGGTGGAATACATGGAGAATGGGTCCCTGGACTCCTTTTTGCGGGTGAGGTACTTTTTTCTAATGGCATTTGAATAAGCTATTTTGAGTTCTAGATTTAAATCATTTATCATAAATTAATTTTTGCATAATGTGATTCAGGGATTTTTTTTTAGTGAAGAATAGCAACATTTCCTCTAGGGTGCATTTCTCTGATACTGTGATATATTACTAAGTGTTACTAAGGGGGAGAATATACACATAATAATGTAATTGCTTTCTCTTATAAATTTACTTGCCATGTTAATATATCTGTATTTCAAGTGATGTTATAAAGAATGAGTTTGAATGAAACTTAGTTACTTCATGTAGCCATTTATTTTGCTTTATTAAACTTAACTATTTAGTGTATTTTATGCATTATCTATAATGCTGAACCCTTTCAATTGATGTATGTTGATCAATAATGACTCAGATTGATATCACAAAACTGGTTTAATCAAGTTTGTCCCTCTTAAGTTCATTTGGCTGACTATTCAGAAAACAAAATGAAAAAGAATAAAAATCTAGCAGAGATTTGTTCTAGAACAAAAAATTTTTAAAGTACTTTTTAATGTGATTTTTCCTTCTATGTATGATATATACAAAAATCATTTGTTTTACATACATGCATACGTTGATGACAATGTAGATTCGGTTCCAGACAGACCATCATAATAAAGCAAATAATCACAATAAAACAAATCACACAATTATTTTATTTCCAAGTGCATATAAAAGTTATGTTTACACTATACTGTAGTCTGTTACGTAGGCAACATCATTATGTTTACAAAAATAATATACATACTTTAATTTAAAAATGCTATATTGTTTAAAAAATACTAAGCATCATCTGATGTTTAATAATAATTGTTTCACTGGTCTTGCCTCAAGATTGGTGGCTGCTGACTGACCACAATGGTAGTTTCTGAAGGTTGGGGTGGATGTAACAATCTCTTCAAATAAAACAACGATGGAGTTTGCCACATTGATTGACTCTTCCTTTCACAACAATTTTTCTCTAGCATGTGATGCTGTTTGATAGCATTTTACCCATAAACCATCTTTGAAAATTGGAGTCCATCCTCTCAAACCTTGCTACTGCTTTATCAACTAAATTTGTATACTATTCTAAATCCTTGTTGTCGTTTCAACAGTCTTCACAGCATCTTCACCAGGAGTAGATTCCATCTCAAGAAAACACTTTTGCTCATCCATTAAGAAGCAACTCCCCAGCTGTTAAAGTTTTATCATGGGAATGCAGCAATTCAGCCACATCATCAGGCTCCACTTCTAGTTCTAATTCCACCACATCTGCAGTTACTTCCTCCACTGAAGTTTTAAACCCTCATGTCATCCATAAGGGTTGGAATCAACTTCTTCCTAATTCCTTTTAATTTTGATATTCTGATGTCTTCCCATGAATCATGAGTGATCTTAATGTCATCTAGAATGGTGAATCCTTTCCAGAAGGTTTTCAATGGACTTTGCCCAGATATATCTGAGGAATCACTACCTATGGCAGCAATAGCCATATAAAATGTATTTCTTAAATAATAAAACTTGAAAGTGGAAATGACTCCTTGAACCATGGGCTGAAGAATGAATGTTGTGTTAGCAGGCATAAAAACAACATTAATCTCATGATACATCTACAAAGCTCTTGGGTGACCAGATATGTTGTCAGTGAGCAATGATATTTTGAAAGAATTTTTTTTCTGAGCAGTGGGTCTCAACAATAGGCTTAAAATATTCAGTAAAGCATGTTGTAAACAGACATGCTATCTTCCAGGCTTTGTACTTCCATTTACAAAGCACGGGCAGGGAAGATTTAGCACATTTCTTAAGGGCTGTAGGATTTATGGCATGGTAAATGAGCACTCCCTTCAACTTAAAGTCACTAGCACATTAGCCCGTAATAAGAGAGTCTCCTGTCCTTTAGTGCTGTGAAGCCAGGCATTGACTTCTCTGTAGCTATGAAAGCTGTAGAAGGCTATTTCCTCTATCGTGACACTCTTGTTTAGTGCAGCTACCTTCATTGACGATCTTAGCTAGACCTTCTAGATAACTTGCTGCAGCTTCTTCATCAGCACTTGCTACTTCACCTTGCACTTTTATGTTATAAGGATGGCTTCTTTCCTTAAACCTCATGAACCAGCTTTTGAAAGCTTCAAACTTTTCTCTTGCAGCTTCCACCTCTCTCAGCATTTGCTTTATATCAGGCTTTGGTTTAAGGGAACGTTGGACTGGTTTGATCTTCTGTCCAGTTCACTAGAATTTTTTTATATCAACAATAAAGCTGTTTCATTTTCTTATTACTCACATGTTCACTGAAGTAGCACCTTTAATTTTCTTCAAGAAATTTGCCTGTACATTCACAACTTGTATAACTGGCACAAGCCTAGATTTCAGCCTTTCTCTACTTTTGACGTGCCTTCCTCACTAAACTTAAGTATCTCTGGCTTTTGATTTAAAGTGAGAGACATGGAACTCTTCCTTTCATTTGAATACTTAAGAGGCCATTGTAGGCTTAGGCCTAATTTCAATATCATTGTGTCAAAAGGAATAAGAAAGCCCAAGGGAAGAGAGAGACAGAGAGAAATAAGGGTGGAAGGGGGGAGAGAGAGAGAGAAATGAGGCACCACCTGATTGAAGGAGCAGTAGGAACACACACAACATTTATTAAGTTCACTCATCATGACACCCCAAAACAATTACAATAGTAACATTAAAGACCACTGATCACAGATCACCATAACAAATATAAAAATAATAAAAATGTTTGAAATATGTGACTTAATTACCAATATGTGACACAAAGACATGAAGTGTGAAAATGCAGTTGGAAAACTGGTGCCAACAGACCTGCTTGTCACAGGGTTGCCACATACCTTCAATTTGTAACAAGCAGTATCTGTGAAGTGCAATAAAACGAGGTGTGCCTGTTGGGATGCAGAAAGAGCTGAGAAGGCACCATGAAGTTATAGTTAAAAATACATTTATAATATGTTTAACATTTCAAAAGCCATCAGAGGCAATAAAAATATTCATTAACAGTAAAAATATATGAAAAATAATCATGAGGGTCAATATTTGTCATCCGTAGCAGAGGTCACATATTTGAATGTCACTTTAGTCTTTAAAATATATCTATCTACAGAGACATAGCCATTTTTCTGACTTATAAACTGACTGGACTTTGGCTATTTGAAATGTGTTGTGTCATTTTATCCTTCATTTTTATGAGAATAAACCATCTCAAGCATTGTTTCTTCACTTCATGTTTTGCTCCATGTTGTTTTTGAGAAGCTGTGCATGTATCTCACCTTTCTCTCTAGATCTCATTTTCGTTGATTTTTCTTGACCTCATGTTCTCTTCTTGCAACTGCTTTCAATATTAGCAGTGATGACCATTTACACCATGACGGGACTGGATGTCCAGACTGAATGACAGAAGCTGAACTCAGCAGAATCTTCAAGTTATTATAAAGCAATACTCCCCATACAATGCAAAATGAAATTTATAGGTGTTCAGGGACACGAGCTGTTTGTTGTTTTCTACAGCCATTCTCAGCTATAAAATATTGTTTTATAGCTAATATTCCTTTCTCCCGTAATGTGCCAAATTGTTTTGGAATAATTTATCAGGATCACCTATGGTGCCTGAAATACAGGCACCAACTTATGCCCTTCCATTATATTTACCCCAAAACTAATTTTTATTAGGTATGCATTATTATCTAATGATGTCTAGAACAGGTTTTTATATTTATATCAGCTATATCCTAGAGATAAATATAATGGCAAAAAATGTAGCACATACCCAATCTAAATTGCTACTGAAAATTGGATCAAATGACTGCCACAAGCAAATTAAGAGAGAAATGTAAGCTTCAGATATACTTTTTATCCTGTCAAATTATGAATTACTTAAAATAATTTTAAAGAAAAGGTAATATATTATAAATAAGATATTTGCCTATAAACATCCTACTACATATTTATAAGTGACATATTTCATCATTTAAAACTTAAACACCAATATTTTTCAACTTTTATACACCATGTACGTAAGATACCAAGAGTCAAGGAAAGAGTAAACTTTCAATTGGTGGTGGCCACCATTGTACTACTATGAGAACTTTTAACATACCTTCTTTCTCTGCTCATGCTGGCTCTGCCACTCACTGCTGTGTGACCTTGTGACTTGGGCAAGTAGCTGACTTCTCTGTGCCTCAGTTACCTCATCTCTAAAATAGGAATATTAACAGCATTTACCCCATACAAATGTTATAAGGATGTATTAGTTGGTTGTTGTAAAGTTTATAGAGTAATGCCTAACACATTGTTTAAGTGGTAGTGTGAGGATTCAAACTCATCTCTAACTCAAAAAGCCATGTTCTCATACAGTATGAATTCTATCTTTTTATTCAATTACTTATTATGTACTTCTTGTAAGTCCATTGCCATCCCCCCTCTATGTGTTCCCTCTGCACATAGGATTTCTATTTTTAAAAAAAGGGGGACAGGGAATAGGGCCAAAAACTGTTTTTACCCTTCATTAATATTCTGACACTCCTTTATAGTCATCTCTTTTATCCCAGAACCTGAAGTGCTTCATAAACTTTATGTCAATAGCAGACACTCAACGTTCCATGCAAGCAGAAATTATATATATATATATATATATATATATATATATATATATATCTCCCATAAATTCTCAAAAGCAAAGTCATTTTTCAAACTGCTGCTGTAGAATTTGGTAATTGCAGCTTCCGTAAACATAGAAACGGGATGTGACTAAGTGCGTTGAGTAGCAGGGAAGATGTCCATGGCTGGTTAATAGCAGCACACTGTGCTTACTGGAGGCAGAGATTTCCCTTTGGTCTCCCACACTACTTCAAAATCACTTCAATTTCTGTTTTATATGAAAGGGTGGTAGCAAAACAAAATACAAGATTACAATCTAGTGCCAGTGGTAGTGGCAGCTGTCTGTGATATTGCAGTGGATTCATAAATCTTATACTGTTTTGGATTCTTATGGACATTCCTCCAGATATATAGTATCAGGGGTAGTGTGGATACATGTGTATGTGTGTGAGTAATTGTGTGCATGCACACATGTGCCTGTGTGTGTGTGGAGAAGGGGTGTGGGTGGGTATGTCACTATGTGTTTGCTTTTCATTTTAATATAAAATGGAACAGCAGGCTGGCTGCCCAGAAAGTCTGACCCTACTAATGTGCAGGTTCCCCTACCTTTTCCAATTGCACTTAGTTCCTAACATGAATTAAGTGCAAATTTGACTATTGTTTCTGTTTGTTCTTCCTCCTCTGTACATGTGGATTTCAGAAACACTTTCTGTGACACCTAACAACTGCTTATCCCTAAGTCTTTTGATCTTCATTTTATAATAATATTAACTAGCAATCAGTTACAAAAATAGTCATAAATATTTTGAAAAATTGAGATAGCATATGTCAACCATAAAAAGCTATTCCTTTATTTTATAACACTTGTTGAATATGATTTGTTTGTTATATCATAAAACTCAGTTATACAAAAACATAATACCATAGGTTTCAGTTCAAGAAGTTATACTGTGTTCATGCTGCAGCCTCCAGCCCTCCGACATGAGAGAAAAGATACACATACATGATTTACACAGCACAATCACATGAGCAAGCAAGGAGTATCATCCATAAATCACACATATAAAAAGGGAGACATTAATAAAGATAAATGCAAAGGATCAGACTGAGTAAGGAAACCATGGGGATGGAGGAAGGCAAAGTTGGGGGGGAATGGGGACAACTGTAATAGAATAAACAAGAATAAAACAAAATTTTTTAAAAAAGGAAACCGTAGCTCAAGACATGCTCAAGAAAGGATGCTCGGAAGCAAAAAGGACATGTGGACACTGGCGCTACCACCTGAAATGAAGATGCAGAACTGGAACAGTTTCTTCATTTTTGTAGAGGCTGGTAGTTTAGAGAAGATGATGAGTGTAATGTGCATCATGTTACACGTTAGAATGCCTATGGAACATATAGTGAAAATGTCCAGACAGCAATTAGAATATAAATCTGAAGCTCAGTGGGAAAATCTTTACTAAAGATAAAGATCTGGGAGTCAGTAACATAAACATCACTATTGAGGCCAAACCATGATATTTCCTAGGAAGAAGTTGGAAAAGGGAAAGGAGTCGATTGAGCAAGGCTGTCACTCTGTGGCATGTTGACCTGAGGTGACAGCAGGATTGCATCTGCTGAGGCAGCTAAGAAAGATATCAGAGAGGAGCATGAAGGAAGATGAGGACATGGAGTCCCACACCTACGAGAATACAGCATTTCAGGCAGGAGAAGATTAAGCAATTGTGTCAAATGCAGTAGAGAAACCAAAAGACAGAAACTGAAAAGCATCCTTGGGATAGCACTTAAGGGGTCCTCAGTGATCTCAACAAGAGCATTTTTAATGATTTCAGACAGAGGCCAGACTACAGAGAGCAAAATGAGAATGAAAGAGCAATAGGATCTGGTAGGTAGAGACCTTTTTTAGGGAAAAAGTGAGTGAGATAGCAAGACAAGAAGAGAGAAATCAGATGCTAGTAGACAATAGAAGAAAAATCAATACTATCTTTTAAGACAGAAAAAATTCAGACAATTTATACTCTGAGGGATAGGGAATCAAAAAAACACATTGGTAAGGCAAAGCTTCTTAGGAGATTGAAAGCTACAAAGCCAAGAATCCTAGTGGAGGACTGACTGAGCAGCAGAAGGCCCTACACATCTTCCAAGACTCAAGGGACTGTGTGTTGTGCATCTAGAGAGATTTACAAGGAACAGGTATTAAACTGAAGGAAGTAATACCAGATGGTGTTGCATTTCTACCTGAAGTAAGGAGGCAGTATATATGGGAATTTGAGGACAAACTTTCATTTAAAGTGAATGTGTAGAATACCAGTCTGCAATCCCACCAACAGTGCACTAGGGTCCCCTTTTCTCCACAATCTCTCCAACACTTGTTTGTTGCTTTGTTTATGATGGCCATTCTCACCAGTGTGAAGTGGTATCTCATTGTGGTTTTACTTTGCATCTCTCTGATAGCTAGCGATATCGAGCATCTTTTCATGTGTCTCTGGATCCTCTGTATGTCTTCCTTGGAGAAGAGGCTGTTCAAGTCCTTTGCCCATTTTTTAATTGGGTTGCTTGTCTTCTCAGAGTGGAGTCATGTGTGTTCTTTATGTATTTTGGAGATTAAACCCTTGTCTGAGGTATCATTGGCAAATATGTTTTCCCATACAGTTGGCTCTCTTTTTATTTTGATATTGTTTTCTTTAGCTGTGCAGAAGCTTTTTATTTTGATGAGATCCCATTTGTTTATTCTTTCCTTTATGTCCTTGCTTTAGGGGACATACCAGTAAAAACATTGCTGCGTGAAATATCTGAGATTTTCCAGCCCACGTTCTCCTCTAGGACTTTAATGGTGTCACGGCTTATATTTAAATCTTTTACCCACCTTGAATTTATTTTTGTGTATGGTGTAAGTTGGTGCTTGAATTTCATTTTTTTGCATGTAGCTGTCCAGTTCTCCCAATACCACTTGTTGAAGAGGCTACTTTTACTCCATTTTATGCTGCTGCCCCCTTTGTTGAATATTAATTGACTGTAGAGAATTGGGTTTATTTTTGGGCTCTCTGTTCTATTGCACTGGTCCATGTGCCTGTTTTTATGCCAGTACCAGGCTGTTTTGAGTACAGTGGCCTTGTAATACAGTTTCAGATCAGGTATTGTGATCCCTCCTACTTTGTTCTTCTTTCTCAAAATTGCTGCAGCTATTTGGGGTCATTTATGGTTCCATACAAATTTTTGAAGTGTTTGTTCTATGTCTGTGAAATATGCCATTGGTACTTTAATAGGTATTGCATTGAATGTGTAAATTGCTTTGGGCAGTATGGACATTTTGATATTAATTCTTCCTATCCATGAACACTGGTATAATCACTATGGAAAGCAATATGGAATTTTTTAAGAAAACTAAAAATGGATCTACATTTTGACCCTGCAATTCCACTGCTAGGGTTATATCCTAAGAACCCTGAAACACCAATCCAAAAGAACCTATGCACCCCAATGTTCATAGCAGCACAATGTACAATAGCCACATGTTGGAAGCAACCTAGGTGCCCATCAGTAAATGAATGGATCAAGAAACTATGGCACATTTACACAATGGAATTCTATGCAGCAGAGAGAAAGAAGGAACTCCTACCCTTTGCAACAGCATGGATGGAACTGGAGAGCATTATGTTAAGGATGGAACTGGAGAGCATTATGGAGAGCAAACAAGCCAGGCAGTGAAAGACAAATACCATATGATCTCACCTTTAACAGAAACCTAATCAACAAAACAAACAAACAAGCATAATATAAACAAAGACACTGAAATTGAGAATGGGCTGACAGTCACCAGAGGGGAGAGGGGAGGAAATTTCAGGGGAAAAGGGGAAGGGTTTGGAGCACCAAGTATAAAGGCCACATGGACAAAAACTAGGTGGGGTGGAAATGGGAGGGAGGTGGGGAGGGCTGGGGCAGTGGGCTGGGATGGGAGTAAAAGACAGAAAACTGTACAAGAACAACAATTAAAATAAAATTTAAAAAAATAAAGTGAATGTATAGAATAATTGCTGGGGTAAAAAAGAAAAGTAGCTGATCAGGAAAAGAGCAGGATCATTAAGAGCAGGTTCTACTCCAAGAAAACAGTTTCTATCTGGGCCATGGAAAGAACAACTAAAAATCTTTCTAATGATATGCAAATTAGGTGGCCCAGAAGAGGATCTTCTGGACTGCTGACCCAATAATTTTTATTATTTGTTACATGCACTCTCCCTGCACCCATGCCAGCCCCTGTCTGTGGTCGTGGAAAAAGTAACTTCACTAACCAGTCATGCTGACATCCTGTCAATGCTGGAGAGCTTGAGTGTGCTCTGGCAGTGGTGTGCATGCTCCCATGGCTTTTGTAGAAACGCTCAACCCCCAAATATAAGAATGGAGACAGGAAACAGTACTGTCTGTAGAGCAGGTACAACAGAAAAGCAAGGGAACTAAAGTGGAATTGGGGTGGTGGCGAAAGACTCTTTCATGTAAGCATCTGGTGAATCCAGGCTAGATAAAGAAGGAAATAAAGACTGGTAGGCTTTATTTTTTAATTAATAATGAACTTGTTTTTTATTGTAGTTTTCCATTAGCATTTAGTACCCCTATATTCCCCTCCTTCCAGCAATCACCACACTGTTGTCCATGTCCATGAGTCCTTTATCTTTTTGCTCAATCCCTCCACCCCCTAACCTCCTCCCCACCACTAGCTGTCATGTGCTCTATCTATGAGTCTGTCTCTATTTTGCTTATTGATTCAGTTTTTTCCTTATATTCCACAAATGAGTGAAATCATATGATACTTGTCTTTCTCTGAATGTTTATTTCACTTAGTATAATATTCTTCAGGTCTACCCATGCTGCCACAAGGGGTAAAATTTTCTTCTTTTTAACAGCTGAGTAGTATTCCATTGTGTAAGTGTCTCATAGTTGTTTTATCTACTCATCTACTGATGGGCACTTGGGGTGCTTCTGTATCTTGCCAATTATAAATAATACTACAATGAACATAGGGGTGCTTATGTTCTTTTGAATGTGTTTTATGTTCCTTTGGATATATTCCCAGTAGTGGGATAGCTGGGTCAAAAGGCAGATCCATTTTTAATTTTTTTTAGGTATCTCCACACTGCTTTCCACAGTGGCTGCACCAGTCTGCATTCCCACCAACAGTTCATGAGGGTTCCCCTTTCTCCACATCCTTGCCAATACTTGTTTGTTGATTTATTGATGATAGCCATTCTATCAGCTTTAAATAAATAGAAATTTTATGTGCTGGAAGGTCTTATTATGTAAAAGAGGAAGTAGTTGTATGTGAGGGTGAGAGAACACAAAGAAAAGAAGAATGTGGTTAGAAAGCAGTATATTGGCGAAGGTTTGTTAGGGCCAGATTGTACCAGCTTGCAAGCAAGAATTATTAAATAGCTGGAAATCTCAGGAGCTGGTTGTTAAACTGTTAGTAGCTGAAATTGGTCATGATGGGAGTATTTGCACCACAGAAATTGGCAAATGCTACAAATCAGGGCCAGCTTACCGATGCACTAGATTGATATTTAAGATTTCTGAAGTGAAGCAGTTTTAGAGATGACAGTGTCTGGTGTGAACCTAAGAATCAGTGGCTAAAGTAAAATGAAGATGAATATCTTTAATTAACCAATTTAGATAACTTTTGTGTGTGCTTTTTATGAATCAGGCATTATTTCAACTCCATGTAATAACTCACCTAGTGATTATTATGACATTATGGGGTAGACATTATTATTATCCCCATTTTACCAATGTGGAAACTGAGGCAAAGCAAATTGGGTAATTTGCCCCATATTAAACTACGGGTAATCATGCACTCTTTTTTTTGCATAAATGTATGTTCACAGACTGTATATAGTAGGGCAGGTGCTATTCTGGAGCTTGGAATAAAAAAGTGAACAAAAGAAAAATAAAAAATCTAGTGGGAAAAGAAACAAATTCAGTAAAGTATATGGCACATCAGGGAGGGGAGTAAAACACAGCAGGAGAAGTAGAGGTGGGAGTGAGACTGGGTTTCAATGTTAAATTGAGTGACAGGGAAGGTCTCATGGAAAGTGACATATGTGTAAAAATGGAAGAAGATGAGGGAACACAGCAAGTGGAACCTGAAAAAAATATTCCAAAGAGTTAGAAGAGCAAGTGCCAATGCCCTGAGGTAGGAGCATTTTATACCCATAGAACTGTAAATTATGTCCTTATGCTCTAAGACCGTATGTTTATTGCCTAAGACAGTACTGATTTGTGCCTGTCATCTCTTCATAGTTATTGATAGTAACCCTTTTACTCGGCAGTTAATGTAATAAAATATGTAGTCACCCTCTCGTGATGGCTGGAGGAGTGTACTAAGGGGAAAGGTGGTAGAGATAAGTCAGAGAGCTGGTGGGTGCAGAAAAGGATTCAAATCTTGGAAGAAAATGGTTCTCAAACTTGGCTGCACTTTGAGTTTTTTCTAGATAAGATGGAAAGCTATTTTAGAGTTTGGAATAGAGACACAACATGATCTATTTTTTAAAAGGGTGCTCTGGTTTCTGTGTTGAGAACAGCCTATGTGGAGGTACAGATGAGTGCAGGGAAATGACAAGGCTTTTGCAATGATACAGATAAATAAATGACCATGGCTTAGATGAGAACAGTAGCAGTTGATTAAAGAAAAATGGTGGATTCTGTGTTGTATTTTGAAGTTAGAGCCAATAGGATTTGCTGGTAGATTAGATAAAGTGTATAAGTGAAACAGAAGATTCAAGGATAAATGTTATCTATAAAATAAGGTTAATGATAGTCAATAACTACTTCATACAAATATTGTGATTATTTGTAATTATTATAAAATTAAATCACTAATAGACCTAGAATAGTGTCTGGCATATATGAAAGTCTTCATAATTTCTTTTATATTATTATTATTATTATTATTATTATACTTCAGAAGATGTTGCCAAGAGTTTTAAATTAGTTTTTGTGTTACTTCCTGGTCTATTTTTTCTAGTGGCTAAAAATAGTTTTAATTTTCACCATTAAAAAAAACTAGATGTACCTCAGAAATATGAGTATTTAAATAATACATATAAATGCATCTTATCACTTCAAAAGCAATGTGAGTCATCTGAAGAGTTTCCCTGAACAAATGCAAAGCAAATATTAATTTAAAAAATTAAAGGGGTCTTTTAAATATTTATGTACTCAAATTATAAATCTAGTAAAGATGGCATCTTACCTTATGCTAGTTATATATTAATAATGAGAGTTCTATTTTATTAGCACACTTTTCTTGTGAATTCTGTTGTGTGGAATTATGTCTGTGCTGGTATACAAGAGCAAAATTAAACTACACTAAATTCATTTTATATTCAGCACTAAAAAAAGTGAAGCTGCATTTACTCACCAATACCTATTTTTAAAACATAAAATTTACAGTTGAATTACATCCCCTTAATTATATTTTCAGAAAACAAAGTGAAACTTCATGTAGACTATTGTTATTTATCATGCTTGTGCCAGCTTAGTGCCAGATGCTAATCTACAACTAATGTGATGATACACTCTTAAATATATGAAAGCAGGGTGTGCTTGGAACCCAGTATAGGTTGGCTGAACTTCCTATTTTTAAATTAGAAGTTACAGCAGTAACTTTCAATAGTTTGAATTTATCTTTTTAAATGTTCCAGTACAATAAATAGGTTGTATCATTTGTAGCACCTGGTACCATAAAATTGGATTTTTTTATTTTCCTTATTAATCCTCCTTTTGTATACAGGAGTTATACTGATTTTTTAATTCGTATGTAATTTGTAATTATAGTGATGAATAGAGAAATTCTATGCATTTTCCTGAACTCTTCTATGGTTATTTCTACATTCCCTTTTGGACCATACTAGAGATTTGGAGTTTATAGAACTGAATATTAGACTTGAAACTAGTGGTTCTCAACCACATCTGTAAATCAAAATCACCATCCTGGAGAGAGTTTACAAAATACATATGCGGACTTGCAGGCAAGTTGATTTTGCAGAAACTTCCACAAGTAACTCCAACACACTCTAATGATGCTTCGTCAAAACCATGTCACTCCGTGACACCCTGCCCCGTATGCTGCACAGAAGCGTGTTGTCATTGGGTTGGGTTTTTGTTTTTTTTTTTTTTTTTTGTCTTTATTTAAATGCACCACATAGTAGCTAGAGTAGATTACCTTCATACAAATCTAAGCAAAAAAAAAAAAAAAAATCAAATTCAGTAGCAAGCTTTCCAAGCTATATTATATTCAGGTTCCCTTTAAACTCTTAAAATGTAATTCTGAAATCCAACTGTCATGTTTCACAAATCCCTATCTACTTTTTTCCCTAGAATTTTTAGGTATGTTATAAGTGACATTTTTTAGTTTCCTTATGATTGAAATATATTTGGTGGCCTCTCCCTTCTATAACTGAAATATAACTCTGCCAAGTTTAAGTCCAAATCCATGATGACTACAAAAGAAAAGCCCTGAAAAGTTTAGTAAATATCCTACAGGAAATTATGATGAGATTTTCAAATAAGGAGGCCCCAAGAACCAAGACTTCGGTAAAAAAGACATTTTGACTCTTACTTGTTCAATGGTTATCTTAAAACGAGAATGAGTCTGGTTGGTGAGGCTCAGTGGATTGAGTGACAGCCTGGGAACCAAAGGGTTGCCAGTTCAATTCCCAGTCAGAGCAAATGCCTGGGTAGCAGGCCAGGTCCCCAGTAGGGAGCACATCATAGGCAACCACACACTGATATTTCTCTCCCTCTCAGTCTCCCTCCCTTCCCTTCTGTAAAAATAAATAAATAAAATATTTAAAAAATAAAAGGAATGATTTAGTCTTTTCAAATCTGTAAATAACCTTAGCATTTTTTTTTTTCAAATTCAGGACCATTTTAAAAAGTTATAGGTTGAACAACTTTCTGATTTCAAAACATACAAAAACTGAATTTTAACTTTAAACTTAAGTTAATGGAAGTAATTCCCCAAGGACTGTTTTCTGTAAAAAGTCACTTATAAATCAATTGTTGAGAAATAAGAATGCATTTTCCCATACATATTTCTTTTAAAGATATTGCTTAAATCCCTAGGCAGACCTATAAAAGCCTCTTTAACACAGACTACAGCTAAAGGATGTAGCTTCCAATACAAAAGGGGCCAGGAATTTCCTTCAAAATTTTTTAAGTGTGTTTTTCCTCTTCTCACATGACTTCCTTGAGCAAAAATCTTTAAAGGCCATTTTTCTGTGGCATTCACTCTGTTCTTCATGTTTTCTTCTATCTAGGCCCTTTTCCACCTCATAGACCTGTAAACTAGACCCTTAAAGCCGCAGCCTAAATCTAAGCTTCCTTTTTTTATTTGCCATAGGTCTGAGCTGGATATTAGGTTAGACTAATTCATACTAGTATGTGAGTCACAAATACTACTTTAATCTCTTCATAATATTTTATATCTTTTTAGATGAGCTTACAAGCCCAAATATAACTTATTTGATTTTATTCTGATAGTAGCATGTAACATAATATCTACTCTCTTGACAAATTTTAAAATGTACAACATAGTGTTGTTGAATACAGGCAGAGTGTTGTCCAGCAGATCTCTAAAGCTTATTCATGTTGTTTAACTGAAACTATTCCTGTTAGTAACCACCCCATATCCCCCTCCCCATAGTCTTTGATTCTATGAATTTGGCCCAAATAGGATTTTAATAATGCGATTTCAGATAGAAAAACAAAAAAGAAGTGAGAGCAAGCAGACACTGTGGGGAGGATTTTTTGCACTAAGAAACGATTAGGAGCACAGAAGTTAGCTTCTCTCTGTTGTAGCTCTGAATAGATTCTCAT
Source organism: Anoura caudifer (assembly GCA_004027475.1). NCBI lineage: Eukaryota > Metazoa > Chordata > Mammalia > Chiroptera > Phyllostomidae > Anoura > Anoura caudifer. Next base: position 157,189 of record PVKU01000472.1, on the reverse strand, counting down.
CTTTTGTCCCTTACAGACCAACTGCATTGCAGACAACATCTAACTTCTCAGAAAGGCCTCCAGCCAACACAAAATTAGGGGGGACGAGAGGCTTATAAAGCATCCACTGTTCATATACCTTGATCTTTTGTAAGCTGCTTAGTAAGTTACATTTCCTACACAGCCATTTTATAGCTCAAGTCAGCATTTGGAAGTAATAATTTCTCAAGGCTTCAGCTAACCCTCCTATTTTTTTTTTATTCTATTTTGAAAGCTTGGTGCCATGTTTTGTAACTCATGGTTAGTGAAAAAAATAAAGTGTTTTGACATATATATATATAAACCAAACTTTCTCATTCTTCACTTTAGAGCCTTAATTGTCATTATCCAATAGTGTTTATTGCACCAAATTTGTGAGGAATCTTTGGAAGGTGATTTGTTTATTGCAACTAAGACACTGTATAATGAATTGGATTCTCTATAAATGTTTGTTGAATGTCAATGTACAATTTTTATTAATTTTTCTCTAGAATAGTAATTTAGCATCTACTGGGTATAAACTTATTTTTAACATTTTCAAGACACTGAATCATTATAATTATTTACTCTATACCAAGGAGCAGTGCCCATTTTTCAACAAGAAAGTCTGAAGGCTGTGATTTATACCGTGGTGCACAGACCCATCCTACCGAGCAAGGCTGTTCTGTTGGTGGGCTCCACCTTACTGATTCTCCAGTGAAGACCTAGAAAGAAATGTAGCAGAAATCCAGAGGACACACTTAGCTCCCTTTTTTTTAAATCTGCAGCAAAAATATAAGAATTTGGTAGTCAAAATTAGATTCAAACCAGAGTCTTGCCCTCAGAAGTGAAGATGATTGCAAGTATACTAAATACTTTGTACTTACTCCTGATTTTCTCAGGGAATCTCTTACAGTAAATTTAACTTACCATGAAAAGTACTTCAAGAATATCTAACTACTGACTAAAAGCTTGAAGTCCTTCACTCCATCAAGAGAAAATAAATTTAATTCAATTCCATCAAGTGAATGTCTGTCAAATACCTATTGTGTGCCCAGCATGATGCTAGGCCTTATTCAAAGATGAATAAGACAAGATATGCTCATTGCCCTAGATAAGATTATGTTCAAAACAGTGGGAGAGACAGACACATACACATGTGGTTTTAGCCAATGTTGGTGTGGAATGTATGCTTTGAGGGCATTAGAGAGAGAAACTTGGTCCATCTTTATTTCTCCACTTTCCTGACCCATCTCCCTCTTCATCCAGACTATTGCAGGTCTTGCTGCTATTGCCCCTAAAATAGATCTCAATCTTAATCAATAGATCTTAAGCCACCAGTTTCTCTCTCCCGTGTGACTCTAATAGCTTCCAAATTGATCTCTCTGCTTCCATTCTCCATCCACAAGTCAGAATGTATATATCAGTTCCCAACTAAAGTTCTCCTCTAACTTCTCATTACTTTTAGAATAGGTATCAAACTCTTCACCTTGACTTACTAGTCCCTACCTCATTTTGCATTTGCCTCTCTCTCAACAAGTTCTGGCTTCATTGGCTTTCATTTCCTCAGCATGCCAAACTCATTCCTGACTTGAGTCATTTGTGCATGCTAGAAACTAGTCACAGGCTCCAACATGTCATTCATTCCCTTTCATACACATTTTGTTTATTTTCTATTTTATAGTTTCTCTTTATTTGAAAGTATCTCATTTATTTTTTTTCACCTATTTCTTTTCTGCCTCCCTGCCTCTAATTAAATGTAAGTACAACTGGAGCAGGTACCTTTCCATTTGCTTCCCACTTTGACTCCAGCAATTTAAGCAATAACTGGCCTATAGTAGATGCTCAAAGAGTACTGTTGAAAGAAAGGCCTTGGGGATTCAGCAAGGACCTCCTAAAAGAGATGATTCTTGCCCTGGCTGGCATAGCTCAGTGGATTCAGCCTGGGCTGTGAACCAAAGGGTCTCCAGTTCGATTCCCAATCAGGGCACATGCCTGGGTTGCAGGCCAGGCCTCCAGTAGGGGCCATGTGAGAGGCAACCACACACTGATACTTCTCTCCCTCTCTTTCTCCCTCCCTTCCCCTTTCTAAAAATAAATAAATAAAATAAAATAAAAGAGATGATACTTATCATGAAAAACTCCAGTGACAGAAGACTAGAAGAGTATTCCTGGCAGAGGAAACTACCTAAGGAAAGTACATTAAATATGAAATAGTTGTAGGTGTGGAGTAAACACAAAAAAAAATAAATCAGAACTAGAGACAGGAGCAAGGGTCATAACTTTGTATTGAATACTGTACTTTTCAGTCATGGAAGGGTTTTAAATGAATAGGTGGCAGGATGATATTTGTATCTCATAGAACATATTTGTTAAGTACATTTAGTATGTTGAAAAATACATGTATACCTTTTCAGTATTGTTAGACAATAATGTGATGACATCAAGATAGCAGAGCACTCAAATACTACATTTGTCCTAAGTACAGGTCAGTACTTGAGGTCAGCCTAAGATGAATGGATGCAGAGAGGCTTAAAGTGTCCGTGAGGCACAACTTAGAAGGCGTAGCCTTGACAACCATGGCCAAGAGCTTGCATTACTGTGGAGACAATGTAGCGTGCCAGTGACTGCTCAGATCTGACTCACGCTGTGCTCTAGGGTCTTAAGAGAGAGAGGGTCTGGTACAGCTCTGCAGTTTTCAAAGTAGCAGACATCATTGTATATAACCTTCAGAAAATACCTTCCAATCCACCTCATCCTCTCTGTCATTTAGAGGTTAAGCTCCAGGTTTCTCAGCAGTCGGGTTGAGAAGCAAAGAAAAAGAATGAAGACAAACTGAATTCTTGGTACTAAGCTCTGAAATGCAATGTAAATATGCCACATTCACTCTCTTTCATTCGAATCTGCCTTCCTGGGAAAATAACCCTATGACATTAAAAAATTCATAGTTTCTTTTTTATTAATCTCTAGTAGGAAGCCCAAAGATATTAAATCTCAGTGCTCTCACATTTTTCTCCTCCCCTCATAAACAATTCAATTCAATTTGAATTAATATTTATCAAGTGCTGGCACGAGACACAGCAGTATAGTGGATGCTGTGATAGAATTGCTCTCTAAAAGGGAAAAACACATATCCAACCTTAAGAAAAGAAAACAGTCTTTTTTATACATCTCAATAGGAAGAATATAGCAATAGCAACTGGTGCCCTACCAAACAGTATCAAAGGCTATTTAATTCAATCACCTTTTATTAACCATCCACCATATTCAAGAAAACCAATACGTCCTAAACCACATTTGAGGAGGCTCTATTGCCAGGGACTAGAAGAAAGAATATAGATTTTGTTTGAAGGAGAGAGTTGCATCATTGGTAGAGAAATAGATTCGTGCCATAACTCAAGTATGAATAAATAAGACTGTGCCTCCCAACCAAACACAGATAAATAAATATCATTTTTTGCTTTATCTGAAATGTTCTTATTTGTTTATTTGTTTGTTTTTGGCATAATGGTCTCAGAGCCCTTTTATACCTTGCTTTATTAAACCAAATTATGCTTCCCAAACCAGCCTAGACTGGGTCTTTATGACAAAGTTTGGTTTAACTCTTTTTCAGACAACTCTAGTTAATAAGAATATAGGCTCTGGAATTACATTGCCTGGATTCAGATCCTGACTTTATAAATACTAAGTTATTAAATCTTGTGGTTCAGTTTGATTAGCTATAAGATGAAGATAAAAACTACACTTATACCTATCACAGGGTTGTTACAAGGATTAAATGAGATAATACCAGTAAACAGCAAATAACTGCAACTGGTTTGCAGTGTTCAAAGAATGTTAGCTATTTCTTCTCTGGAATAATGTGGCAACGATTGAGGTATGAGTTTCCAAAAAAACATATAGAACTATTTTGAGACCTTCTCTATCATCGAGCCCACATTTTATAGATGATAGATAGATAGATGATAGATGATAGATAAAGAGATTTCCTATATCTGTCTATAGACAGACTATGTTCCATAGGAAGCAGATTCTTTAGAGATTTTCATGAAGTAACTTTCTTGGGAACAACTCTCAGGATCAACTCCCTTATTTCTATAGGTTCTAGAATTTTGGAAGCTGGCGGTTCTTACCTTAGTGCCTCTCTGGAAAATGCCCTTGACTTGAGAAAGCTACCTCACCCAAGGCCATGAGATACTTTTACAGGGGCAGTCTGAATCAATGATTGATTGATGTGGAAGCATGAGGGCCTATCCCCTTTTTCACATTCTGGACCAACTCTGAAGAGATTGTGGTCATGTGAACTAAAAATAAATATACTACATTATATAGCCCCATGAAATAACATAGAGAAAGTGGTTTACATTCTTTCTAAACACTAAAAGCTCATTTTATAATGCTACTTATTATTATTAGAACTATGATTGCTATGATGCTGATTATAAAGCAATTAATACAAGCTTTTTCAAATATTGGCAAGAAGAACAGTTAAAATAATTTTAACTTACATGAAATAGAAGAGGAGGGAATGCCCCCAAACTTATTTCACAAAGCCAGATAGCAAAGCTAGACAAGGATAATACAAGAAATGAAAACTACAAGCCAGTATCCCTGATGCACATAGATGGAAAGAATCCTCAAGAAAATATTAGCAAACCAAATTCAGCAATACATTGAAAGGATCATATACCATGATCAAGTGGAAGTTATTCCAGGGGTGCAAAGATGTTTCAACATCCACAAATCAGTTCATATGATTCACTACATTAACAAAATACAGTATTATAATCATATGATCATCACAATACATACAGAAAAGGTAACTGACAAAATTCAATATTCATTTATAATTTAAAAACTCAACAACATGGCTATAGAGGGAACATATTCAACAAAATAACGGTCATAAATGACAAGCCCACAGCGACCATCATACTCAACTGGGATAAGCTGGAAGCTTTTCCTCTAAAATTAAGAATAAGACAAAGATACCCACTCTCACCACTTTTGTTCAATATAATACTGAAAGACCTAGCCAGAGCAATTAGACAAGAAAAAGAATCAAAAGGTATCCTGATCAGAAAGGAAGCAGTAAAACTGTCTGTATGTGTAGATAACATGGTATTATATATGAAAAACCCTGAAGGCTGCACCAGAAAATAAAAAATTGTTAATAATAAATAAAGTCAATAAATTTTCAGGATACAAAATCAATACACAATAATCAATTGCATTTCTATACACTAACAACAAACTATCAGAAAGAGAAATGAAGAAAACAATGCCATGTACAGTTTTATCAAAAAAAGAATAAAATGCTTAGGAATAAATTTACCCAAGAAGGAAGAAAATCTTTACACTAAAAACTGTAAGACATTGATGAAAGAAATTGAAGAGGATACAAATGATGGAAAGATACTCTGTGCTCATGAGTTGGAAGACTTAATATCATAAAATGTTCATACTATGCAAAAGCAATCTACGGATTCAATGCAATCCCTTTCAAAATTCCAATGGCATATTTTACAGAAATAGAAAAATTAATCCTAGACTTTGTTTGGAATCACAAAAGACCCCAAATAACCAAAACAATCTTGAAAAAATTTTAAAAGCTGGAGGCACCACACTTTCTGATTTCAAACTGTACTACAGAGCTATAGTAATTAAAACAGGATAGTGCTGGCATAAAGACAAACACATAGAACAATGGAACAAAATAAGGACCCTAGAGCTAAACCTATGCATACGTAGTCAATTAATTTAATAAAAGAAGCACAATATACAATAGAGAAAGAATAGCCTCTTCAATAAATGATAGTAGGAAAACTGGACAGCCACATGCAAAAGAATGAAACTACAACCCTATCTTTCACTATACACAAATGGATTAAAAACTTGAACATAAAACCCAAACCCATGAAACTCCTAGGTGAAAATATGAGATATCCTTGACATTAGTTTTAGTAATGATTTTGGGAATTTGATAACAAAAACAAAGACAACAAATTAAAAAATTTAAAAAAAAGTCATTATTAAAATGTGAAAATTAAAAAGCTTCTGCCAGCAAAAAAAAAAACTGATTCAAAATAAAAATGCAGCCTACGGATGGGAGAAAACATTTGCAAACCATATATTTGATAAAGGGCTAATACCCAAAATATATAAGAAACTCATATAACTCAAGAGCAAAAAGCACAACTCAACTTTTTAAGTGGACAATGGATCTGAATAAAAATTTTTTCAAAAAGAAGACATACAAATGGGCAGCAAGTAGGTGAAAAGATACATAACAGCACTAATCATCAGGAAAATGCAGATTAAAACCATAATGAGATATCACCTCCCACCTGTCGGATAGCTGTTATCAAAAGGAAAAAAGTAAAAATGGTGATGAGGATGTGGAGAAAAGGGAAAACTTGTACACTGTTGGTGGAAATATGAACTGGTACAGCCAGTACAGAGAACAGAAAAGCAATTACTGCATGGTATCACTTCTATGTTGAATCTAAAAGAAAAAAAGAAGGGAAGAGAAAGAGACATAGAGAGGGAGGAGGAGGGGGAGGGAGGGAAGGAAGGAAGAAGAAAAGTTGGACTCAGAAACAAAGAATAGAAAAGTAGTTGCCCTGGGTAGGGTGAGTGGGGGAAATAGGGAGAGGTTTTTAAAAGGTTCAAATATTCAGTTATAAGATGAATAAATTCTGAGGATATAACATATATAGTTGATAACACTATTATATAATTAAAATTTGCTAAGAGATTAGAACTTAAATGTTCTCACAAAGGAAGTCAACTATGTAACAAAAGAATATCTTGCATGATAGCCAGAGTGGGAGTAACTCTAATATCTATCAAATGATGAATGAATAAATAAAATGAATAGAATGTTACTTGTCAGTAAAAATAGTCAAATACCACTGCTACATATTATGACATAAATGAACCTTGAAATTATACTAAATGAAAGACAGTCATGAAAGACCACATTGTATGATTCCATTTATATGAAATACCCAAAATAGCCAAATTTGTAGAGATAGAAAGTAGATTAATCATTGCCTAGGGCTGGTGGGGGGATTTGGGAAGAATGTGGAATGACTGCCTGTGAGTACTCAGTTTCTTTAAAGAATGATGAAAAGGTCTTAAAATTTATTATGATGACTGTTACACAACTCTGTGAATACAGTAAAATGATTAAATTTACTATAAAAGTGTAAATTGGGTAAAAAAGGTGAAGAGATTGAGAAGTACAGATCAGCAGTTACAAAACAGTCATGGGATGTAAAGTGCAGCATAGGCAATATAGTCAATAATTTTATAATAACTGTGTACGGTGTCAGGTGGGTAGCAGAAATACCAGAGGGAGCACTTTGTAAAGTATGTGGTTGTCTAAATACTAAGCTGTACACTTGAAACTAATGCAAAATAACATTTAAACTATAATTGAAATTTTTAAAGCATAAATTATATGGTATATATCTTAATAAAGCTGTTAAAAGTAACTTTGAATAAAATGCTAGCAAATTGAAGCCAATATAAAAGAATTATACCCCACAACCAAGTGATTATTAACCCTAGCATACAAGACTGGTTCAACTTTTTAAATTCAATTAATGTCAATCGTATTAAATAGCTAAAAAGAAAATGACCTGATTATATAAAAAGCATTTGACAAAGTCCAATACCAATTCATGCTAAAAACTCTCAGTAACTAGGAATACAGGGGAACTTCCTAAACTTGATAGAGGCTATCTACAAAAAAACCTACAGCTAACATCATACTTATTGGTGAGAAACGTGAAGTTGTCCCACTAAAGTCAGGAACAAGGCAAGGATGTCCACTCCCACTATTTCTTCTCAGTGTCATACTGGAAGTACCAGCTAATGCTGTCAGACAGGATGGGGCAGGGGAAAGCACACAACTGGGAAGGAAAAAATACAGCTCTCATTATTCACAGATGACATGTAGAAAATCTGAAAAAAAAAAAATGACCAAAGGAAAAAAAACTACACTAATAAGCAATTATGGTAAGGTTGTAGGAAACAAAGTTAATATAAAAAAATCCATTGCTTTTTTTATATACCTGATGCAGACACCAGGCAGCAGTGTCCGCGTCATTATGGATGAAATAAAACATACACAAAGACTACCGAGTCCAGTGAAGGAAAAAGGTCAGCGTGGCTTTTCTCTCAAGGGGAGCCAAAGCCACAGCCTCCACCATGACAGGCCTTATTTTTTTTTCTGTTCACGTTACAAGATGGTCCTCACTCACTATTCCCAAGTTACAACAAAGGAGCCAATGCCCCTAATCACATCACAGAAGAAGGATATTAGCAAGCGAAAAGGGGAAAAGTGGTTGAGCCAGTTACACTGGTCCTTGCAAGGTTTAGCATGGATTTTAGGAAGTTACAATAAGCACTTACTATCCCAATCCAGGGTGAGGGAACTTTAGCAAAAAGCAAGAATCAAAGTGGCTTAGGTATATTGCAAACCTGACTACCCACGAGAGCACCTATCTGTGGCCTTGGGTCCTGTGCATCTCTGAGTGGGAGCTGAGCCCACACCACACAGAAGGGTCTGCCACACATACTAGCAATGGACAAGTGGAATTTCAAATTAAAACCACAATACTATTTACATTAGCACCCCAAAAATGAAATACTTAGGTATAAATCTAACAATATATGTACAAGATGTTTATTAGGAAAACCAGAAAACTCTGATAAATAAAATGAAAAAACTAAATATATGGAGAGACGTTCCATGTTTATGGATAGAGAGACTCAATATTATAAAAACGTTGGTTTTTTTATATGATGTACGATTTTAATGCAATCCCAATCAAAATCTCAGTAAGTTATTTTGTGGATATCAACAGACTGATTGTAAAGTTTATGCGTAGAAACAAAGACTGAGAATGGTGAAGACAGTATTGAAGAACAGGACTTCCAACCAAGATGGAGGCATAGGTGGACACACTGTGCCTCCTCTCACAGCCAAGATTAAGGACAACAAAAATATAGAACAAAAACAAAACCAACCAGAACGGATAGAGGATTGAATTGTACAGAAGTCCGACAATGATTCACCCAGACATGTGAGGGGCAGAGTCAGCGGCCGGCAGAGAGGGGTCTCGGTGGAAGGAAGCAGTAGCTGGTGGTCCCAGGGCACAGGTGGTGATTACTGAGTGCAGGGAGGCAACGAGCAGACCAAGCGAGGTGCACAAGGCGGCTGACCCCGGTCACACATTCACACATTCGTGGGCAGATAAGGAGGCGAAAACGGGCAGCAAGACAGATTGTGCAGCGCAGGGCCCCAGCGCCGGAAAATAGAGCCTAAAGGGCACCGATTGAGAACACTTGTGGAGGTTGGGGTGCCAGGAGGGAGTCCCAGCCTCACGGGAGAGTTTGTTAGAATGCGCATGAGCCCGTCCACACAGAAATCAGCGCCAGAAGGGCCCAATTTGCTAGGGGAAAGTGGCATAAGGAACTGGAATCTGAAGACAGTAGAGCAGGTGCCATTGTTCCCTCTCAGACCCTGCTCCCATATCCAGTGTCACAACCCAGTGACTGGGTTGCCCCGCCCTGGGGAACACTTTAGGCTCTGCCGCTCACTACGTAAAAGCCACGACCAGACCAAAAAAAAAAAAACAAACAAACAAACAAACAAGGATGGCCCAAACAGGAGGACAGATCAGGGTCCCAGAGCTAATTCATCTAAGCAACCAAGAGGTAACCAACCTATCAGATGCATAGTTCAAAGCCCTGGTGATTAGGAAGCTCACGGAATTGGTTGATTTTGGTCACAAATTAGATGATGGGAGCAAAACTGGGACTCAAATCAACGGAGTGGACCAGAAGGAAGAAAGAAACAACCAAACAGAAAACAAGGAAGAAACAAGAATTCAAAAAAAATGAGGAGAGGCTTAGGAACCTCCAGGGCATCTTTAAACATCCCAACATCCAAATTATAGGGGTACCAGAAGAGGAAGAGCAACAAGTGGAAAACTTATTTGAACAAATAATAAAGGAGAACTTCCCCGATCTGGCAAAGGAAATAGACTTCCAGGAAGTCCAGGAAGCTCAGAGAGTTCCAAAGAAGTTGGACCGAAGGAGGAACACACCAAGGCACATCATCATTACATTAGCCAAGATTAAAGTGAAGGAGAGAATTCTAGAAGCAGCAAGGGATAAGGGCACAGTCACCTACAAAGGAGTTCCCATCAGACTGTCAACTGATTTGTCAAAAGAGACCTTCCAGGCAAGAAGAGGCTGGAAAGAAATATTCCAAGTCATGAAAGTCAAGGACCTACATCCAGGATTGTTCTATCCAGCAAAGCTGTCACTTAGAATGGAAGGGCAGATAAAGCGCTTCTCAGATAAGGTCAAGTTCAAGGAGTTCATCATCACCAAGCCCTTATTATATGAAATGTTAAAGGGACTTATCTAAGAAAAAGAAGATCAAAACTATGACAGTAAAAAGACAGCAAACTCACAGATATTAACAACCATGCCTAAAACAAAAGCAAACTAAGCCAACAGCTAGAACAGGAGCAGAAACACAGAAATGGAGGTCACATGGAGGGTTAGCAACAGGGGAGTGGGAGGAGGAGAGGGGTGAAAAGGTACAGAAAATAAGTAGCATAGATGGTGGGTAGAAAATAGACAGGGGGAGGGCAAGAATAGGGTGGGAAAGTAGAAGTTAAAGAACTTGTGACACATGGGCATGAACTAAGGGGGGGAGTGTGGGTGGGAGGGGTGTGCAGGGTGGAGGGGAGTGATTGGGAAAAAATGAAAGAATTGTAATAGCATAATCAATAAAATATAATTTAAAAAAAGAACAAAGTTGGAGGAGTGACACTACGTGACTTCAAGGCTTATTATAAACCTACAGTAATTAAGACAGCGTGGTATGGGTGAAAGAATAAACAAATAGATCACTGGAACAGAATAGAGACCCTATAATAAACAAAGTTAACTGGCTTTTGACAAAGGTGCAAAGGTAATACCACGGAGCAAAATTATGTCTTTTCAAGAAATAATGCTGGAACAATTAGACATCCACATGCAAAAAACTGAATCTATACGGTTGTACTTGAACAACAATAAAAAAGTAAAGTAACTATTGATTTAAAAATGGCATATAAGTAATTAGCTTTACTGTTATATAAAAACATAATAAATATCTTTGTACATGCAAAATAATGAATGTAGACATAGAACCTTACTTTCTTCACAAAAACTAACTCAAAATGGATCACAGACCTAAATGTAAAAGGCAAAGCATAAAACTTCTGGAAGATAGCATGAGAGAAAACCTAGATGACATTTGATATAGCAATACTTTTTAGATAAAACAGAAAAAGCACAATTCAAGAAAGAAAGAATTAATAAGTTGGATGTCATTAAAATTTAAAACTTCTTCTCTGCAAAGACAATGTGAAGAAAATGAGAAGACAAAATACAGACAGGGAAAAAATATTTGCAAAAGATACATCTAGTAAAAGATAATCATCCAAAATATACAAAGAACACTTAAATCCAAAATATACAAAGAACACTTAAAACTCAAAATAAGAAAACAATTTGATTAAGAAATGAACCAAAGACCTTAATAGACACCTCACAAAAGAAAATATACAGATAGCCAAAAGGTGCCGAAAACAGGCTCCAACATCATATATCATCAGAGAAATGCAAATTAAAATGAGACAACACTATGCATTTATTAGAATGGTGAAAGTCAGTAACTCTGGGCCAAATGCTGGATGGATGTGGAGAAACAGGAACCCTCCTTCACTGCTGGTAGAAATGTAGAATGGTTCAGGCACTTTGGATGATAGTTTGGCAGATTCTTACAAACCTAACATTCTTTTACCCTACAGTCCAGCTATTGGCCTCTTTGGCATTTACCCAAAGTTGAAAACTTATATGCATATAAAGCCTGCAGCCATAAATATGTCATAGCCACATATGCTTGTAGAAGCTTTATTTATAATTGCCAAAACTAGGAAGCAACCAACATGTCCTTCAGAAGAGGGATGTGTAAATAATTTTTAGTATATTCAGACAATGGAATATTAATCAGATTCAGCACTAAAAAGGAATGAGCAATCGCTTCTCAGCCTTTTGGCTAAGATCAAGTGTAAAAAGGAATGAGAACCAAGCCATGAGGAGACATGGAAAAACGTTTTTTTATTGCTGTTCAAGTACAGCTGTCTCCATTTTCCAGCCATCATGTTTCCTACTTCCCACCCATTGTCCTCCCGACATTGTCCTTGTCCATGGGTCCTTTATACATGTTCCTTGACAACACTTCCCCTTCTTTCCTCTGTTATCCCCTCCTACCTCCTCTCTGGTTACTGTCAGTTTGTTCTTTATTTCAATGTCTCTGGTTACATTTTGCTTGCTTATTTCTTTTGTTGATTAGGTTCCAGTTAAAGGTGAGATCATATGGTATTTGCCTTTTGCTGCCTCACTTATTTCACTTAGCATAATGCTCTCCAGTTCCATCTGTGCTGTGGGGAAGGGTAGGAGCTCCTTCTTTCTATCTGCTGCACAGTATTCTGTTGTGTAAATACACCACAGCTTTTTGATCCACTCATTTACTGATAGGCACTTAGACTGTTTCCAGCATTTGGCTATTTTAAGTTGTGCTGCTATGAATATCAGGGTGCATAAGTGCTTTTGAATTGGAGTTTCAGGATTCTTAGGGTATAATCCCAGCAGTGAAATTGCTGGATCAAAAGTCAGGTCCATTTTTAGTTTTCTAAGGAAATTCCATAGTGTTTTCCACAGTGGCTATACCAGTCTGCATTCCCACCAACAGTGCACTAGGGTTCCCTTTTTTCCACAACCTCACCAGCACTTACTGTTTCTTGATTCATTTACGATAGCCATTCTGACCAGTGTGAAGTGTGTTTCAGTGTGGTTTTTTTGTTTTTGTTTTTGTTTTTGTTTTTTAGAGAGAGGAGAAGAGAGAAAAAGAGAGGGAGAGAATCCTTAATGTGTGGTTGCCTCTCACATGTCCCCAAAAGGAGGCCTGGCCTGCAACCCAGGCATGTGCCCTGACTGGGAATTGAAAATTGAACAGGCAATACTTTTGGTTCCCAGGCCTCAATCCACTGAGCCACACTGGCCAGGTCTCAGTGTGGTTTTAATTTGCATCTCTCTGATGGCTAGTGATGCTGAGCATTCTTTCATATGTCACTGGACCCTCTGTATGTCCTCCTTGGATAAGCATCTGTTCAGGTCCTTTGCCTATTTTTTAATTGGGTTGTTTGTCTTCCTAGAGTGGAGTCATCTGAGTTCTTCATATATTTTGGAGATCAAACCCTTGTTCAAAGTATCATTGGCAAATATGTTTTCCCATATGGTTGGTTCTCTTTTCATTTTGCTGATGTTTTCTTTAGCTGTGCAAAAGCTTTTTATTTTGATGAAGTCCCATTTGTTTATTCTTTCCTTTATGTTCCTTGTTCTATGGGATATATCAGTGAAAATATTGTTGCGTGGAATATCTGAGATTTTTTTTGCCTATGTTCTCCTCTAGGACTTTTATGGTATCATGACTTATATTGAAGTCTTTTATCCATCTTGAGTTTATTTTTGTGTATGGTGTAAGTTGGTGGTCGAGTTTCTTTTTCTTTTTCTTTTTTTTTTTTTATTTTTTTTTTTGCATGTAGCTGTCCAGATCTCCCAACACCATTTGTTGAAGAGGCTATTTTTACTCCATTTTATGCTCCTGTCCCCTTTGTCAAATATTAATTGACCATAGAAACATGAGTTTGTTTCTGGGCTCTCTATTCTTTTCCTTGATCTACATGTCTGTTCTTATGCCAGTAGCAGACTGTTTTGATTACAATGGCCTTGTAATATAGTTTAATGTCAGGTATTGTGATCCCTCCTACTTGGTTCTTCTTTCTCAGAATTGCTGTGGCTATTTGGGTCATTTATGGTTCCATATAAATTTTTGAAATGTTTGTTCTATATCTGTGAAATATGTCATTAGTATTTTAATAGGTATTGCATTGAATCTATAAATTGTTTTGAGTAGTATGGATATTTTGATGATGCTAATTCTTCCAATCTATGAACTCAGTATAAGCTACCGTTTATTTTGTGTCTTCCTTAATTTCTTCAGTGTTATATAGTTTTCTGAGTACAGGTCTTTTACCTCCTTGGTTAAGTTTTTTCCTAGGTACTTTATTTTTCTTGTTGCTATATCAAGTGGATTTTTTTCCTGATTTCTGTTTCTGACATTGCATCATTGGTGTACAAAAATGCCTTCAATTTCTAAATATTGACTTTGTATCCTGCTGTTTTGCCAAATTCACTTATTAGGTCAAGTAGTTTTTTGGCGGAGTCTATAGGGTTTTCTAAGTACACTATCATGTCATCTGCAAACAATGAGAGTTTTGCTTCCTCCTTTCCAATTTGGATGGCTTTCATTTCTTTTTCTGGCTAGGACTTCCAGTACTATGTTTAATAGAAATTGTGGAAGAGGACGTCCTTGTCTTGTTCCTGACATTAAAGGAAAGCTTTTAGTTTTTGCCCATTGAGTGTGATGTTGACTGTAGGCCTCTCATATATGGCCTTTATTATGTTGAGATATGCTCCCTCTACTCCCACTTTGCTGAGTGTTTTTATAATAAATGGGTGCTGTACTTCATCAAATGTGTTTTCTGCATCTATTGATATGATCATGTGATTTTTGTCTTCCCTTTCATTTATGCGAGGAAAACCTTAAATGCATATTACTAAGTGAAAGAAGCCAATCAGAAGAGGCTACATACTGTATAATTCCAACTATATAACATTCTAGAAAAAGTAAAACTATGGAAACTGTAAAAAGGTCAGTGGTTTCCAGGGCTGGGAATGGGAGTGATGAATAAGTGAAACACAGAGGATTTTTAGGGCAGTGAAAATACTCTCCATGACACTATAATGGTGGATACATGTCATTATAAATTTGTCCAAACTCATAGAATATTCAACACTAAGGATGAAGCCTATTGTAACTTTTGGGTGATGATGATGTGTCAGTGCCTGTTCATCAATTGTAACAAATGTGCCACTGTGGTGAGAGATGTTCATAATGGGGGAGGCTATGCATGTGTGTGAGCAGAACATATATGAAAAATCTCTTACTCTTAATTTTGTTGTGACTGTAAAACTGCTCTAAAGACAGTTTTTAAAAAGTAACTTGGGGCTTTGCACCACCCTCAGAATAAATAGGAAATTAAATTTCAACCTGTTGTTAAATAACTATTTCTTCAACATAGATTTATGTTGCCAATTGATTTTTCAGAAAAGTGAATTTTCTGACTCATATTAAAATTATAAAAACTACATATAATTATAATATCAACAATGTTTTATTAAATAATTATTATTAAAATAAATCAGCAGCCACTGTGTGTTTTGTATGTGATTCTCACTACAACTCTGACTTATTCTAGTCTCATAGTACAGGTAAGGAAACTGAGGCATTTCTAAGTTTTCAGATGGTCCATTAACATTTCGTACTATGTAGAAATTCTGCATTGACAACACTGTGGCACCAGGCAACTTCACTTTCTAATAGGTAAAAGAATGACCTCTTTAAATTTAGTGTAATCCTTTCTTGGCCAAAAGAATTTATGCTTTCAATTCTACTCAAAGTCTTTGAGATTTCTAATAGAGGAGAGGTAGGTAGGGCACATGATAAAAGAGGCAGATTTCATCTAATAGTACACTGTCTAAGAAGATGGATTGGAAGCATTAAGAGCTAATAACACCAAAGATTTTCTTTGCTAAGTTATCTTTTAAACATTAATTATACAGAAGAGCCTACTTAAATGGATACTCTCACCATAGAATATTTCTTTTAAGAGAGGGTTCTTTTCCTTACTCTGCACTTCAATTGGGTGATGTTATCACAGAGCTATCAGGGAGATAAGTTGATATTGTAAAACAAAGTGTACCTCATTTGTAGTATAAGCTTATTCATTTGACCGACCAATGAATCATCACTGTATAGGATACTGTGACACTGTGATATAGTCAAATCATCCCTGTTTCTAAGCTGCACTATAGCTTTAAGTCAGATATCTATGAAAACTGCTTAACTTTGCAAAATGTAAGGTACTCTTATGTATGCTTCTACCACACTCTACAAGGTAATACAGCCCTATAATCTCTTACTAGATATTCATTTTTAATATCATTCATAAATAAATGTTACCTGATGTGTAAAACCAACTTGAGAATCTTTTTTGTTTCTCTGTATCTCCATTAAAGACAACAGTATCCAAATAACTAAGTAGACCAATATGTATTATCTTTCAAACTTAAAACTCTTTTATTTTCATTTTCTCTAATTTCTAGTGTAATATTTGAATCTGGTCTTATTAGTGTATACATCTTGTATGGATGACAATTGAATGCATTTACTTTTTTAAAAAATTATTTATTATTTTTAAATCAAGGTGAGAGGAATAAATATTCAATGGATTGACTGCTACATACCCATGCTGTGCCTGTCCTGTTAGTCATATTTCATTTAATTTTTCCAACTGGGAGCTAAAATAGACCTGTTTTCAGTCACTTGCCAACAACTTCCTATTTGCTCTCTATATAATGAAAGAATGAGAAAATGTAGCTATTTCATATTTGCATGTTTTTTCTTTCTCCTGCAGCTTTCCTAAACTTGTATCTTGTTTTTACAATCATTTTTTCTATTTTCTGAATGATGTGTTTTTACCACATTTCCAGTCATCACACATCTTTCATCCAGTCCTAGGTTTTGCTGCCCTTCTGCCCACCTGTATGACTGGTTCAGAGCTCACAACTATGGAAAGTGAATTCTATTTTCTTGATAAGCATTGCTATTACCTTATTTGACTTTACATCCCTCTTCTTAAAGTTTTTGCAACTATTTTTTCTGGAAGTTAATTGGTTGGTTCCTTCTATCCCTTACTTGTTATCCTTCATCACTTCCAGCTTTAGTTTTCTTTCCTTTAGATGTCAAACAGATTCTTTCATTTTGTTGTAAACATAGTCAATGGTCAGAAAACTTGATGCTTAGATTCACTGAATCCAGTAAAATAAGTTCACGGACTTTATTTAAAACTACACACACACACACACACACACACATACACGCGCGCGCGCACACACACACGAGTATGCATGCACACACATTAAATTAAAATAAATCAATATAAATAATTTGAATTCTCTTTCAGAAACATGATGGCCACTTTACAGTCATCCAGTTGGTTGGTATGCTTCGAGGCATTGCATCAGGAATGAAGTATCTTTCTGATATGGGTTATGTTCATCGGGATCTAGCAGCTAGGAATATATTGGTCAACAGCAACTTAGTATGCAAAGTTTCTGATTTTGGTCTGTCCCGGGTGCTAGAAGATGATCCAGAAGCTGCTTATACAACAACTGTAAGTTTACCTGTTCTTTTCCAATATAGTTTGCTTTTATTGTTTTTAATGTCACTAGAGTAATTCTGTTTTTGTTTTTCTATTTTTCTGCACTTTTTTGTCATTTTCCTGATTTAACATCATTATTTAATTGAAAAAATATTTATTTTATCTGAGCGCCTGATTAAAACAAAACAAAACCTTCTTATATTTAACTGTCTTATTTCTTCCATTGTAATGGAACTTTGTTTTAACATAATCAGTTTTTTTAAGATTTTTATTTATTTATTTTTAGAGAAGTAAAAGGAGGGAGATAGAGAGGGAGAGAAACATCAATGTGTGGTTGCCTCTTGTGGCCCCCACTGGGGACCCGACCCACAGCCCAGGCATGTGCTCTGCCCAGGAATTGAACCGGCAGCCCCCTGATTTTCAGGCCAGCACTCAGTCCACGAAGCAACACCAGCCAGGGCTATATTAACATAATCATAATGTCCATGACCTCACACAAATCTGTCTTTGCCCAAGGTATTTTTGATACTTCAGTAATTATCTTCTTTAAATGGAGCTCTGTGCATTGAAGAATGGTGCAATGAATTAAATCAGTGATAGTGAAGAGCCAGTGGTTATGAAAGGACTTTTTTTTCCTCACAGCAAATGTTATGGAATAATCTGATCATACTTAAAAACGAACAATGTGTATAGGTTCCTCTGGAGACATATAAGCACATTCTAAACTTTTATTTGAGTGATACTTGAGGAAAATGTGAGCCAGAATAAAAGGCTAAAACTTTAGAACCAAATTATCACATGTAAGTAATATGATCTCAACATAAGTCGAGAATATATCATTTAGGCATTTCTTAATGCCTTAAAACAGTATCATCCCACTGATCATTTTGGTGATTGTTTTAAGGAGTTCAGTCTCAAAGTCTCTCTTCTGTTATCTTAAAGCTAATAACTTATAAAACTATACTATATTTTGTTATTTTTAAACAAACCTCTTACCATTGGCTTATTTGGTTGTCAGCTTCAATGAAAAATAAGTCAGCAAAATTTTTCTAGATATTTTATTCTCTTCTTTTTCTAGCCTTACATATTACTTTACAAGAGGCAAATCCATTATTTAGTTCCCTTTTATTTCATTTTCTATGAGAATCTTTTGAAACTTCACTGTAAAAAATTACTTCATATTGGACACATGTTTAATATTATGAATGAAACAGGATGTGCCCTTACTATGTTTGCTTTGCAGAAATGCTCCATATTAATTAATCAAGGATATTTTCATTAATATCTCTAACAAAGAAATATAGTTCTAATGAAAATAAGTCAATCTCTCAGAGTCTAATGAATAAGGTAACAGTATCTATTGATCTTTTAATTTGACCAAAAAGCTTCATAAAATAAGTCTATCAACCCTGAAAATAAATTGTATATTTTAGAAATAAACAGTATTTTAAATCTATTTTGTAATTGGAAAGGTCATAATTATTTTCTTTAAGAACTTTATTTTCTTCTCTTTTATTTTTGTAACTGTATAACTTGAAGCAACTGTTCAAGTTATAAAACAATGCAGCTAAGATTTTCCTCCTATGCATGTTATTTACAATTTTGGAGAATAGTGTTTAAAGTTATATATGTATTATAAAGCATATGTTTATAAAATGGCAACAAATACTATCTACAAAAATAAAGATAGGAAATAATTAATAGGAAATAACTACTAGACTCTTTCTATGCTTATATAGATGAACTTGAAATCCCTTATTAAATAATCCCTCAACTGCTTTTTAAAGGGGGAAGCTTATAACTAAATTTAAGGTACTAATAAAATTGGCAGAGTAATGAAAATTTTAAAGTATATATGTTTGGTTGGGTCAGTTTTGACATATAAATTCCAGGAATATTCTCTGTCTTATATGAGAGGCCTAGAGCAGTGCTATTTTAATTTAAATTTGACTACAGAATTAAACATAAAATTAAGTAACCAGTATATTAACACTCCAAAAAGCATCTCTTAAAAGCTATATATTATGTCTCAATTAAGAAATGTCTCTGAATTTAGCAGGTATCAATTAAATGGTAAATAATGTCACCACGCACATTTTTTTTAAAAAATATCAAAAATACCTAAGTGCTCGCCGGATCCTGGGGTACAAACTATCATATACCAGTTACTTGAATTTATAATGAACATGGACATTCACTACTTAAAATGGCAGAGCTCTTCCCTTCAGAGGGCTTACCCTGTGTCAGGGTAGACAGTGCTTCCTTGCACTAAGTGTTGTCCTAACGGTCTGAAAAAGAAATATGGAAGTACCAAAAATGCACGAGTCTGAAGAAAAAAAAATTTTTTGAAAAAGGATTAAAAGATTCCATTAGGCAGAGAGTTGGGGGAAAGGTCTGAGGACAGGAAACAGAAAGATAAATAGGTATGGAAATTTGGCGGAGTGAATGGTCACAGTGAAGGAAATGTGAACTGTTTGGAATTGGGTTGAAGAGCAGTGGAGGGGCCAGACTGTGAAGGTAGTTAGATGATACTTCAAGGTTTTTCTATAGGAATTAAGAGACAGACATTGATTGATTTAAATAGGGGAATCAAATGCGTGTGCCTCTTAGAAGCTATCAGTAAAAACAGTATGAAGAAAGGTAGAGGAGGGGGAGGTAAAAGAGGGGAAGGGTGGGGAGGAGAGGGGATGGAAGGGTAGCAGAAGGGAGGAAGGACAGGAAGACTGGTTACCAGGAGACCTGTTAGGGCATTACTACTATAGATCCGAAAGGCTATATAGCTTTAAGTGACAGGTACTCTGTCTTAATGTCATAACATAATGCTAGATTGAGCACTGGCATTCTGATGAAATTCTGTGTAAAATTTTTTGGACTTTATATAAATATACTTAGGCACTAAATATTTTTATTTTCTGTTAAAATGAATGACATGGTTAGAAAACTGCCTAGTGAAGCTATATCTCAATTCAAGCAAACCCCGAATAATAAAATACTGAAAAAGAATGGCCATTTATTTGAAAATGATTCTTTGTTTTATAAAAACATTTATATAAAAATAACTTTAAAGAGCAAGCTCCCTTTATGTATGTTTTTTAAAGTATGATCTCGTTTTTTAAAGTATGATCTCATTTTTTAAAGTATGATCTTGTTTTTTAAAGTCATGTTTGTTAGAACATATCTTTTACCATAAATGATTTTGGTTTTTTTCTCTCTGTGTAAGATAATTTCTGCTTCCTCATTATTTATAAATGGTTTTCTAATCTGTGTTTAAGAAGGGTTAGGAGGAAAGAGAGTGTTTTAAAAATAGGAAAATATCATAGATAAAGATTATTTTTGTAATCTTCAAGAAAATAATTCTTAGAACAGTACTCAACATGGACATTTCCATTAAGATGACTTTACCAATGTAGAGAGCCACATATCACAGCAAAGAGCAGTAAGAACTGGTTAAAAGATAGGCTGGAAAGATGGAGTGAGCAATGTGAATCCAGAACAGGTCATTGCGCTGAGCAGGTCAGTCAGCATGTGGCAGATGAACAGGAAGGCCACTGGAGCCGGAGCGGCCAGACCGAAAGAGATGTGACAAGATAGATGACCGTGCCAAACACTGCTGAGTCCATTAGCACCCTATTTAGAAGGTGTATGCCTTAATATATAAGAACATATTATCTTCATTATAAAATACATTGAAGAAAATAAAATGATGTAATTTATAACTATACACAAACAGAAATCTCTCCCTATAGCTTGAGTGTTTTGCATACCCTGCTTCAGATCTAAAACCTAGTCATTCAGCATGTATGCAACCCAGCTTATTGTGGAGTGACTATATACAAGGCCCTTAACCTTCTGGGCCAATAGCCAGAAGCAAAAGGATTCTTTTTTTTAAGAGTTTTTTAATTAAATTTATTGGGGTGACATTGGTTAATAAGATTATACAAGTTTAACATGTACAATTCTATGATACATCATTTGTATGTTGCATTATGTGCCCACCACCTTCAGTCAAATCTTCTTTCATCACCATGTATTTGACCCCCTTTACATTTTACTCCCCCTCTCCCCTTCCCTTTGGTAGCCACCATGCTGTTGCCTATGTATGAATTGTTGTTATAAAGGGAATCTTGAGAATGGATAAATGACTATACAGAGAGAGGACCAAGAGTAACCAAATACAGTTAAGCATAATAAAACCAATAGATGTGCAAACACCAAAATAGCATGAAGGCTACAAGTGTAGTAGCAGATTTTCCTGGTAAGCCTGTACTAAAATATATATGTATATCAAGCCTTTTCAAAGGGCACTTAAGAACTTGTAATGACATGAAAACTAAGAAATATCCATTGTGGGCTAAAAATAGAAGGAAAAAAATTCTCACAAACATGACCTAGATGAGGATGAGGCCTTGCTTTTATGTGCCAATTCTATGAAAGTATACCAGGCATTCAGGGGAGATTGCTGAATGATTATGAACCACACCTAATGATACATATACAGTTAGTAATGTATACATTTAGTGATGTAACATAATCTGCATGAAATTTTCTGGGTTTTGATTATTCTCATTTGATTACATGATTTCCCATCTGGTTGTAGTGCAGATGCTAAAAAATCTCTTCCTTTTCTGAATCTGCCCCACGTTTACGTGGACAACTACTATATATCCTGTGGCAGAGCAGGGACTCTCTCCTTTGAATATTGCTAAGTCACCAGTCACTAACTTGCATTGAAATGTTAAGCTTCTTTGCTCTCAAGAAGGAAGATGAGGTCTTATTTACCTAAAAAGTGCATTGAAAGATGTATTCTGGCTCACACTTATCCATTTGAAGAGATAAGTTTTATTTAAAATATAATGCCAGCTACTGTTCAGATTTTTTAATTATAATGAATAACTCCTCTTATATTATGAAGATCAAAGTAAAATTGAAGAATCAGTTTATCACAATATCTGCTAAAAATTAAGATTCCTGATTTGAACTTTCAATTATGTTTATTTTGTGTTACTCAGGGCAAATTTTGCTTTTGAATTTGACAATAGCAATCCCATATAAGTACTTTCTTAGTTGAAATACAGAGCCTCATATTGACAACACATAATCTACATAATCATAGTTCTGTCACATGTTAGTTCTATTTACTTTGCATTCATAAGACCTCTTCCAATCTCCAACTCTTAACCTCCTCTATTCTACATAAAATATGAGAAAAGTCAAATCTCCTATCAATCTAAGTAGACATGGTTTATACGCAACCAGGAAGCAGTTATAGAAAATAATGGAGCAGCATGAGGGAGACATATTTACATGTGTATTTTAAGTCGGGGAAAGATCAGAGCAACCTTCTTCCTTTACTTGATTCAAGTGTTTATAAACAGTCTTGACATTTTGACATGAATTCTTAAATCTTGAGACAAGTCCAGGTTGAAGAATAAGTATGTTCAACAAAAGTGAGCTGAAAATTATTTTAGATCATTCACTATTCTGCCTGTAAGTACTTGAATTTAATGTGAGAAATTGAGATTTGCCTGGAGATCATACTTAATCTGCTAGTAGAACATACTCAGAATTTTCCCTCATTATCATCTCTTTTAAGTAAAAGAATTAACTATAAAAAGTTATTCAGTGAGAAAAAATAAATATGTTTTCATTTAAAATCATATAATAACTAATTCACTGAATAAAAGGACTTATACTAAGAAATGTGTCTAAGTTACTGTATTTTAAAAGTAGAACTTTATTCTTTGAACACCTGCCATAGGATTATCTTCCATCAGGTCACCGATGGTGGAGGTATCATTGTGCTAACACACAACGCTTCATAAAATGCATCTTACACTAAGTCTACCTTAAGTGAGCCAAGTTCAACACGAAGAATGACTTTTACTTCAATTGTGCCTTAAGATTTAACCAAGCTAAAAATGGAGGGCAGCTTTGGGAACAACAGCAGACCCTTAAATAGAGGATCGTGAAACCTACTAGCCCCCCAAAAGCTACATATCATAGTATAAACAGAATCCACTGAAAACATAAAGGAAATGACAATTTCTTCTAGGCAAATGTAAATTCAATGGCTAAGTATAATGGGGAAAAAGTGAAAAAAACAGCAATGTTATCAAAATGCTAAAATATGAAGATTTAAATACCTTTTTCAATAAAAACGTGGTGAATATATAAACCATGGAAGAATGAAAATAAAATCCCAGTCAGATGAACCAAATTCATGACTAAGAAAGAAACTATGTCATTTAGAAAAAACAAACAAAATGACTCCTCACAATAAAGCAGTTCTCATTTTACAGGCAACTGTGATAGCAGTCCACCAAAATCAGTCAAATGTATAGACCATTATAATTAGCTGAAGAGGAAGAAATTCATGTGCCAACACTAGGTTTCCTAATTTCAAAGGAAAAAAAATCAAACTAGGAAATGTTTGATGGACTAATTCATGAGAAAAAAATGACAGTTTTATTTACCTCTGTCAGTATAAAGTTTTTTAAAGGAAATTCTGGTAATCTAATGTATAAAAGCTATAGTCTCAGAAATTAATATCTCTACAGTTTGAGCCCAAATGCCAGAAAATAAACCCACAACAATGGAGATGAAAGGGTAACAGAGTTTTATATTAAACCAGAGAAGACGTGTTAAGTGCAAAGAAAGGAAGAGTCATCTTCAACTACTGCTCAAGAGGTAAACACCATTTACAGCAGCTTGGATCACAGACCCAAAGATCCAAAATCTTAATGGTCTATGTCTGGGATGGTTATATCAGAAGGGCACAAAATTTCTCTGAAATGTACTACCTGGGTGAATTGACAGTAACAGATCTTGAGCATAAGATAGAAATGAGAATCAGCAGTTCCAGAGGAAATTAATATCTGAAGAATCATTTTCTGAAAAAACTTCATCTCCAAAGCTTAGGAAACAATTTGTGATCATTACAGAACTCTTTGTAGGAAAACAAATGAAAAAGATATGGAAATTATTATACACAGAGGACTGAAGAAACAGATAGCTCTGAAGAAAGAGAAACCCGGAAGATAGAGAGGACTGTCTAGCTCAGCCATACATACTATTAAGAAGCCAAGCCAAGTTCCAATCAAGATGTCTCCATAGGTACTTGGAACCTCCCACAACCACATCAAAATCACAACTAAACTACAGAACAACCATCATCCGGAACCACCTGAAATATAGCAGAATGCAATTCCTACAACTAGGGATTTAAAGAAGAAGCCATACAAAGACTGATAGGAGGGGTAGAGATGAAGAAGTATAGGCTGGGCCCACACCAATGTATGGTGGTTAAAAACTGGGAGGAATATCTAGGCTGCTGAGGTAGGATCCTCCTGAGAATTGAAGGGTCACAGCTCCACATTAGAACCCCTAGCCCAGTGTTGCAGTGCCAGGAGGAAAATTCCCCATAACTCCAGGCTGTAAAAATCAGATTGAGGCTAAGTAAGGCAGAGGCTTGCCAAGTCCTAGGCATTCCTCTTAAAGGCCCTGCACACAGACTTACTTGGACTCATTCCCTCTGAGTGAGTCCCTCTGAGCTCTCCCACTCAGGCAGCAGCTCCAATGGCACCAGGAACACAAGAAGAGGAAAAGAATTATCTTGCTTCAGAGAAAGGGCTGGAAGGGCAGCTTTCTCCCAGGCAAAAGTGCTGGCAGAAGCCATTGTTCCTTTCCTGAGCACCCCGCCACACACACACAAGGCTGGTAGACAGACACCATATCTGAAACTCCATCAACCAGACAAAGCTGTTAACCCCACCTAGTGATTCCCTAAGAGCCCACCCCACCCAACTTGTGAGCTCACCCAAGCAAGTTCCAGTGGCTTTTCTATATAAATGACCTCTCTTGCTCATTTTGGGGACTTTCCTAAAATCTCTCAAACAAGCCAAATCAAGCCTACGTGCACCATATCACTGGCTAAGTTACCTCAGACCTGGCACTAGTACCAGCCAGCCTTGATTCATAGTTTGGCCTTTTCTGGGCATATCCAAGCATAGCATAAGCAGCAGCCATCTGCATATAGCTCTGTAGCTCAAGCCAGGTAGCCCCAAGCAGGGCACAGCTGGTGGCTGACCTTGCACCTCCCAAGGGGATTCAGAGCCAGTGCACCTAGAGGTGAGTTTCAGACCATGTTGAGCACCACCCAACCAATTCCACAAGCTACACACTCAAGGGGCAACTCAGCCAGCACCAAAGCCCCACTGAATCAAGTCCTGCACTGTGGGGTCAGACCCTGCACAGCAGTTCATCCACTGTAGTTGAAGCCAGTCCCCACAGCTGATGGGCTTTGTGGGTTAGTCCTTCCCAATGATGTGTCAACAGCAATCTAGTCTCAATGACAACCTAGTACACATAGCCCACACAGGGGACACACCTGGAACACCCAGTTCAGGTGACCAGGGATGTTGTGACACTGGCCCTATAGGACACCTACTGCATAAAGATCACTCTACCAATTTGGGGAGACATAGAAGTTCTACCTAATACATGGAAACAAACACAGGGAATCAGCCAAAATAAAGAGACAAAGAAATGGGTCCTAAATGAAGGAACAGGAGACATCTCCCCAAAAAGAACTAAGTGAAATGGAGGCGAGAAAACTACCAGATACAGAGATCAAAACAATGGTTATAAGGATGGTCAAGAAACTTAGTGAGAATTTCAGCATCATCAAATATAACATGGAAACCATTAAAAAAAGTCATAAATGAAGGATGCACTAACTGAATGAAGAATAAATTACCAGGAATCAACAGTAAAGCAGATGAAGCAGAGAATCAAATCATCGATTTGGAATATAAGGAAGCAGAAAACACTCGATCAGAACAGCAAAAAGAAAAAAGAATCCAAAAAATGAGGATAGGGTAAGGAGCCTCTGAGACAACTTCAAGTATATCAACATTTGCATCATAGTGGTGCCAGAAGGAGGAAAGAGCAAGGAATTGAAAACCTATTTGGAAAAAAATATAATGGAAAATTTTCCTAACCTGGTAAAGGAAATAGAAATACAAGTCCAGGAAGCCCAGAGAATTCTAAACAAGACGAACCCAAAGAGGCCCACTCCGAGACACATCCATCATTAAAATGCAAAAGGTAAAGACAAAGAGAATTTTGAAAGCAGAAGAGAAAAGCAGTTAGCTACCTGCAAAGGATCTCCCATAAGACTGTCAGCTGATTTCTCAACAGAAACTTTGCAGGACATAAGGGATTGACAAGAAATATTCAATGTGATGAAAAGGACCTACAAACCAAAGTTACTCTACTGAACAAAGCTATCATTTAGAACTGAAAGAGCAAGAAAAAAACTAAAGAAGTTCATCGCCACTAAACCAGTATTAAAAGAAATGTTAAAGCGTCTTCTTTAAGAAGAACAAGAAAAGAGTGCCATACTTACCTTGACTCTTAGCTTTTTGGGGAGAGTAACCCGGCCCCAGTGTCTACGCCTACTGCTTGCACCTGTTAACCTGCAGCC
Organism: Anoura caudifer; assembly: GCA_004027475.1. NCBI lineage: Eukaryota > Metazoa > Chordata > Mammalia > Chiroptera > Phyllostomidae > Anoura > Anoura caudifer. The sequence continues at coordinate 130,288 of PVKU01000472.1, read as the reverse complement.
ATACAAGAGTGTGCAACTCCATCCTCATTAGCCAGTCTGGTGTCCAGATCAGCAATGCCTGCTGGGAGCTCTACTGCCTGGAACGTGGCATCCAGCCTGATGGCCAAGTACCGAGTGAGAACACCATTTTGGGGGAGACAATTTCTTCAACACCTTCTTCAGTGAGACACGTGCTGGCAGACATGTGCCCAGGGCAGTGTTTGTAGACCTAGAACCCACATTCATTGATGAAATTCACACCAGTACCTGCCGCCAGCCATTCCACCCTGTGCAGTTAGTTCATCACAGACAAGGAGGGTGCTGCCAATAACTATGTCCATGGACACTACACCATTGGCAAGGAGGTCATTGATCTTGGATTGGACCAAATTCCAAAACTGGCTAACCATTGTGCAACTCTTCAGGGCTTCTTGGTTTTCCACAGCTTTGGTGGGTGAACTTGTTCTGGGTTCACCTCCCTGCTGATGGAATGTCTCTCCATCAATTGTGGCAAGAAGTTCAAGCCAAAGTTTTCCATTTACCCAGCCCCTCCAGGTTTCCACAGCTATAGTTGAGACCTACAACTCCATTATCACCACCCACACCACCATGAAGCACTCTTGATTGTGCCTTCATGATAACAAGGCCATCTATGACATCCGTCATAGAAACCTTGATATTGAGCACCCAATCTACACTAATCTTAACCAATTTATTAGCCAGACTGTGTCTTCCATCACTGCTTCCCTCATGTTTGATGGAGCCCAGAATGTTGATCTGACTGAATTATAGACCAACAGACCAACCTGGTTCCCCATCCCTGCATCCACTTCCCTCTAGCCACATATGCCCCTATCATATCTGGTAAGAAAGCCTACCATGAACAGCTTTCTGTAGCAGAAATTACCAATGCATGCTTTGAGCCAGCCAACCACTTGGTGGAATGTGATTCTCACCATGGTAAATGCATGGCTTGCTGCCTGTTGTACCACTGTGACATGGTTCCCAAAGATGTGAGTGCTACCATTGCTACCATCAAGAGCAAGAGCAGCATGCACTGTGTGGACAGGTGCTCAAACGGCTTCAAAGTTGGCATTAGTTACCAGCCTCCCACTCTGGTACCTGGTGGAAACCTGGCAAAAGTGCAGCGAACTGTGTGCATGCTGAGCAGTGCCACAGCTATTGTTGAGACTTGGCCTCACCTGGGCCACATGTTGGACCTGATGTATGCCAAGCATGCCTTTGTCCACTGGTACGAAGGTGAGGGCATGGAAGAAGGAGAGTTTTTTAGGCCTGTGAAGACATGACTGCCCTTGAGAAGGATTATGAGGAAGTTGGTGTGGATTCTGTTGAAGGAGAGGGTGAGGGAGAAGGAAAGGAATACTAATGACCACTCTTTTCAGCTCTGCAACATGTCATACTCAGAATTTCAGGTTCAACAGCTATTTTCTGGTTAAATTTTCTTTGCTTTTTACCTGTGATCTTGTCGGTCTTTTTCATGTAACCTATAAGATTTTCAGCTCATGTTTCAAAGTAAAGGATTCACAAAGAAAGACTGACTACCATCCTTTTTCTAAGTTGATTTCTCTACACTTGGAAGATAGAGTCTCTGCAACAGGGTGGTAATATTAAGAAACCCCCTTGTGTCTAGCTACCTCTAAGGAGAAAAAGGAGCACATTGGTCTGGAAAGCAGAGCTTGATTTGGATATACTGAAAGTCCTTCTGCTAATCTAGTTCTTGAAATTACTGGGTAATTACTCATGATTTAGGAATAACAAGTTCAGGCCTGCTTGGTCTTAATGCACTTCAAAAATACTTTTTTTTTTTTTACAAATTGAATGCAAGACCCCCCAACCAAAAAATTGCAGCTCTATTGTGATTTATTGTGATCTGGAACCAAGTCCACACTATTGCCAAGGTATGCCTGTAAACCAGTTTGAATCTCCTGCAAACACGTGGCTGCTGTTGAAAGACGTGCGCATCTGTGGGAGAGCACTGCTTTCCAACAGGGGATGAATTGGTGACATTTGTAAAGGCTAAGAGCTTACATCATTCCAAATATCTAATTTGGCTACATCTAAAGGAATCTACAGAAAAGCAAACAGAGGTTTTAACCTAGGAGAAAATGTGTGTTTCAAATTCAGAAAGCGTAGAGACAATTAAGATTTGGTGATGTTATTGTTTTAAATGGTTTAAAAGTAGGGAAGACCAAAAATTTCCCAGCTTTTTTCCTAGCCTAGCCTGTATTCATTTAAAGACTTGTTCTCAGCTTCTAAAGAAACAATCTGATTGGCAGAGACATTCAAAAAAGAGAGGTCTGTTGGGTGGCACCGCATGCCAAGCACAGCAACACAAATGTAACCACCACAGTCCCTGGGGGAGGCAAACGAGAGAGCTTTAAACTAGATTAATAACCAAATTGAAGTGAAGGTTTTGAAGTAGTGCCTCACACATGAAGGGAAGACCATCATCAGAAATGTTTGAAGACCCTCTGAAATGTCTCTGTTATTTCTGTAAAACAAGAGGGAAAGATATCTAGGACAGAACATGGGAAGAAGCGGCAAACCAGTGCAGAAAAGAGCTTGCTTTTTACGCAAGCAACACCCAGTGCAGAGGATGACATGATGCTTTTTCAGAATTATGAGGCACAGAGTTATAGGGCAGGGATAAGATTAAGAAACAAGTATTTATTTGGGGTTGGAGGAACACTTCTTTTTTAAAAAAAATTTTTGTTCAATTACAGTTGTCTCTGTTTTCCCTGCATGACTCCCCACCACCCCAGCCATCCCTACCTCTCACCCTTGATCCTAGCCCTCTTTGGCTTTGTCCATGTGTCCTTTATACATGTTCCTTGACTTCCCTTCCCCTTCTTCCCCCCATTATTCCCTCTCTCCTCCCCTCTGGTTACTGTCAGTTTGTTCTTTATTTCAATGTCTCTGGTTGTATTTTGCTTGCTTGTTTGTTTTGCAGATTAGGTTCCACTTATAGGTGAGATCATATGGTATTTGTCTTTTACTGCCTAGCTTATTTCACTTAGCATAATACTCTGGAGTTCCATCCATTCTGTAGGGAAGAATAGGACTTCCTTCTTTCTTTCTGATGTGTGGTATTCCATTGTGTAAATGTACCATTGTTTTTTTGATCTATTCATTTACTGATGGGCACTTAGACTGTTTCCAGCACTTAGCTATTGTAAATACTGTTTCTAGGGACATTGGGGTGCATAGGTTCTTTTGAATTGGAGTTTAAGGATTCTTAGGATATAACCCCAGCAGTGGAATTGACAGATCAAAAGGCAGTTTCATTTTTAGTTTTCTGATAAAATTCCATACTGTTCTCTACAGTGGCTGCACCAGTCTGCATTCCCACCAACATTCAACTAGGGTCCCCTTTCTCTGCATCCTTGCCAGCACTTGTTGTTTGTTCATTTATTAATGATGACCATTCTGATCAGTGTGAAGTGGTATGTCATTATGGTTTTAATTTGCATCTCCCTGATGGCTAACGATGCTGAGCATCCTTTCATATGTCTATGGACCCCCTGTATGTTTTCCCTGGTAAAGTGTCTGTTCAGGTCATTTGCCCATTTTTTTTACATTTTTAATATATTTTATTGATTATGCTATTACTATTGTCTCATTACCCCACCCTTTATTCCCCTCTTCCCTGCACCACCCCTCCCACCAGCATTCCCCCACTCAGTTCATGTCCATGGGTCATACATATAAGTTCTTCGGCTTCTCCATTTCCTACACTACTCTTAACCTCCACCTATCTATTTTGTACCTACCATTTATGCTTCTTATTCCCTGTACATTCCCCCCCATTCTCTCTCCTCCTCCTCCCCACTTTTAACCCTCCATGTGATCTCCATTTCTCTGGTTCTGTTCCTGTTCTAATTATTTGCTTAGCTCATTTTAGTTTTAGTATTTTTAGGTTCAGTTGTTGATAATTGTGACTTTGTTATCACTTTACTGTTCATAGTTTTCATCATCTTATTTTTCTTAGATAAGTCCCTTTAACATATCCTATAATAAGTGCTTGGTGATAATGAACTCCTTTAACTTGACATTATCTGGGAAGCACTTTACCTGCCTTCCCATTCTAAATGATAGCTTTACTGGACAGAGTAATCTTGGATATAGGTCCTTGACTTTCATGACTTTAGATACTTTTTTCCAGCCCCTTCTTACCTACAGGGTTTCTTTTGAGAAATTAGCTGATAATCTTATGGGAACTCCTTTGTAGATACCTCTCTCCTTTCCTCTTGCTGCTTTCAAGATTCCCTCCTCTTTAATCTTGGGTAATGTGATTATGATGTGCCTTGGTGTGTTCCTCCTTGGGCCCAATTTCTTTAGGTCTCTCTGAGCTTCCTGGACTTCCTGGAAGTCTATTTCCTTCATCAGATTGAGGAAGTTCTCCATTATTTTTTCAAATAAATTTTCAGTTTCTTGCTTTTCCTCTTATCCTCCTGGCACCCCTATGATTCAGATGTTGTAATACTTAAAGTTGTCCCAGATGTTCCTAAGCCTCTCCTCATTTTTTTTGAATTCTTGTTTCTTCATTCTGTTCTGTTGAATGTTTATTTTTTCCTTCTGGTCCAAACCATTGATTTGAGTCCCAGTTTCCTTCCTGTCACTGTTGGTTCTCTGTTCATTTTCCTTTATTTCACTTCTCATAACCTTCTCTTTTTTCTCTATTTTGCAACCATACTCAATGAATCCTGTGAGCATCCTCATCACCAGTATTTTGAACTGTGCATCTGCTAGGTTGGCTATCTCTTCATAACTTAGTTGTATTTTTTTCTGGAGCTTTGATCTGTTTCTTCATTTAGGCCATTTCTTTTGTCTCACCACATGGGTTACATAGTAAGGGGAAGAGCCTCAAGTGTTCACCAGGGCAGGGCAACCCAGTCACTGCATTGTGGCACTGTATGTGGGGGAGGGGTCTGAGAGAGAACAGTGTCACTTGCCCAGCTCTCCACTGGCTTTCAGTAACTTCCTCTGATACCTGTAGGCAAATTGGGTTCCTGGAGCTGATTCCTGGGTGGGTGGGTTTGTGTACATGCTAGGACCCCTTGGGTCTCTCCAGCGGACTCTCCTGTGAGGCTGGGAGTTGCTTCTGCTGCCTCAACCCCCACAGGTTTTTTCAGTCAGAGGTTTTGAGGCTTTATATCCCTGCACCGGAACCCTGGGTTACTCCATCTGTCTCACTCCCCAGTTGTTCCTCCTGGTTTATCTGCAGGCAAATGTGGGACCAACTGCTCTCCCAGCTGCTGCCTTGCTGATCCTCCAGCTGCTGCCTTGCCATGAGTCCTCTCTCCCCCAGCAGTCTGTCTCTTCCCCTCCTACCAGTCTGGATGAATGTTTCTTCTTTAACTCCTTGGTTGTCAGACTTCGACACAGTTCAATTTGCTGGAAGTTCTCTTCATTTTGTTTTTGAATTAGTTGTTGTCCTTGTTTTGGAGAGGTACATTGTATCTTCCTACACCTCCATCTTCACTGGAAGTCTCATTTGCCCATTTTTTAATTGGATTATTTGTCTTCCTGGAGTGGAGTCATGTGAGTTCTTCATATATTTTGGAGATCAAACCCATCTCTGAGGTATCATTGGCAAATATATTTTTCCATATGATTGGTTCTATTTTCATTTTGCTAATGTTTTCTTAGGCCATGAAGAAGCTTTTTAATTTGATGTAGTCCCATTTGTTTATTCTTTCCTTTATGTCCCTTGCTCTAGGGGACATATCAGTGTAAATATTGCTGTGTGGAATATCTGAAATTTTCCTGCCTATGTTCTCCTCTAGGAATTTTATGGTATCATGACTTATATTTAAGTCTTTTATCCATCTTGAGTTTATTTTTGTGTATGGTATAGGTTGGTGGTCGAGTTTCATTTTTTTTGTGAGTGTCCAGATCTCCAAACACCATTTGTTAAAGAGGCTATTTTTACTCCATTTTATACTCCTGCCCCCTTTGTCAAATATTAATTGACCATAGAGACATGGGTTTATTCCTGGGCTCTCTATTCTGTTCCATTGATCTATATGTCTGTTCTTATGCCAGTACCAGACTGTTTTCATTACAGTGGCCTTGTAATACAGTTTGATATCAGGTATTGTGATCCCTCCTGCTTTGTTCTTCTTTTTCAAAATTTTTGTGGGTATTGGGAATTGATTATGGTTCCATATAAATTTTTGAAATGCTTGTTCTATATCTATGAAATATATCATTGGTATCTTAATAGGGATTGCATTGAATCTCTAAATTGCTTTGAGTAATATGAACATTTTGATGATGTTAATTCTTCCTTCCATGAACACAATATAAGCTTCCATTTATTTGTGCCCTCCTTAATTTCTTTAGTGTTGTATAGTTTTCTGAGTAGAGGTGTTTTACCTCCTTGGTTAGGTTTATTCCTAAGTACTTTATTTTTCTTGTTACTGTAGAAATGGGATTTTTTTCTAATATCTGTTTCTGATATTTCATTATTGGTATACAAAAATGCCTTTGATTTCTTAATATTTACATTATATCCTACTGTTTTGCCAAATTCACTTATTAGGGTGAGTAGTTTTTTGGCGGAGTCTATAGAGTTTTCTATGTACACTATCATGTCATCTGCAAACAATGAGAGTTTTACTTCCTCCTTTCCAGTTTGGATGCCTTTTATTTCTTTTTCTTGTCTGATCACTGTGGCTAGAACTTCCAATACTATGTATCAACAATTACTTTACATGCAAATGCAATAAATTCTTCAGTCAAATGACATATGATGCTAAATGAATAACAAAACTGAACCCTTACATGTACAGTCTACAGGAGATTCACTTCAGATCAAAAGACACACACAAATTTAAAATTAAGGGATGGAAAAAGGTATTTCTTGAAAATGGGATAAAGCAAAAGAAAAAAGCTGTGGTAGCAATAATTATACCAGACAAATTAGACTTTAAAACAAAGGCTATAACAAGTGTCAAAGAAGGACCCAGCAACTCCACTTCTGGATATTTATCCAAAGAAACCGAAAACACTAAATCAAAAAGACATATATATCCTCATGTTTATTGTAACATTATTTGGGATAGCCAAGATATGGAAGCAAGCTAACTGTAAATCAGTAGGTGAGTGGATAAAGTCATATTCCATTGTATATAATGGAATATGACTCAGTCATAAAAAGAATGAAATTTTGCCATCTGCAACAACATGGATGGACCTAGAGGATATTATGATAAGTGATATAATAAGTCAGACAGATAAAGACAAATACCAGATGATTTCACTTATATGTGGAATCTAAAGAACAAAATAAACAAACAAGGAGAACATAAATAGACTCATAGATACCGAGAACAGTTTGACAGTTGCCAAATGGAAGAAAGGTTGGGGGAAGAGCTGAAAAACGTAAAGGGATTTAGCAGTACAAATTGGTAGTTATGGAATAGTCACAGGATGTAGAGTACAGCATAGGAAATATAGTCAATAATATTGTAATAACTGTATATGGTGCCAGATGGGTACTAGATTTATCCAGGTGATCACTTTGTAGGCTATATAAATGTCTAATCATGGAGTTGTACACCTGAAACTAATATAATATTGTACATCAACTGTAATTTCAAAATAATAAATACATAAATTTTTTAAAAAGAAAGTAAACAAACAAAACCAAGCCATGCTTTGGGAAAAACTCCATTTGTCATTTGTGCAAAGCATGTACAAAAACAAACTCTTTGTAGGTATGTGTAAGCCCTTTGTCTTTCTATCACACATTTTCAAACAAGGACCTGAAGGCCTTAGATCTGGGAAGGCATTACTGAAGACAAGTGACCACTGAGAAAATCTAATTTCTATTCAGCATTGAAGGTTTAGTTTGTGACTTACCAGTAGTTGTTTATTTTTTTTTTCCTAAAAGTCATGAATCCCTTTAGATTGGTGTAAAATGCTGGAGAGCATGAGATTTGTCTTTTACATTTTTTAAAGCTTTCCAGCACCTAGAATAATATACTACTTAATGGAAGCTTAATTAATTGCTGATAATTAAGCTAGAAGAAAAAAAGTTAGAAAAAATAATTGAAACTATAAGAATATTGTCATCACTGAAATTACGTGTATTTCTTCTCTGATATCACTGTGAACCACAACCCACGAATGAATGAGTATAAAACAATTCTTAATGCTTGATAAAGAGATGATGCCCTGGCTGATGTGGCTCAGTGGATTGAGCACTGGCCTTTGAACCAAAGGGTTGCTGGTTCAATTCCTAGTCAGGGCACATGCCTGGGTTGCAGGCCAGGTCCCCAGTAGGGGGCACATTAAAGGCAACCATACATTGATGTTTCTCTTCCTCTCTTTCTCCCTCTCTTCCCCTCCCTCTAAAAGTAAATAAATAAAATCTGTTTTTAAAAGTTAATTTTAAGAAAAAGAGATGAAAAAATTTTAATAGAAAGCAGCAAATGTAACAAACATTGAAGCACTTGTAACAATGAATCAGAATATTCACAAACAAAGGGGAAATTCTGTTTTACAGTCTGAAAACACTCTACCAAATGCTTTGAGCACAAAAGGATACCTACAGCATGGATAAGATCCAAGAAAAGTGGTTCACAAAATCACATAATACATAGTATTTTAATACCTACAAATACCCAAAATACATACAGCCCCTCTAACCTAAATGCTAATCAATGAGCAATAATTAAGTGCCAGTCACATTTCTCAATGTATTTAGTATACACCTTGATGATTAACCAACAACCACAAGAACTACCAAAGGCTTTTGTTTTTGTGTTTTGTTTCTGTGTTTGCCACTGTCTAATTCAGAGTACTCTCCCTGCTCTTAGTGATTTCAGAGCAAACCCACACTAAATTGATTTACTAGAAGATCAATTAGCAGATGTTCAGCAAGCAGAAAATACAGTGCTCATTGGTCGATCTTGCTTGTACAGAAAAAGAAACAAAGTCAGACGATGAACACAAAGCTGCCAACTTTACACCTAGAATTTTAAAGATACCATCTAAAGAAACAAAATCATTACTAATGCTAAATTGTGAGTTTTCCCTCTGATATCAGATAAATGCTTTTTTCCATTGAAAATAAAAACTGGAAAGAAAAATATTAAAATGCAAGCTAAGTTGCAAGAAAACACTACGGAAAACTTTTTCCCAGTGTGAAGAGATTAATGTCAATTGCAAATAAATTGAAAATAGTTATTAATTATTTATGCTGTTTGTGACAGACCGTGTTAGCTGCCTACCCAATGTCTGTTGTCATCTCTTCCTTGCTAATAAAACCTTTAAATTTAGATGTTTCTCATGAGCCCAGAAATAATGGCTTCTATAATAATCATAATGGCTTCTATAATAATAAATCATCACTTCTATAAACTAGTTATAGTTATACCATTCTCTTTGCCACTTAAATTTTAAACTTTGAGTGGTCACTTAAAATTAAAGGGAAGTGTGATTGGTGACTTCTGGAAAAATTTCTGGCTAAGATCTGCCAGACATAGGCTTAAATGGAGAGCTTTCTAGTACTAGCCCTTTCTTTTCTTTGTCTCCTTGAATTCAGTCTTGGAAGGACATAGTGCTTGGAGCTGTGTCATCTCAAGAGTCATGAGGCAGCAAGCCTAGGGAGACAAACACAATGCTGGGGATGGCCAAGTGGGAAGATCAAATGAGTCTGATTCTCTGATGAAATTGTTGAGCTCTTGTGTCAATACAGGAGCCACTTAGTCCAGTTATTTGTTTAATTAAATGTCTGATTTGCTTGAGCTCCTGATAAGTGGGCATTGCATGACTTTATGACTTATATCTGAAGACATTTTGATACATAATCAACATATTAAGAACTTTCATATTAATAGATAACATAAGTAGAAAAATGACAAAATGAAGAGTTTAAGTAAAATTCATACAAACTGATTAGATTATATAAGGTTACAAATATATAGTTTAAGAATGCAATAATCTTAATTTATTCATTTAACATGCATTCCTTAGTATCATTAAGCAACAAATTACATGATGGAAATAAAAGTGCTTAGAAACTGAGGAGAAGACAAACATTAAATAATTATGCCATTGAAGGTGTAATTATAATCTTAGATCTTATACGACATGTGTACTGAGTGCCTGCTGTGTGCCAGACTGTTCTGGGCATCAGAGATATTCTAGTAAACAAGCTTTTCTCATGGAGCTTACAGTCTTGAGTATGGTGGGCAAAAAGATAATAAAGTTAAAAATCAATCTAAAAATAGTGATAAATACTGGATATATAGTAAATAAATAAATAAATAAATAAATAAATAAATAAATAAATAAATGTGAGTAGCTACCTTGAAAAGCACAGTCAGGAAACACCTCTGTAATGAGGTGATACTTGACATGAGACCTGAAAATTATAAGGGTGCCGACCAGCCAAGAAATGATACGATGCCAAATTTTCTAAAGTGAGGGAAAAAACAAAGATAGATTATAAGATGAGGACAAGCTTGGCATATTTTAAGACTAAAAATAAGACCAGGTGGTTGACACACTGAGATATAGGGGAGAATGTGGGAAATAAGGACAGAGGGGCCAGATCCTAGAGAAATGTGGTAATTGTGGAAAAGAGCAGATAATGACATAACAATGTATGTTTTTAAGAGCTCACTCTTGCTGATATGTTGGGAATGAATTGTAGAGGGTCAAGTAGAGCGCTAGCAAGGAGACTCATTTGCACCACCCCAGACAGGAAATGATGGTAGGTTAGTATAAACTGATAGCAGGAAAAATAAATACTGGCAGAGAGACCTGGGATATCTTGGGTCCATAGCTCCATAGGGTGTGTGTGTGTGTGTGTGTGTGTGTGTGTGTGTGTGTGTGTGTGTTTAGAAAAAAAGACAAGGAAATTGAGGCCCCCAAAATTAAACAGTAGGTACAAGTCACATGGCTATTACATTGGCAACAATGTCAATTAACCATTGCAGTAATGACAATGTTAAGGGAAAGTGTCTATCCCACAAATGAATCCTTTTCCAATACTTCCCACTGCAAATTCCCTTCTATCCCTCATCTCTGACACCCAGGCAGAAGGCTATCAATAGCAGCAACTGAAAGTCTTTGAAGACTGAGAAATAAAGGGAGTGATTTCTTAGTCTTTAGTGATATATATTACCAATGTAAACATATCTCAAAATGCTTTTTTTCTTTTGCTTATCGAACTCTTTAAATTATTCTGTGATGAATATTTTACTTTTATGATAAATAAAATAGTATATTTTATAAAAATAGAGTAAGAAGTAGCTCCTGGCAAAGTTCCAAGATATCTTTCTGACCAGTGTATTTAAAGTGTCTTCTTCCTGGTATTCGTCAGTGATTAAACAACATCTTTGTTTGATTGCCTTAATGTGACTTGTCTAATCAAAACATGGCTGGAAGTCATTTCACTGGGCAACATTTATTTTTAAATGAAAGATAAGGTGATTAAGGAAATGGACATTACCATTACTGATTTTTTAAATGGAATTCTGGGCCATATTCCAAGAACCCTCAAATTCTTCCAGAGGGTTTCAAATTCACTCCCTATCCCTCATGGCCACCCTAGGGCCTATCAATATGCCCCTCAATCATCCGCATTTCCAACCCTGAGATTGAAAGCTAGATAAAGCACTACAGAATCTGAACTGTGCTTTTACAAAACATAAAATTGAATTTCAAACATTATAAAAATTTACCAGCATCCTTGTTAAGAAATATTTTTCCCCATTTACTCTTACCTTCTCACCTGGCTATCCCGTGGTAGATTTACGCTAGCTATTTACTGATCATATTTTCATAGGGCAAGTATTGTAGCCATCATTCATTACAGGAAAGCAAAAGAAGACCACCCAAAAGGTGGCTGCAAAGAGGCTTCCTCATACTCTCCTGGGACCTCTCTCTCTGCAAGGACAGCTCTGAATGAGTCCATGATCTATCACTTTTTCATATATTCAGATCATGACATATTCCAATTAACATTAGCACACAGGTTTTACTGCACCTAGTTTTGTTTCTTTAAACCTGCAGTAAGAACAGGGTGTTATTATATGAAGCACATACATTATTCAGTTGTTTAACCATGCTCTTAATCAGTGTATATGTGTCACAAACAGGCAGCTGCTAAATGACTTTTACCTAAAGATAATATTTTCTAGATTACGTTTGCCTGTATATATTGCATCATTTAGGTCTAACACATTCTCGTCCTTAATTCTCTTCTTTTTATAGAAACTGAATCATTACCTTCTTTTTATTGATTCAAAGGGGGTTGGGTTTTTTTTTAATTAAAGGCTATGATTTCTTCTTTTTTAGAAAAGTTTTCTGGCTGTGGCTTTTAGTTACAAATACATTTGCTTTTAAAAATAATTGCTACTAAAAGAAAGGCATAAATTCATCAGAACTAAGTCATACTTTTACATAGAGTAATTACTAACAAATCAAAGGGTAAGCTATTTTACCCTCATCCTCACCCTACCCTCCACAGAGTTTCATAATCAAAGCATTTCAATATCCCAATATGAATAGGGAATTATTAAGTAACGGAGAAAACATTATATACAGGGTGGGCAAAAGTAGGTATACAGTTCTCCATATGGAAAAATACATAATACAAGAATAAACTGTGTTTTGCTTACAACTGTAAACATCCTTTTGCTCACCCCTGAGCATAATATGCTAGAAAAAAAACAGTGGGTTATAAACTTAGAGTTATAATTTTAATCTTAGTTTGGCCATAATTCAGTGAATAAACATGGATCATTAATTTAAAATCCTTATGCCTCAATTTCCACATCTTTAATAGAATTAATAATGAAACTGTTTACTCTCTGCAGAAATGATGTGATAATTAAGATAATAAGCTAAAGTATGGATTATAGCCACTATTGAGATGAACACATTAGAATCACCAAACACACTTATTTTAAATGCAGAATCCCAGTTTCCAGACCTAGAGATCATTTTTATTCAGTTGATAGGGGGTGAGGGGTAGGGGGAAGGAGGAGTAACAAGGCATGATCTGCAAATCTGGATTTTTAATAAATACCCAGATGATTGTGAGACAGGTTATCTAAGGGCCCCATCTTGATTAACTGCCCTATTGCACCCGTAGACACATATCCAGTCATTTCCTCCTCCAGCCTACACATCAGTCAATAAGACAGAAGTCGCAAGCAGGTAAAAATGTTGCCAGTACAGTGTAGGAGATGGGAGGGCAGGGGAGGGCAGTGGCACGGACAATGGGCAGTTAGGGTTGATGTGGTTACACTTAGAACATACCGCACATCAAAAATGTATGACTTCTCTGACATTATTCCTAGAATATATATTTCATGGTGCCCAAGTATTTTGTTCTCAGTTTCTCACAGAAGATAGTTTTCAGGGTAAAACATGCTTAATAATAAAGAGTAAAATTGTTAGCCCTGTGGTTCATTTTTTTCCTATGTTGTGATGAATTTGTTGTGATGAATTCAGTAGTTTTCACTTTGCTACTTTCTTGTAGTTTCTTCTTTTTTAACATATCTGCTTTAAAGAGAGAGAGAAAGAAAGAAATCTGTGATAATTATTTTTCTCCAATATTGTTTGATGTAGAAATATATGCCCTCCCCAGGCACTTATTGAAAACCTGTAAAATTTTGTGAAAATACTTTAAACTCTGATTTAACTATAACCTGTAGCCAAAACATGAACAACTTATCTCAGAGAACAGAGTCATTTAGTTGCCCCAGGGGCTGAATTTTATCTCAGTGTTAAAACAATTATGAATAAATATAAATTATGCCATTAAATATTTAATATCTCTAAAGCTCATGGGGTTTCAGGGTACTTGGATTGATTAGGTTTTCCTTGAATTTCAACATGCTTTATGGGGAATAGAAAAAACCACTAGAACTGCAGTTTCTACAGTATTTGCCTAGAATATCTCTTCTGGTTCTAAAGTGAAACTCACTCTCTGCAGTCAACATTCAAAACTACAGTTGTCTTAGGAACACTATTTATACCGAGGGGAAAAAGACATAAAACATGATAAAACAAAACAAGCAAAACATTCATGAAATCTTCCTCAGATGATGATAACGAAAGGCCAAGACACATTTGTGCAGATTCACCCCCGTGTGGTGAACAAATGTGACAGGACACTTGAAAGGTTGCTGGGAATCAAAGAAAAGCCATTTTCTTAATTCACTGAGATAGAACATGCACATTTTAATAAGCCCTGATCTACAAAAATTTTACTTATGTGTTATTTATTAAAGCTTAATAACTCTGAACTGTTTCCCCCTAAAAAGGGAGGGAGGATCAGAGAAAACTGTTTCCTAACTGAGAAGTTTCTGAGATTTAAATTGGGATTCCAAAACTGGACTTCACAAAGATTTAGTCATTGTTTTCACTTTAAAATTTAAGATATAAGCAGAAATATAATCCTAGTGAATATATCAAATATAAAATCAGGAAAAGGAACTGCTAAAGTAAAAGAATGCAGTGTGTTCAAAATAAATCAGATGAAATGCAGAAGTAGAGAGCAACTTAGTGGAAAAGAAAATAAAATACGCAGACTTTTTACCAACATTTGTAAGTGCCAATGCTAGGTTTTCTTGCATCTGAGTGAAACTCATAGTTCTGAGAATATTTAAGAAACCATGAAGATGTCTCTGAGGGCAAGGTGGCAACCATGAATTTAGGAAGAGATTTAAGGCATGAGAAATTCTACAGATTTGGGCCTAGTAGCTTATGTATAATTACTACATATAAAGAGGAAAGGAGAGATAAAAAAACCAGCAACCCGATTAATCCCTAATTAACGAAGACAGAGGCAGTCAAGGGTTAAATCTGAAAAGAATATTAAAATATTCTTTCCAGTGGATTTTCTATTGTATTGGAAAATTACCAGAAATAATAACAACAATTGTGGGCACTACTTTGAAAAGAAATGGTACTTATTTTATGGATATGTTTCCCTAAATTTATTTTAGATACAAGGATAGTAATACATTAATTAATGTTGAGTAAAACTTCTAAATTATTTTCATGCATTGCCACAGATCATAATTTAAATTATATAATCAAAGAATTTAGGCTACATTTGTTCAAATAAGAATTTCCCAACCTGCCAACATTATTACAATTTATTCGAGTATTGGAAATATCCCATAAAAATATGAGCCATTTTAGCACCTAGTAAGATCATATGGGAAACTATTTGTAAATGGTCATTTTCCTTATCCTGAAATGAGGAAATATGAGAAAGTCACAGGAACAAAGCGGGACTTTCTGAATTCTGTTTCTGACTAAGTATTAGTATTCCTTTTTTAAATTTCTACTCTTGAAAAGTTATAAAACATTGACAGAAAAAAAGGATTCTAACAACAACCTTAAAATATAATACCATTCATTATATTCCCTTTGGTATTTTGCACTGATTTCTGATTTTTTTTTAAATATTACTATGTATCGATTTTTACTCTTTTTCTAACTTTGAATTTTTAAGACTAATCTAAGCCACATCGCCCCGCAAAATCTCACTTCTAAACATCACCACACTGGGGGCCAAGGCTTTAGCATATGAGTTTTGTGAAGATACAGACATTTAATCCGTGATACTAACTAGCTAATTAAGAGCTGAAAAACTGGGAGAAGTATAAATTTTCCCTTGAAAGGAGATTAGCTTGTGGTTTCTGTGGTGGTTGTTACATATTGGTTAGTGACTCTTAAGCCAGGCCATTAAAAGGGAAATTCTAACATCTGAGTAAGAGTCCTGAAATTAAAGTTTTTGTAAGACTTTCTTTCATTTCAAGAGTCCTTCTTAAGCATTACTGCCCAATCACATTCTTCACAATCTCTGTTTTGGGCTTACACAAATGTACACAAGCTGGAGGTTTATACAGTTGCATTGCCTCTCACAGATGTCCTCACTGTCTTTGCATACACAGTGCATGGGCTGCACATACAAAAGCAGCACTGCCCTGAGGCTGCACAGAGCAGTGAAAAGTACTTTGCTTTCAGAGTGGAAAACTACTTCTCCCCCTAGTGTATGTCGAAATGTCAAAAGCATTGTTTATGTGTACAATGTAGGCTGCCAACTCAGCCCACAGAGCTTCTCATCAGGTCCAAAAGACCATCTGGAACTTGAATAAAAGACAGAGATCTTTCTTTTTAGCATCTCAAAATCTAAGAGCTAAGGGAGTAGAGAGAGGAGGGAGATGAGGACAGAGAAACAGATATTAGGCCTCTTTTGCTTTGGGTTCGGGCAATCAGCCTGTTCCTTATGCAAGTATCTCCTGAGGCCCACTTAAAAAAATAAAACTTAAAAAAATATTAATTAAACAAGTGAGGAAAATGACAGTAAAAATGAAACATACTTTAAAACATAAAACAAAATAACCAAGGATAAAATAAGGTATATGATGGAAGATTACAAAGGGCTTAGAAGAACTTTAGGAAATGGAGGATTCTTCTTTGATGAGGGTCTCAAAGGAAGCTGGGACACAGGCCCCGTCCTCTGCAGCAGCAAAGAGCCCTCACCTGCAGCATCCAGAGCAAAGCATCAAAATAAGCTGCCTCTGCAAAGGACCTCTAGCTCATCTCCCAGCTCATCTCCTCTCTAACCATCCTGAATAAACAGTTTTCCACCCTTCAGCTGATTTCTCAGAGAACTTTATGTGGGACATTATTTCTTAAAGTGCAACATAAAATAAACCTTTAGGGAATGGTTAAAGATGCCTATTTCTATGGCATAGTCTTAGGATCTACCATTAAAAACTAGAATAAATATATACCTGAATTAAATGTCCATTGATAAGAAAATAGGTAAAGTGTGGCATCTCCATGTGATGGGACATATGGCTGGTATTGATGGAGTGCTTTCCATATTTCTCATGTCCCCTTACCATTTTAAGTCCAAAGGCTCCCAATGTGCTTACTCCTGTGCCTTGCCTGCAGGCAAGAAGAGCTGGAAAGTAACTTGTAGTTCAATCCCTTCCCCCACCCCAGACAACTTTGAACCAGTAACTGACAGGGGCAGAGTTGTAGAGACTCCAACCTCCTGTTTCTAACCTGAATGACTTTAGAGGAGAAATACAAAGCAAGACGGCATGAAAATGATAAACACCAAGTTCAGAGTGGTAGGTGCAAGGGGGTGGGAGTCAGCAGGGAAGAATGAGATCCGAAGGAGGAACCCTAGGGCTTCAGCTGTATTAAAGCCAAATGGTAGGTATATGAGTGATCACTGTATTAGTCTTTATGTGGCTTTTGTGTCTGAAATATTTTACAATATTTTAAAGAATTTTCAAAAAGATTGACAAGGTGATGACCACATGATTTTCATTAAAATTAGAATATATATTGGCATATTAAAAATAATGAAAAGATCTAGCATCTTCACATTATCCTTCAAAGAGGGCACAACTACCCAAATCCAGAGGTAAAAGTATAGAAATTCTTAAAATAAAATTCCCACTGACCTCAGGTTTCTTATTTTTTTCCAGTTTTATTGAAAAATTATTGGTATACATCACTCTATAAGCTTAAGGCATTCAGCATGATGATTTGACTTACATATATTGTGAAATATTTACCACCATCAGTTCTGCTAACATCCATATTCTCAAATAGACACCACCAAAAAAAGAAAAAGAAAATGGGGGAATTTTTTTCCTTGTGATAACTCTTAGGATTTACTCTCCTAACAATTTTCCCATGTACATAGGGCAGTGTTAGCTATAATCATATGTTGTGCATTATATCCCAAGTGCTTGCTTATCTTATTACTGGAGCTTTGTACCTTTTGACTACCTGCCTTCAATTCCCCATCCTCCCATCCCCCATTTATAGTAACCACAAGTATGACCTCTTTCGCTATGAGTTTGGTTCATTTTTGTTTTGTTTTGTTTTTTAAGATTCCACATGGAAGTGAATTTATACTGTATTTGTCTTTCACTGTTTGACTTATTTCATTTAGCAGAATACCTTCAAGTTCCATCCATGTTGTCACAAATGGTAAGATTTCCCCATTTTTTACAACTGAAAAATATTTAATTGTGTATGTGAGATATATATATCTTAACTTTTCTATCCATCCATCCACTAATGGACACTTAGGTTGTTCCCTTGTCTTGACTATTAGAAATAATGCCGCTGTGAACAGGGTCTGCGTATTTTTTTCCAAGTTAGTGTTTTCATTTCCTTTGCAATTGTAACTGAATCATATACCACTATAACCCTATCATATAATCTAACTATAATGACATATTTACCATTTACAGTGTGATTTACACTACCTTGTTATATTTTTATGATGTAATTGGCATTCTTTTACTTCCAGGCAAAGTTTCTTTATCATTTCTTATAAGTCATGCATGGTGGTAATGAATTTCATCAACTTTTGTTTGTTCAGTAAAGTCTTTATTCCTTCGTTTTTCTGAAGGACAGCTTCTCTGGGTACAGAATTTTTGGTTGACAGTTTATTTGTTTCAAAATTTTGAATATGTCATCCATTCCTCTTCTTGCCTGAAAAGTTTATATTGAGAAGTCTGCCAACAGTCTTAGGAAGGTTCCCTTGTATGTAACTTCTCTTTTTTCTCTTGCTGCTCTTAGAATTCATTCCTTGTCTTTGACTTTTGACCATTTAAGTTGTTTCAGTGAAGCCCTATTTGAGTTAAAACTATTTAGGGTTCTTTGGGCTTTAGGAACCTGGATGTTCATTTCTCTCTTCAAGTTCAGGAAATTTTCAACCAGTATTGCTTTAAACATACTTTCTGCCCCTTTCTCTTTCTTGTCTCCTTCTGGAATTCCCAAAATATGAATATTTGTTTGTTTGATGATTGCTCTTTCCTTGTCAAACTAATTGTTTTGTTCATGTGTTCTTTTTCATATAATTTCATTCTTAATTTCATATAATTGTATGTATGTTCTTACAGCTCACTTAAGAGGATTATTCCAAATTCTTTGTCTGACAGTTCATAGATCACCATTTTGGGGAGGTCAGTTATTGGAACTTTATTAATTTCCCTGGGTGATGTTATGTTTACCTGATTTTTCATGGTCCTCCATTCCTTACATTGGTATCTCCACATTTGAGTAATTGGGCTCCGCTTCCAGACTTCGCAGGTTTGGTTTGTCAGATGTGCATCTTCACTTGCCAGCTCTGTTTGTTTCTTGGTGTGTCTGCTGGTAATATCCTTGAGCAGGTGGGGCCCATTTATTATGGTCTGTTTGGGAGCAAAGCAACTATTTGAGCTCTGAGAACAGGGTTGGATGGGGGTGACACTGGCTGAGAAAGTTTGGATAGGACTGCTGATTTGGTTCCCTAGGCAAGTGAGGCTGTAGAATGGGCTGTGCCAGTTGCCTGGATTCCCTGGTCAAGCTTACTAGCTGGTCAGGACTGCATATTATATTGAGTAGTAGATGGAGCTAAGAATTAGCTTCCCTGCCTTAGCAGAGTGGCAGGATGGGACCCAAGGGCCTCTACAGATCATTGTTTGAGGACCCAAATCAGGCCAGAGTAGGCACTGCATTCCCTGGTCAGGTGAGTCCACCTGTTTTGCTCTGAATACAGGACAAGCCATGGGCTGTGCTCTCTTTTCAGGTGCCACTATGCATAGGGCTATTGAATGGGCTATGCAGCTTCCCATTTACCCTGGTTAGGTTCTTTGGTTCGACAAGATGAATACTGCATTCAGCAATCAGCAGGGCTACAAAGTAGATTCCCTACCCAGGCACAGCAAGAAGCAGCTCTACAGCAGGTAAAGCTCTTTGTTGTCTTAATTCAAGCTCACCTGCAACCCAAGTTCCCTGACCGAACAGGGCAACTGGCTTTTCTCTGGGGACTATCAGCACTGCCCACACCCCTCTCAGCTCAAGTGCCAATGGGCTGCTCTGCTTCCAGCAGTTTTCACCAGCCCTTCTGGTTAGGTGTAGACAGAAGACACTCTCCAGAACAGATGGGGCCATGATTCAGCTCCTTGCCTGAGCAAACCAGTCTCTTGGGCCAGGAAAACTTCTTGTTTGAGGACCAGGGTCAGGCAGCTGTACATCCCATCTATCTCCCTGGTCAGAGCACACCCCTGACTTGGTTCTGCAGATGAGCAAAGCCACTGGTTGGGATTACCACCTGGGCACTGGGTGCCCAGATTAGCCACTGGGCACTGCAGGCACGAACTTGGTCTGCCAACATCCGTGAGCTGGTTGTTGCCAGCCTCTCCTCCCCCTCAGTGACAGTCAGATCCCCAGCTGAGCCCCACAGATTCCCCACAATTCCCATGGTGCTCCCACAAAGTGACCCACAGTGCTGGGGGGATAGCTGGCTGCCCCCACCCCAAGTGTTTTCCTTCCGGAGCAACAGGAAAGCTCAGGAGAAACCTTTCCAGGTGGTGCTGAGCTGGCCTTAGGGATGAGCAATATGGTCAAATTGTAGCTGCTTCTGTTACCCTTCTAATGCAGCCTCCCTTGGTCTCTGTGGTGCAGGGGGCACTTTAGCCTCACCCCCATGGTGCTTGTTCTTCTTGTGGGAGGGAGCAAAGTCAGGAACAAACTATGTCACCGTCTTGGTAATGTCACTCTCCAGTTTTCCTATTCTTGTTGTTGCTCATTGGTGCGCACAGCCCTTCCCACATTGTTTCTCGTACTTGTCTTCCCAACCTTGATCCCGTGGTCACCAAATCAAGAATGTACCTTAATGCCTCGAATCATCATCCTCTTCATCTTTAACCTTGTCAGTCCTGGGTAACTTACATTTTTTCATTTATCTATTTCTGTTTCCAGGCATTTGAACATTGTGATTTAAGTGACAAAACTCCGCTAATGGAATTCTCGACTTTTGCAATAGAACAACTGTTTGTAGGCTTTGAGAATAGAACGAAGGCTGACATAACAAAGTATCACAAAGTGAGTGGCCTAAACAATGGAATTTACTGTCTCACAGGTCGGGAGGCTAGTCTGAGATCAAGGACAGGGTTGGTTCCTTCTAAGAGCGAAGAGGGAGAAAATGTTTCATGCCTCCCTCCTAGCTTCTGGCGGTTTGCTGGCTATCTCTGATGTTCCTTGGCTTGTAGACATTATCCCTGTCTCTGCCACAATGCTCACATGGCATTCTCCTTATGTGCATGTCTCAGTGTCCAAATTTCCTCCTTTCATATGGACACCAGCTATATAGGGTTAGAGGCCCACCTTACTCCAGTATAATTTCCAAGTAGGTTCATATTCTGAGATACTGGCATTAAAACTTTAACAAAGGAATTTGGGGAGACACAACTTAACCCATAATAGTCAGGAGCAATGAGAGGTTATCTTCCCTTGAAGTAAAAACAGCCTTCTGGAGAAAAGGCTTTAGTTTGTTACCCAATAAATGTTTCTTGAACTCAACTGAAAAAACTGAAAACATCACCCTTTCTCTTTCAAGCTGAGCCCTTTTCTTCAGTGTGTGTTCTGACATCATGTGCAATGTTCCAGCTAGTTTATCTTTTAAGTAGTCTCTTACCTACCTCTTCTTGTTAAACAGGAAAGCACTTTTCTTTCCCACACAATGTAGCTTTGGAATATTAACATATTAGTTTCCCTAATGTGTTCTTCTGACTTATAATGCTGGGTTTATTTTGGCTTGCATATGAAGTTTGATTGCATGCATTCATAAGTTTCCTTTTTGTTTTATTAATCAGAAGCATCACATCTTAAAATGATAATGAGCTGGTAAGTTGTGGCAAACATATACAAAGTTACTTATAAATATCTCCCACTTTCTCTCTGCATGTTGACATTGTCTAATAAATCATGTATCTATAAAAGTGAGAGACTATCCAAACTAAATATCTTACTTTTATTGAAAGTATGACATTTTAGAGTAACATTCTTAAACATGTACAATGTCTATCGTTTAATTAATCTGCTGCTCCACAATTTGGGTCTTTGCTATTCTAAAATAACCTTATAGGTAATTTTACCATTCAACATGGAAGGGTATTGGGTTACATGTTCTAAATTTGTTTTATACAATATCACCTCAGAAAAGATGTTGCTATAGGTATATAGATATAGATACATTTCCATTTTCCCATTTAAATTTTTACTTACTCTGTAGAAAAACAAATTATCATGTAACACATTTGAACATTTTCATATCTGGGTGCCTATGTATAAATAAATTTGAAAGATATTAACTGATGTGGCTTCTTTTCTAGGCAGACATGATGAAAGCATCTGATTACTTCAAAATATCTAAGCGGAGAAAATTGAGAAACATACAACTAGAGTTTTTTGATTAGCTTTTAATTCTTTTTTTATCAGTAATTACTTGGGGATAGGGATGGATTGATACAATCAAAATTTTTTTTTAAGTATCTATTGTGGAGAATAGCCTGGGCAAGACCTGAAATATGGAGATCATGGCTCATTGGAGAGCACAGTGGGCCAGCGTCTGAAATGTCAAAATCTATTACCATTCCTCGTATTTGCTCTTTTTCATGGAGCAAACTAGAGAAGTGAATTACCCAGCAGAAAGTGCATGCCTTTGGAAGCTACTTCTATTCAAGCCTTTGTTGACCCCTTCACATCTTCTTGGGGCCAAAATCGGTACAGTGAATACACTTGCCTTACTGAGAGAACACAGAAACTATAGATTTTCTCACAACAGAAAGCTCACAAAGAAAAGGTTCACCAAATTTCTCTCCCAATTAAAGTTTTACTTTTTACATCTGTGTTGAGAACTTGTCTAGGCCAATTGGGTTATGACAACTAATAAAGTCTTTTTAGCAGATAACTGTACCAACCAAAATACTTAAGGTGACTGAGAATGAGCAAACACACTCAGGAACTTGCTTCAAGTTAAAATTAGAGCAAATCAGAACAATTCAGCCTCATATATTGACAATTATCATACAAACTTATTAACAAACAGGTATGGGACATTCATATAATTTGTTCTGTAAGATCAATGAAGTCCGAACTTTTCATTCTTATAGGGGATCCCTAAACATAGTGCCAGACAAATATCATTCAAAGAAGCTTACATAATATCCCAAACCCAGATTCTATAGCACTATAGGCCAGGTGATCAGACATCTTCAGATTCACTGTCTAAACCACTTAGGGATTATTGAGAGATTATAATTCATCCCTCAGGCAGCAGGATCTCTATGGGCTTTTCTGCATTTCCTATACCCTGGCTGTGAAGAGGAGGAAGTTATCCCTAAAATATTGCAGCCAGTCCACATATCCTCAATGCCACTAATTTCACCAGTCAGCACCCACTTCTCACACCCATTACACTGGTTAACAACTCACCAGTTTAACCAGTAGAATTCCTTTTCCTGACACTCATTATGCTAATTATTAAAGTTCTGGTATTAATTTAGTGTAAATAGCTAAATCAGTTATATCAGCCTCATCTGGAGTTTGGGCTTCCTTTTACAATGCTAGTGAGCTGTGATTGAGCCGTGAGATCCCAATAACTGCTCACATCTCAAACATCTACAGTGTGACTTACACTAACTATAAGCAACTTACAGTAAAGTGTAGACATCAGAACATTACAGTAACTCTCTAAGACACTAAGATCTTTTATGATACCATTACTCTATTATCTATCCTCCCCTTTTTCTTTATGCCCACACTCTCCTTATACTAATAATCATTCTCTTTGGGCTTCTTCTCTTTCTTCAATTCATAAAGTCAGTGCATCTCTGATTTCTTCTCTTATGCCTCCTAGCACTACTCTCTCTGATATTTTCTTCAAGGGACATCTCTAGACTACCTGCTTCAGAATCATCTGGGGTAAATTGTTAAAAATACAGATTCCTGAGAAACACCGCTAGGGTTCATCTAGAAATCTGTGATTTTTAACAGGCACATTCCTTCTCATGATTTTCATACACTCTTAAATTGGAAAACACTCTATTTTGTGTGTTCCGGTCAAATAGTAAGATCCATATTAAACATAAACTGTGTGCAGGTTGGTTTTATTTGGTATTTTTTACTTGGTGCATCTACTTCTCAGCACATTGTGGAACCTTCATAAATATTTAATGTAAAGCTCACTCTCAATTATTCAGGTGTGAATTAACTAGCTGATGGATACCCAGACTCTCTGTTTCTTCTCCTTCCCTTTAATGCCTTTTGGCTATTTCTCCAGGGAGCAAATCACTCATCTGTTGCAAGTAGTTAGCAAGTTTGATGAAAGGCCTACTTTCTAGGCATATTGAAATGTAGTTGGGGGATTTTCTGTGCAATAAATATTCCACCCAAAAGGACCATCCCTTCTACAGGTAAGAAAGAGCTAGCTCTGATATGCACCAAACAAACAAGACAGAAAAGACTGACTTTACCCATTTACTGAGAAATAAAATACTTTGTAATCAGCTTAACAATTTATAATACATATTGCTAAAATAGCCATATAAAATGCCATAAATACAGCTAGATTATTGGGTATAAATAGTAAAAAATTGTTTTCCAAAAGGGTTTGAAAATGCCATTGACTGGTATCCTTAGCCAAAATTGTGAAGAAATTAGACATAAAGGGATAAAAGTAACTCGTTCTTCTCAGATACATCCACACAAATACAGGAGAAAATAGAATATTTTTATTGCCTTATTATTTTTTAATATTGAGTCTCCTCACTGTAATCTTGGTATTGTTTGTTTGAAAGATAGTACTTTAAAATGCCTTTGACTTTTTATAAACTCAGGCCAAAATCATTTAACACTTTTTGTTTTAAAGTACCCTGTGTAAGCAAGAATTGGTAAGAAACTGCTGCAGCAGTCTTGGGGCAAAAGATGAAATTCTAACATAGATTTTCAACGTGAAAGACACTTTTAAAGTAGGAATAGAAGCTATGATTTTGATCATTTTCTATCCAAAAGGTTTAGCCTCCTTCCCTCTGCACATTTCAAAGCTGTTTAGAGTCTCATTTCAGTTGGAATACCTCTGGCTGCCCCACTGTGGCGGCTGAGAACTTGATTTAGGATACACTGCGCACTATTGGATTATGCAGTCCATCACTGTTCCTAAAAGGATGAGCACTTTGTGCTTTCCAGATGAAAAATGGAAAAGCTTCCAAGAATCTAGTTAAATCCCAATTAAATTTAGATCTAAAATTGTATTGCTGCTTTCCTGGCCAAAGAGACCAAATTATATAATAAGTCTTTTTCAATTCCAATTTCAAGTTCAGGTTTTTACCTATTAAATCACCTAAAGTCCCTTTACAGGTCTACCAAATAGTACTCTGACTTCCAACTCTAAAGAAAGCTACTTTCTGCTGCATATTTCTTGCCTTGATAATGATAATCCAGTGCCCATCTTTCCTGAACAGTGTTTTGCTATGACTAGTTCTTTTTTTTCCCAAACTATTCTTATTCCACAAATTAGGTGGTTTCATTGGCTTTCAAGAACAGGGATTTATTTACTGTAATTCTTGCAACATGTGAGGGAGGGTAGTTAGGGGGAGTTTAGACAGAAAGGAAGAACTGCACTATCTGAGAAAACGGTGATGGTCACAAATGCAGGGAAGAAAGTGAATATGTACTACTGCATTCTCAGGCTGCTGTTCTTTAGTTTTAAAAGAAAGCAGGAAGGAAGGAGGAAGAAGGAAAGAAAAAAGAAAGAAAGAGGAAGGAAGGAAGGAGGGAGAGGGAGAAGAAGGCCTCTGCAGGAGGAAACCAGTGATGGAAAAAGGGAAGGAGGAGGGGGGGAGGGATGGCTAAAGTACCTCTGACTTTGCAGAATGATCCCTCAGGTCCTGGTGAGACTGATTTCACCGTTGCCACATTGCATAAGCCACTACTCTCAGGCTCACATGAAAGCAGAAACTTACTCTTTAAAAAACTTGACTATATATTTTTCCTTAAAACCGATTTTGCTGAAATGGATTTTTTTATATCAAAACCTCAGCTTTGATGCATTCATATTCCCAAGTGAAAATGATCTGGGCTGTGAGAAGGAAATGGGAACTTCACCGGGAAAAACTTCCCCAGACCTCATAGTAGAAGTGTGAAGACCCCATCTGTGTAAACTAAATGCTTGTACATCTAACCACAAATAAAGTCCCCAGGGAAACTGGCTGCTAACAGAACCCTGTCTTCTTAAAAAGGGTTCTTTTTAAATGAAGAAACCTCTTCAAAGATTAATTATCCTCTCACCACTTCCCCAACACTAATTCCTTTAAAGTCAGAGTTGGATGTATTTGTTCTGTAAAAACCCATTTCTGAGCTATCCTTTCAATAATTTTCATGTGGATGAAAAAGAAGAGAAAGAGAAAAAGAAACAATTTGGTATTACCCAGGAAGGGGAGTGGCATGATATTTCTGCAAATTTCACACATAGATCAGGGGAGGAGGGGAGATAAAACTATTGTTTTGAATAGATCACATTCCCATCCACTTTTCACTGATGTCAGATGAACTAGATTAGCCACTATTACTCCTCTGTGATTATCCAGACAAGTATTAATTAACATATCTTACTAGCAGCCTAACCACATCTCATGGAAGAAAAGTTAGGATCAGGTTAAGGCTATTAACTGGGGCACTAGGTCACAGGTAAGGACAAGTTTATGACAATTTCAGGGCTTCAAAACAAGCTTTTTCAAGACAAGTGCCCTGATCAGAGTGAATCTTATTTCATAGTGTGTATAGACCAGGCCCATTGATCAAGTTCATCTTTTCCCTAAGCTTTTGCTGTGGATTTGATGAACGTCTGAGTGCCCAAGAAGCAAAGGACTCACCTCACGCCCCAGCAGCACTGGCCAAGGCCATGGTAACTGAGACTAGGCTGCTCTATATCCTACTGGTCTGCCAAAACCTCTTGCTTTCTGCAATAATTTTTTAAAATTATAACTGTCTACTATTAACAACAACACATTGTATGCTTTAGATGATATAACTTACGTAGGGCATAAAAGCTTTTCCAGAAGTCTTTTTAAAATTATTCTGAAGGAAAATGGCATTTTGTAAGAAAGAGCTAGCTATACTTAAAATGATTTGTATGCAGAAAAGCAGAAAGAAACCTAAAAGCTAAGCAAAACACTACACCAAGAAAAGTAAAAACCTAGCTGATTAGGTGGTGATTCATTGCCTGAGAAACAATGTCTATGTGAATGGTAATGGGAGCATATTAACAACACCATATTTCTTTTCTAAGTGCCTGGAACCACATTTCCATCCAAGTGCACATATTGTCTCAATTCTACTATTCACCTAAGGATTTTAATAAGGCTACGTTGATTCCTACCGGCTCGTTTACTAATGCTTCATAACACACTTCAGCAAGAACAGTTGCAATGTACTTCTTTTCAGCAATTCAGTTTTATCTGAACCAAGCATGCAGCTCTTAAGAATATGTGGATACTTCTTGTTATACAAAAACAATTTTATTTTTAGGCAGTTAGATAATTTAGCTAATCATTTTCTTAATTAATAGACCCATATTCTGCATTTTCAAACTAAAGAGAATGAAAACAAGTTTTCTCTAGACCGGACCTGCTTCAGTTGATTTCTGCTAGCGTTGCAGCCCTTGTCTTGTGACTTAGAGGAATCGGGAAAATTTAATTACTGGGTTTGAATTAATTCCTTGAAAAGTACAGTACAATGGCTTCAGCTTATTGCAGCCACTTCAGGAAATGGTTATTGGAGTCTAATAACTGGCTGATTCAATTAAAAGGAGACAGGAAAACCATTTACTGAGGCAGGCACTGTATTATTCACTGCTGTCTCCTAAAGCAATCTCTGAAACCACAAACTGGTAAGCCAGTGGTTCTTCATCTTGCCCCATCCCGGTCAATTTGAAGAGTATAGCACAACATTTTCACTCATTGCATCAGGAATTCTTAGCCAGGAGATAGGGTGTGTGCATCAGAATTTGGGGTGAGATTACATGAGCAGTTAGAACCTTGGAAGATTCTAATATATCAAGATACACAGCCATATGGGGGTTCTTGCTCCCAATCAGATGAAAATCACACCTCTGGAGCCTATGCATTGCAGGAGATGAACTAAGAAACAGCAGAACATTGCTATTCATTTAATTCACAATGAGAACAGCAGAAAGCAATCAGAGACCTGCTTCAATTCTCATTTTATGGTTAAACAAAACCTGCAGGTGTTGAATGGGAGGAGGAACAAAGACCCAATAGAAAGTGACATCCAGCCCTGACTGGTGTGGCTCAGTGGGATGGGCATCATCCCACAAACCAAGGGGTTGCCAGTTCAATTCCCAGCCAGGGCACATGCCTGGCCTGCATACAGAGTCCCCAGTGGGAAGTGGCCAATCAATGTTTCTCTCACACATTGATGTCTCTCTCTCTCTTTCTCCCTCCCTTTCCCTTTCTCTAGAAGTAAATAAATGAGATCTTTAAAAAAAACAGTGATATCCAAAGAATCTACATAACATCACTCTTATTTTAGACCCTACAAGACCAAAGTCTAACTAACTTCATTAGTATAACTTTGAAATTCCTTTTATGATACATAGGGTGATGACCTTATCTGAAACATAATCTCTG
Organism: Anoura caudifer; assembly: GCA_004027475.1. Taxonomy (NCBI): domain Eukaryota; kingdom Metazoa; phylum Chordata; class Mammalia; order Chiroptera; family Phyllostomidae; genus Anoura; species Anoura caudifer. Next base: position 101,801 of record PVKU01000472.1, on the reverse strand, counting down.
CAATCTCTAAAGATGTATTTATATACCTTATAAGAATGAAAACTAATGTATTCCATCAGATCTTTTCATTGAATTTTAGGAATGCCTATGTAGATAAATTGAATCTTACATCAAAAATAGACTATTGTTATAAAGGATGTCAGCCTGTAGTCTTTTAACTTAAAACACAAAAGAATGGCTGTCTTCTCTATATTCTAAAATGTATACAAGAATGAAAAAAATCATAGGTGGTTTTACAAGTGATCCAGTTCTGGGTTTCTTCTTAAGGTAAAGCTAACAGCATTCTTGCTTCACTGGATATAAGAAAAAATAAAGTAAGGCATAAAGGAAAATTCCAAGGCTTCATAGGAACCTAAAAGAAAAGAATGCATGGAGGAGCAGTTACAGAGGGGAAAAACTGTTTGATTTTCGGTATGTTCAGTTGAATGTGCCAGTTAGATATCCAAATGAAGATGGTGAGCAGAAAGGTGTATAAGACATATATAAGTCTGGAGTTCAGGAAAGAGGCCCAGGCTGGAAATATAAATTTGGGAGTCACTGGCATATATTGAATAAATGGCATTTAAAACATGAGAACAGATGGGATTCTTAAGTAAGAATGAGTCCTGGGACACTCTGAGCTGAAAGGTTGGGAAGAAGATGAGAAGGACGCTCAAAAGGGAATACTCCTACCGGCAGAAGAAGAGTGAAAACGAGTGGTGTTAGCGGGATCCACATGAAAGAAGTATTCCAAGGAGGAAGGCGTCATCGAGGAAGATGGGAATTGAGAGCTGGCCATGTGATTTAGCAGCAAGGAGACCATTGGAGGCTCTAAAAAAGGAGTTTCAGTAAAGCGGTAGGGGCAAAGGTTTGACTGGAATGGACTTAAAGGAAAATGAGAGGGGAAAGAAGCCAGGAAAAAGACATAACTCTTTCAAGGAAATTTGCTACAGAGGGTAGCAGAGAAATGGGACACTGACTAGCAGGAGAAATTAGATCGGTAGGCCTTTTTTAAGATGCCTATGTGATTATGGGAAGCAAAAATAGATGTGGAAAAGAAAGGACAGATTTCCTGAAATTATGTTCTTGAGTAGACAAGAAAAAATTAGAACATAGTGCACAAGAGGAATGATTGGCGGTAGATGGGAGTACAAACTGTCCATCTCTAATACTGTGAAGAAAACAGATTCCATGGGTCTAAATGTGGTCATGCCAGTTTGTTGAAGATCTCTTCAGCTATCTTCTCAGTCATGCTGGAAATCTAATCAGCTGAAATTGAGGATGAGGGAGGTGCTAAGCAGTTTAAGAAGAAATAATAAGATGTGGAATAATCATCTAGGAGAACAGGAAAATAAATTGCTTAGGTATTTTGCTATCCATTGTGGCAACCCCTAGCCACACATGTCTGCTGAATGCTCAAATATGATTTGTGTGACTAAGGAAGTGAATTTTTAATTATATTCAATTCTGACTATTTTAATTTGATTTTTAAATAAATGTTACCCCATTCTTTTGAAAACTGTTAAGAATATTTGGAAAAGTTTGAGTATGTAACTCTATGATTTTAATCATAAACTTTATGAAATTTAAATACAGATTCTACATTTTCTCTGCATGTTTAGCATCCAAATTGAGAGGTGCTATATTTATCAAATATGCACCAGATTTCATAGAATGAAAAAAGTGAAATAGCTTATTTATATTTTATATAGATTATATGTTGAAATAATAATATTTAAATATATTGCATTAAGTAAAATATATTGATGTTAATTTAATCTTTTTGTTCTATTTTTAGTATGCCTTCTAGAAAATTTTAAATTATACATATGGTTTTTATTATATTTCTGTTGAGAAATGTGGGCTGAGGAAAAGAAATATGGTTTTAAAGACTCACTTGAGGTCAGCAGTCATGAATTTAAAGTGAAGCCAGTCATCAAGGTGGTATGATTTTTCTCCAGCCAAGGTCAATGATGTATATTAAGTGTGGAGTAAGCAGGGTTGGGCTCTTGTCCAGTTTAAAAAAACAAAAGAGGGTAAAAGTGCTTTCAAGGGAATTATTAAAATGCTGATGAAACTTAGGCTAAGTGATATAATAAGGACATGAAAGGGTTAAGAGAAATGGAAGAAGTAGGACCAGTGGATTCCTGAACTTGGTGAATTTGAGGGATGATCGGAGACAAGCTACTAGAGGAATGAGAAAGATAAAGTGGTTCGAGTGTGGGCTGCTTGAAATTGAGATTATGGTGCAGTTCTGATGACAGAGAGGTCCAGGGTATGATCATAAGAACAAATGATTGATACAAGATGGAGAAGAAGAGGAATTAAAGGAACTGAGAGGCCAGGAATTGAATTACAATAGATAAATAAAATTAACAATTGAGAAAGGAATAGTATTAGAGAGAGGGGCTGTAATCAGAAGCAAAAATCTTCAGGAAATGAGGAAGGATGATCTGGGATATTAATAGATTACTACAGCAAAAGGGTGCAAATGGAAAGTCTTGTGAATTGAGTCTCCAAGTTGGAAGTTTTGAGGTAAGATGGAAATATCTATCCCAGCCCAGTAACAATGGCACATAAGACTAGAAAACCATTCGTGCCCAGAAAAGAAATTTATAATGAACTGTGAGACTCAGAGGGCACTGGAGAAGGCTTTCAGTGTGGAAGACCAGAATGATTGAGGTAAGGGTTGGCTAGAGAGAGACTGGTGTTTCTGTGGTGAATGACACAGGAGGATTAATGAGCCAATGAGGTTGGTCCTTGTGGTTCTCATGGCAGATTGTGCAGGTAAAACTATGAATATTAGGGGTGTCTGGGACCGCCCTTCACTCCTGCTGTGGAGATAAAGCATCCCAAGGAGGTTATTTAATTTTTGCTTTATTAGTCTTTGACCCTCCAAACTTAGCATTTAAACTGAGAGAAGTAAAATCTCTCATATGGTTGTATTTTTTTCCATTTCTCCCAGGACTCTAATAGTTTTGCTTTATATATTTTGGTGTCAACTATTTTACATACAAAATTGCGTAACTATTATTCTTCTTGATATTAATAGTACAAACCTTGATCTTACTTTTGTTTTGGTTGACACAAAAAATTTTTTATAAACTCTAACATTTAGTTAGGTGAGTGTCTACATCTATGTATACATGAGAATCAATCTAAGAGTCTCTGTCTTTTAATAAAGAATTTAAACCATCTCCATTTATTGCGGTAACTGATATGCTTAGTGTTATTTTTCCATCTTAGATTTCCAAACCATTATTTTTATTTTCCTATATTAATCAAAATAACTCTGCTTATTTATTATGCATTAGTGATTTAGAAGTTTTCTATGAGCAATTACCTTTAAGTTGCTTTCAAACATATGTTGTGTGCCCACCAATTCTCAGAAAGAAATTGACCTAGCTTTTACTTCTCTTGCTCCACCACTGCTAAGATTTAGCAATTAATCTGGAATCTATTTAATCCCTTCCTCATTTCAGTGGAAATTTGGAATATGGAGAGCTTAACAGAGCCCAGTAGTTTCCCTGAACTATAAGATCATCCTAGAGCTCTCTGTGTAGTAGTATACAAAGTGTAGCAGCTCCCCAAAGTACATAAAGCAGTAAATCACTGTTTTTAATATGGGAAATGCATTCTGTGGTACTGGTGGGCCTGACAAACAAGGCTGTAGGAAGCTGTTTAAAACTAATGCTAACTGTCTCATGCCTGATTAATGTACTATAATATGGCACCTGCTTAAACGAGAGAATCATTAACTGGAATATAATTAGCTGTTTAATTCAGTCCCTAGTCAATCATTTGCTTTTAAATATTTCTAAGAATAAATAACTTTAGCTATTTTGGTATTTACCTTCATATTACCTTCAATGTAAACATGTTTGTAGAGGTACCAGTCCCTTCAATGTGCCATTGCATCCCTCTTTGAGAAGTGCTTCCCTGGACGCCCTAAAGAGGGTCTGTCTCTAAGTAATTTTGAGTTCTGCATTCCTCAGTCACTGACTCACTAAAGCACTTATTTATTAAAAGCTCTTGGTAGGCTCAACATGAAGACCTCTATTTAACACTTTTTGACACACAGTTTTTTGGGGGGTCCTGTGACCCAAGACCATACAATCTTTTCCTTGCCTTATACTGATGATTTATTTTCAACGGAACCCCTTGTGGGAAATGCTGCCGCATGATGTTCTGCTGTGAAATGGTTAGAGGAGTTACTTTCATTTCTTTAGAGTTTTACTTGATTACAGAGCTCCTAAAGTATTTCTTGTATCTTTGATGTCATTCAGAATTTTAATGAGATGTCTCTGTCAATTCTGACTTTCAGCTCTCCTTCCTCTTCCACTGCTCAGGATGGTAAAAAACTCAGACATGGTGGAAATGGGCCAAGAAATTACAGTCATGGGCACATATACTCAGACTCACCTGTCTCTTATGTCTAAGGATTCTGTACCATGTCAAGCTCATAATACTCACTCCCTTACCCCTTGCTGTGCTTCTCTTGCAGAGTTCCCTTGCAGAAACAGAATTCCAGCAAGCCAGACTCACAAGTGTACCACATACATACACACAGCCATAACCCATGTTCCCTGAGATCTCACCGTCAGTGTGTAAATACCTGTCTCTTAGTTAGACTCTCAGTTCCTTGAAGGAGGCATCTAAAATGCATTTGTTTTTATATTTTACTGTTTATAATATAAATACTTGAGTATTGTTGAATTAATGAGTCACACAACAAATGTGAAAAGTGAAAAATGGCTGGGCTCCCCAACTTCTCAGTAATTTCAGATATAAACATTCAACCTAAAATTGCTAAGACATAATTTTATTATATTGTCATGGTTTCTTTATGTCAGTCTCCAAATGTTTTGGTTAATAAAATTATATATGGTGTGAGTTGGTGCTCGAGTTTCATTTTTTTGCATGTAGCTGTCCAGTTCTCCCAACACCGCTTGTTGAAGAGGCTATTTTTACTCCATTTTATGTTGCTGCCCCCTTTGTTGAATATTAATTGACCATAGACACTTGGGTTTATTTCTGGGCTCTCTGTTCTATTCCACTCGTCCATGTGCCTGTTTTTATGCTAGTACTAGGTTGTTTTGATTACAGTAGCCTTGTAATACAGTTTGGTGACAGGTATTGTGATCCCTCCTACTTTGTTCTTCTTTCTCAAAATTGCTGCAGCTATTTGAGGTCATTTATGGTTCCATATAAATTTCTGAAGTGTTTGTTCTATGTCTGTGAAATATGCCATTGGTACTTTAATAGGTATTGCATTGAATCTGTAAACTGCTTTGGGTAGCATGGACATTTTAATGATGTTAATTCTTCCAATCCACAAACACGGTATATGTTTCCATTTGTTTGTGTCTTCCTTGATTTCTTTCTTCAGTGTTGTGTAGTTTTTCTGCATACAGGTCTTTTACCTCCTTGGTTAGATTTATTCCTAGGTATTTCATTTTTCTTTTTGCTATATCGAATGGGATTTTTTCTTGATTTCTGCTTCTGCTGTTTCATTGTTGATATACAAAAATGCCTTTGATTTCTGGATATTGACTTTGTATCTGGCTGTTTGGCCAAATTCATTTATTAGGTCAAGCAGCTTTTTGGCCATGTCTGTAGGATTTTCTATGTACACTATCATGTCATCTGCAAACAATGATAGTTTTGTTTTCTTATTTCCACTTTGGATGCCTTGTATTTCCTTTTCTTGTCTAATCGCTGTGGCTAAGACTTCCAATACTTATTGAATAGAAGTGGTGAAAGTGGACAACCCTGTCTTGTTCCTGATCTTAATGGAAAAGATTTTAGTTTTTGCCTGTTGAGTATGATGTTGGCTGTGGGTCTCTCATATATGGCCTTTATTGTGCTGAGGAATGCTCCCTCTATTCCCACTTTGCTTAGTGTTTTTATCATAAATGGGTGCTGTACCTTATCAAATGCTTTTTCCACATCTATTGATACGATCATGTGATTTTTGTCTTTGCTTTTGTTTATGTGATGTATTACATTTACTGATTTGCGAATGTTGAACCGTCCTTACATCCCTGGGATGAATCCCACTTGGTCATGGTGTATGATCTTTTTAATGTATTGTTGGATGCGGTTTGCCAATATTTTGTTGAGGATTTTAGCATCTATGTTCATCAGCGATATTAGCCTGAAGATTTCTTTCCTTGTTGTGTCTTTATCTGGTTTTGGGATTAGGATGATGCTGGCTTCATAAAAAGAGTTTGGAAGTCTTCCATCATTTTGGATTTTTTGGAATAGTCTGTGAAGGATAGGGGTTAGCTCTTCCTTAACAACTTACACCATGCACAAAAATAAATTCAAGGTGGATAAAAGATTTAAATATAAGCTGTGACACCATTAAAGTCCTAGAGGAGAAACATAGGCAGGAAAAGCTCAGATATTCCACACAGCAACATTTTTACTGGTATGTTCCCTAAAGCAAGGAAATAAAGGAAAGAATAAATAAAGGGAAGAATAAAGGGATCTCATCAAAATAAAAAGCTTCTGCATGGCTAAAGAAAACAATATTAAAATAAAAAGAGGGCCAACTGTACAGAAAAACATATTTGCCAATGATACCTCAGACAAGGGTTTAATCTCCAAAATATATAAAGAACTTACACAACTCTACTCTAAGAAGACAAGCAACCCAATTAAAAAATGGGCAAAGGACTTGAACAGACACTTCTCCAAGGAGGACATACAGAGGATCCAGAGACACATGAAAAGATGCTCCATATCGCTAGCTATCAGAGAGATGCAAATTAAAACCATAATGAGATACCACTTCACACCAGTCAGAATGGCCATCATAAACAAAGCAACAAACAACAAGTGTTGGAGAGGTTGTGGAGAAAAGAGGACCCTAGCGCACTGCTGGTGGGATTGCAGACTGGTACAACCACTATGGAAAGAAGTATGGAATTTTTTAAGAAAACTAAAAATGGATTTACCTTTTGACCATGCAATTCCACTGATAGGATTATAACCTAAGAACCCTGAAACACCAATCCAAAAGAACCTATGCACCCCAATGTTCATAGCAGTGCAATTTACAATAACCAAGTGTTGGAAGCAACCTAGGTGCCCATCAGTAAATGAATGGATCAAAAAACTATGGTACATTTACACAATGGAATTCTATGCAGCAGAAAGAAAGAAGGAGCTCCTACCCTTCACAACAGGATGGATGGAACAGGAGAGCATTATGTTAAGTGAAACAAGCCAGGCAGTAAAAGACAAATACCATATGATCTCACCTTTAACAGGAACCTAATCAATAAAACAAACAAACAAGCATAATATAAACAAAGACACTGAAATTGAGAATGGGCTGACAGTCACCAGAGGGGAGAGGGGAGGGAATTTCAGGGGAAAAGGGGAAGGGTTTGGAGCAACAAGTATGAAAGACACATGGACAAAACTCGGGGGAGTGGAATGGGAGGGAGGTGGGGAGGGTTGGGGCAGTGGGCTGGGATGGGAATAAAAGACAGAAAACTGTACAAGAACAACAATTAAAATTTAAAAAATTAAAATAAATACAAAATAAAATTATATAGGTTTCAGGTGTACAATTCTATGATACACCATCTATATACTGAATTGTGTACTCACCAGCCCAGTCAAGTCTCCTTCCATCACCATTTATCTATCCCCTTTATCCTCTTCTACTTGCCCCCACCCTCCTTTCCCTCTGGTAATCACTGTACTGTTGTCTGTGACTATGAGTTTGTTTTGGTTTTACTTAATTCCTTCATCCAGCCCCCAACCACCCTCTCCTCTGACAGCTGCCAGTCTGTTCTCTGTATCTGTGAGCCTGTTTCTATTTATTTTTATTTATTTTCTTCATTAGATTCCACATATAAGTGAAATCATATGGTATTTGTCTTTTTCTGACTGGCTTATTTCACTTAGCATAATATACTCTTCAGGTCCATCCATGCTATCACAAAAGGTTCCTTCTTTTTTGTGTCTAAGTAGTATTCCATTATGTAAATGTACCACAGTAGACATGAAATTAAAAGCACTTTCTACAAAAGTGGAGTAAAAAGTCTTCATATTTTTACTTTTGCAATGAAAATCCATTAGGCTTTTTAATTAATGGCTCTACCACACATATGCATAAGAAAATATACAGAATCAGCATGAGGATTAACAAACAGCAAAGGTAAGTAGGTAAAGATAAATATGGTAAGACATTAGGTTCATGGATCAATAAGAAAAAACAAATTCAAATAAAAAATAAGAGGGTAAGGAAAGGAGTAATTCACCGAAGATAAAATACAAATGACAGTAAACATAAAAAGCTGCTCAACCTCATTAGTAATCAGAAAAATGCAAACTAAAATAACAAGACAGTATTTTAAACAACTGGACTGGCAGAAATTAAAAAGATTTATAATATCCGGAGCTGACAGTGATAGATGGAAATAAGCACTTCCATACACTGTTGGTGGGAGTATAAGTTGATAAACTTGTTTTGAAGAGCATTTGGCAGCATCTCAAAATTCCAATTGTCAACTTTTAGCCAACTATGACTTTCTTCTACAGAACTACTTTCACATGACAACAGACTTATTGCAGGGTATTGATAACAGCATTGTTTATGATTTAAAAAAATGGACACAAATTAAATATCCTGCAATACAAGAATTTTAAATTAATACTTATACATTCATACTATGAAATACTATGCAGACAGTATTTAAATACTGAATAATGATGAGTAATGAAGCAGATTTTCATGGATTGACTTGGAAAGATTTCCCAAACATATTGTTAAATGATAAAATTAAAAGCATGTTGGAAATTTAAATTTTGAGCATAATACTATTTATACAAATTTGTGTATGATACTGAATAAATGAATCAGAGACTTGCAAATTTTCTTTAAACTATTCAAATATCTGGTGCACTGATCTGTTTTAAATGAAATGCTACATTACAAATGAAGAATGCAGCTATGTTGAAACACACTTAATATGATACTGAACTCAGCAGTTACTACCAATTGGGAGAGGGGTGAAGAGAAGCTAACATGTCTTACATATATAGTTCTGTATAATTTGAATTATTTGTAACATAATTGTATTACACATGTAATTCTAGAGATATTGATACACACTGCCTCAAATAACAATAGAGTTTGTTAAAGCCTGTGCAGCTTAATACTTATTTGCCAAGCAGTTAGAAGTTTATAGATAATCACTTATTATTTATATTATCAGTAATTAGTCTGATAATCAGACATGTGAGCAGCATCACACACTGACTCTTAGCAACAAAAAGCCCCCAAATTGTTTCTTAGTAATGGTTAGCCCATCTAATATAACTTAAATTAATATAATTTAAATTAAGTCTACTCCTTTTCTTCTTACACAGGCTACGTCTCAGATCACCTGATAGGCTATGATGCAGTATCCAACCCTCACATGCAAGTCTAACCTATCAGAGGAAGGTTAATGACATGAAAAAAAAAAATCATACCTTTAAACAGGTCAAAGGAGTGGAGATGGTGATGAAATGTCTCAATTCTGACCCCTCAATAGTTCATTTTTCAAAGCACCATTGAAAACTAAAAATAAGATGATTCCAGGAAAGTAAATAATCCCCAGGGACTAATGAAGATATGTAGAAGTGTTGGTATTTATAACCCACCTAAAGCATGACCTTTTGTATTGACCCTGTACTTACTGACATAAAGAATAGAAAATATGTTTATACTGCCATACAGTTTTACAATGTTGAGCAAGTAACATCTCAATTTCCACCATAGACTATGACTCCTTACTGCTCATCTTGAAAACTCATTTGCAGAAATAATAATCTCCCTATCACATTGTGGTTGAATCATTTGTGTTCAATAGTGTGTTTGGTTCAGGCAATACATTTTCCAGTAGTGCGAACTCTAACACAGGAGCCTACTGTGCACAATGCCCATGCCCCATGGCTATTTCTCCAGTGAAGGACACTGAAAAACTATTTAAGAGTTCATTTTCCTTTTGATCTAACATCTGTGTACTCTATGGACAGCTTACCTGTCACTACTCAATTGTTCAAAACAAAATGTGTTCTCTTGTATTGGGCTGTACGAATTTATAAACACAGAGGTGACCCACCTAGTTACAACTGAAATGTAACAAATGTCGGCAGCTGGCTGTAACCTGACTACATCTTTGACAACGAAGAACATCTTCTTTTCCATTTTGAGTGCATTCTTATAAGATTTATAGAAACTTTTTATAGCGCTTTGTGGATATCATTTTTATTGGATGTATCTACATTTTTGAGTCAGAAATCTTTAGAAATATCTGTTTCTTCTTTAAGTAAAAAGATCTTACAATACTTTCAAATTATAATTTTTAATTAAGTTAAATTCTCCTAATGTCATAGAACTCAACCTTTATTGACACCATACTCTTGTGAATATGTACAGTTTTAATTACGTTAAGGTGATATTTTAATTCCTGACCATTGTATAAAAAAAGAGGTCTTTTTGCCCTGACCAGTGTGGCTCAGTTGATTGGGTGTCACACTGCAAAGTGAGAGGTCATCAGTTCGACTCCCAGTCAGAGCACGTGCCTGGGTTGCAGGTTTGGTCCCTAGCTGGGGTGTGTGCAGATGCAACTGGTGGGTGTTTCTCTCTTGCATCGATGTCTCTCTCTCTCTCTTTCTCCTTCCGTTACCATGTCTCTAAAAAATAAATACATACAATCTTTTTTTACAAAAGAGGCCTTTTCTACAATTGTCTGCCTCACATTCCTACATGTCCTCTGATGTATGCAGCCACATTCATTCAACAAAGATAGCTCCTGGTTATAACTCTTAATTGGGAAAAATTATAGAAAATAAACAGCATAATCACCCCCAACACATTAGTGCAGATGTAGTAACTACGAAAAAGGATAATCAAATCACCCTCTGAGATATTCACTTGCTTTTCATATTTGTACCAGAATTAAAATAATGAAACTTTATAATTTTACAGAGAGGCACGTGGCTGGCAGAAATAGCTTGTCACTGTTTAATTTGAAGTCTTCTAGCTTATTAAAATTTTTCATTTTGAGTTCTAAATTTCCTGAAGCATTGTCAGTCCCAGGACAGGGTAGCTTGGGGGTTGGTTAAGTCAGCTGCCCACCAACGCCACAAAAGGCCTCACGGACATTTGTGCCTATTACTGCGCTGCCCCACTGTGTAGCCAAGCTTTCCTTCAGCGAGATGACTGCTGCAGCTGTAGTCATGCCATCCAGACTTATTTTCAGAGAAAGAAGAGAAATTGCTCTCTGAGTATTTCCAGAAGCCCCTGGGCTGACTTTCGCTCATGTGGCATTGTCCAGTGCCTATTTCCACATCAATCACAGGCAAAGAGAACAGGATTACCACCCACAGCTTTGTGAACACAGTGGCGTGAAACAGTGCGAATTACCCAACACTCCCTCAAGTAAATTCTGCTCAAAAGGAAGAAATAGTTTGGTGAATGGTTGTTGGATACATATTAAAAAGTATCTGCTAATATGTGGATTTACTGCTTGTTATGTATTGATACCTATCCACCTCTCTATGACACTGTGTGTTCACTGAGAATGAGCATTGTTTCTAAGCACATGTGTATCTTTAATGCATGTTACATGTTCAGTAAATACTTTCCAGTCAATGAATGTATGAAAGAATGAATATGAGAATACCTAATCCATAAGAATAGAAAAAAACTTCACTGTGAAGTCAACAAAGCTTAAATTTTGAGGTTCCTTTTAAGAACCTAAGAAGAGCTATAGAAACATGTTGTTGTGATGATCTGTTATTGCAAAATTTGCAGAAGTAAGATATTTTAACTGCAATTGGTTAAAATTGATGAATCCACTCTGAGTTATTTACCCTCCATGATGTTTCTCCCAGTGATAGAGTGACCATGAGCATTTGGGGAATTCAGCTATCAGGAAGTTGAAATGGGAACACGTGACTGTATTTCAGTGGGATATAGTCATGTGTCCCTCAGTTATTTCCAATGAGAGTGATGTTACTGCAAGCTACCTGGAGTAGGAATGGTTTCCAGCCACCTGGTACAGGGATGGTCTCCAGAAATACACCTTTACTCAGCATGCTCAATCACTACCATGATACAACAACACAGGTCAGAGATGTTATCATGATTGAACATGCTTTACAGTCATGGAAGAATGTTAGTAGCAAAGGAGAAACAAGGATGGAAACACGGGGAGACAGAAACTAGATTGTTCAATTTCCTTTTCAATCATCAGATGTGTAAAATTGTAAGTAGAGGATTCAGTTCTTATCAAACTTCATTCAAAACATAAGATCTCTCCTGTCACAAATGTATTTATTAGTGCAGTGTATACAATTTTAAAGTACCATATACCTTTTTATCACTTTTAATGGGTATTTTAGGAAACAGAATTTATCACAATTCTTGATTCTATAGAGCACAAATCTGTAGCAGTACTGCAAACAGCAAATTTGCCTATAAAAGAAAGTTGATAGGTTTTCCCAAATTTAGCAACCACCATAAAAATTTACATGACATCACCCATAAAAAATATGAAGCCGAAAATTTTTTTCTAAACTGATATTAATAAAACCAAATTTTGAGCAACCATGCTAGAGGAAGGACTGAATACCCTTTGTATTCTCTTTATAAAAATAATTGTATTATAAAACTGTTGTCAAATGAAGAAGTGAGCAAAGTTATGCAACCAAAAACATAGCCAATGATATGCAGTTCCAGTATAGCCAACAGCCTAAAATAAGAGTAATAGGTAACTTCTACCGAATGTTATCTAAGGATGCTGCATGTGTTTACTTCTTTAAATGTATTTACCACAATTCAAAGAAGTCACCATATCAGCACAATGGATGATGTTGTACAGCACTGGCTTAATAAAATAAAGGTTTATTTCTGGCTTACTCTTCACATCCTGTAGCTAGAAATTGTGCTCTACACTGTTGTTACTTAGATACTTAGTATGACAGAGCTTCCACCATCTGGAATATCTCCAGTCACTGTAACAAGGAGAAAGGGGAGGACAAATAGCACATTGACTCTTTAAAAGTTTTGACTAGAAAAGATACCCATGATTTTTGCTTACATTTATTTTATTGACCAAAGCAAGTCACCTAGCCATGCCTAACTTCAAATAAGTGGGCAAAAACAATCTCTTCATTTACTTAGAAGAAGAGCAAATACTTGTAAACAATCAATCATTACTACAAGTACTATTATCACTAGTTCACATATAGGAAAGTGAAGCATGCACAAAATTAACTAGTCAAAGAGTGCACAAATAATGAAATGTGAGGCTCACATTCAAATCCAGGCTCCAGAAACCACAAGCTTGGCCACTATGCTTCTACCTCCTTTGCTGTAAATTATTTGGTAAATTCCTATACCCTGGAATAGCAAATTACTTTACCCTAAGCATTGTATTCTAACTGAGAAGTTATGACAAATAACACAAGCAAGATCCACACATTTTCTAGTTTAATGAGCAAGATAGCTTAATCTCAATCATTCTGTTCATTCAACAAACATTTCTAAAGTACATTTAGAAATTATGAAAAAATAAAAAATAAAAGAAATTATAAGTGAATATAGTTATTTATTTACAATGTGCTATCACATCAGTCTAATCATGAAAGCTAAAAGGAGAAACTCATGTAACACAGACTGGAGGAGGGAATTATCTGGAGATGAAAGGGTCCCCTATTGGACATCTAACAACTATAATTACTCATTGCCAATGATCAATACCTGGCCAGCCTTTCAGTCCTTCTTTCATTTCTTCCTCTCTTCCTCCCTCTCTCATTATTTCCTTCCCTCCTTCCTTTCCTTCTGTCCTTCTTCCCATACTTCGTACCATCCTCTCTTTCACAAAAATTTATTGCATCCTGGCAGATGGCTAGTATTAGGAATTGGACAGATAAACAGGAATAAGATCTACCCTCTGTCCTCAAGGAAGTCACAATCACAGCCACAAATGAGATGCACAAATAAAATATTCAATAGGATATACTGCAAGACCTCTGAAATTCACACTCTGCACATGTGCCTGATTTTATAGGGGCAGGACCAGACTATAATTTGCCAGGTTATGTTTATTACAGCTCTCAGCCTGTGAATTTATCAGCATCCTCTCTAATGCATAAGACCTTTGGTTTCATTCATTGATGTATTTACAGCTGACATGCATTATCTATCTTTCTGGGCTTTTGTGTCCGCATTTGTTTAAAATGACACATGGTGCTATAGCTTTATGGCTGGATAAGATTTCAAGTGTTTTTACTGAAATAACTCAGAACTGTAGTAAAAATAGAAGCATTTCTAACCATCTGAGAACACTGGATCTTGGATTCTACGTTCTTTGGCATCTGTTAGTAAATGCCTTACTACCTTCATTTCCATTAGGGTATACATTGTTTACCTGTGGCACAGCAAAATATATATATTTATACGAATATAAATACTTATATTTGTATATAGTATATTATATATTTATATATATTATATTATATATATCCTATATTTCATGGGAAAATTCTGTGTCTCGGTATATTTCGTGGGAAAAATTCTGTGTCTCAAGGCTCGGAAAGTTGTTTACAGCCATCCAGCAGAAAATCTTACTTGTACTTCACCTGCAATGATTTATGTGTCAGGCTCTTTGTCTCTTATGGTGCATGAAAAGGACAAATGAAAGTCCTTTCCCCTGAAATATCTCTTATGCTCATAAAACTTGTTTCTCCAAACTTTAATTACCGGTACAATATCCTGTCTCCATTCCTAGTGTCAGAGGTCTTATTTTGCTTTCTTTTCCAATTAAATATTTTTCAAGTGCTTTATGTATTTTAGTCTGCCATAGATCCCTCAGTGTAAAGAACAAACTTAACGTTTGTGCTGTTACAACTGGCTACTGTCTTGTCTTAGTCTGTGTCTTTTCAGGCAGAAAGTACAGGTGGTTGTATATTTGTCAAAACATTGACATGGTGGCTTTAATGAAATATTCAAAAATGCTAGTGTTTTACAACAACTTCAAACTGGAATCAAGTATTTTGTTTCATTTTAATTTGTCAGACTGTAATATAATGAAATATAATAAGCATATCCCCTATTTCAAAATGACTGAGGAGTTGTGAGAAAGGATGCAGATTTAAGTTATTTTGTACATATTTTTCTTTCTGGGCATGACTCACCCTTTCCACATAGTTTCTTTTATAGCAGGTGCTTTAATTTTGTTGAAACCATCAATATTTTTAGTATTATTATTTTTATTAGAAGTTTGGGAAAAAACAAGCAAACAAACAGCTATTTGTGCAGTAATGCTGCATAATAAGGAGCCCCCCAAAATCTCAGTGGCTTACAACAGGCCTTTATTTCTCACTCATGAGTCTGCATGCAGGTCAGCTATGGCAACTCTATTTAAAATGTCACTTCACAGAAATAAAAGGATTGTGAGAAATTACTATAAACAATATTGTGCCAAGAAATTGGACAACCTGTGCAAAATGGAAAAATTCCTAGAAAGATATAGTCTTCCCAAACTGAATCAAGAAGAAGCAGAAAGCCTGAATAGACCAATAACAATTAGTGAAATTGAAGCAGTAATCAAAAAACTCCAGGCACACAAAGCCTTGGATCAGACGGCTTCATGGGAGAATTTTACCAAACATTTAGGGAAGAGCTAACCCCTATCCTTCACAGACTATTCCAAAAAAATCAAGAAGAGGGAAGATTCCCAAACTCTGTTAATAAGGCCAGTATTATCCTAATTCCAAAATGAAATAAAGACACAACAAAGAAAGAAAACTACAGGCCAATATTGCTGATGAACATAGATGCTAAAATCCTCAACAAAATATTGGCAAACCGGATCCAGCAATACATTTAAAAGATCATATGACATGATCAAGTGGGATTCATCCCAGCGATGCAAGGATGGTACAATATTCACAAATCAATAAATGTAATACATCACACAAACAAAATGAAAGGCAAAAATCACATGGTCATATTGATAGATGCTGAAAAAGCATTTAATAAAGTATAGCACCCATATATAATAAAAATACTCAGCAGAGTTTGAATAGAGGGAGTATACTTCAACATAATAAAGGCCATATATGAAAGACCTACAGGCAACATCATATGCAATGGGCAAAAACTAAAAGCTTTCTCTTCAAGATAAGGAACAAGACAAACATGTCCACTTTCACCACATTTATTCAACACAGTATTGGAAGTTCTAGCCTCAGGGATCAGATAATAAAAAGAAATAAAAGGCATCCAAATTGAAAAGGAGGAAGTAAAACTGTTATTATTCACAGATGACATGATAGGGTACATAGAAAACCCTATAGGCTCCACCAAAGAACTACTCAACCTAATAAGTGAATCTGGCAAGATAGCAAGATACAAAGTCAATATTCAGAAATCTAAGGCATTTTTGTATACCAACAATGAAATATCAGAAACAGAAACTAGGGAAAATCCCATTTGCTATAGCAACAAAGAAAATAAAGTACCTAGGAGAAAATCTAACCAAGGAGGTAAAAGACCTGTACTCAGAAAACCATATAACACTGAAGAAACAAAACAAGGAAGATACAAACAAATGAAGCATATACTGTGTTCATGGACTGGAAGAATCAACATCATTAAAATGTCCATACTACCCAAAGCAATCTATAGATTCAGTACAATCCCTATCAAAATACTAATGACATATTTCAAAGACTTAGACCAAATATTTCAAAAATTTATATGGAACCAAAAATGACCCCAAAATAGCCTCAGCAATCTTGAGAAAGAAGAACAAAGTAGGAGGGATCACAGTACCTGATATCAAACTATACTACAAGGCCACTGTAATCAAAACAGTCTGGTACTGGCATAAGAACAGCCACGTAAATCAGTGGAACAAAATAGGGAATCCACAAGTAAACCCATGTCTCTATGGTCAATTAATATTTAACTAAGGGGACAGAAGCATAAAATGGAGTAAAAATAGCCTCTTCAACTAATGGTGCTGGGAGACCTGAAATCATACATGCAAAAAAATGAAACCAGTCCACCAACTTACACCATACACAAGAATAAACTCAAAATGGATAAAAGACTTGAACATAAGCTGCAACACCATGAAAGTCCTAGAGGAGAACATAGGAAGGAAAATTTCAGATATTCCACATAGCAATATTTTCACCAATACATCCTCTACAGCAAGGGAAATAAAGGAAAGAATAAACAAATGGGACTACATCAAATTAAAAACCTTCTGCAAAGCTAAAGCAAACTTCATCAAAATGAAAAGAGAACCAACCACATAGGAAAACATATTTGCCAATGATACCTCAGACAAGGGTTTGATCTCCAAAATATATAAAGAACTCATACAACTGAACACCAGGAGGAATACAAACATTCCAATTAAAAAATGGTGAAAGACCTGAACAGACACTTCTCCAAAGAGGTCATACAGAGGTCCATCAGCATATGAAAAGATGCTCAACATCAGTAGCCATCCGACATTTGCAAATTAAAGCCACAATGAGATACCCTTCACACTTGTCAGAATGGCCATCATTAACAAATCAACAAATAAATGCTGGCAAGGATGTGGAGAAAAGGGAACCCTAGTTCACTGTTGCTAGGAATGC
Source organism: Anoura caudifer (assembly GCA_004027475.1). Lineage (NCBI taxonomy): Eukaryota > Metazoa > Chordata > Mammalia > Chiroptera > Phyllostomidae > Anoura > Anoura caudifer. Next base: position 84,149 of record PVKU01000472.1, on the reverse strand, counting down.
AGACTGGGTACAGCCACTGTGGAAAACAGTAAGGAATTTCCTCAGGAAACTAAAAATGGAACATTTTGACCCAGTGATTCTGCTACTGGGATTATACCCTAAGAATCCTGAAACACCAATTCAAAAGAACTTATGCACCCCATGTTCATAGCAGCACAATTTACAATAACCAAGTGCTAGAAACAGTCTATGTGTCCATCAGTAAATGAGTGGATCAAAAAACCATGGTACATTTATACAATGGAATACTACAAAGCAGAAAGGAAGAAGGAGCTCCTACCCTTCATGACAGCATGGATGGATCTGGAGAGCGTAATGCTCACTGAAATAAGCCAGGCAGTGAAAGACAAATACCGTATAATCTCACCTATCAATGGAACATAATCAACAAAACAAACAAACAGGCAAAATATAACCAGAAATATGGAAATAAAGAACAAATTGACAGTAACCAGAGGGAAGGGTAGAGGGAGATAATGGGGGAAAGAAGGGGAAGGGTAATCAAGAAACACGTATAAAGGACCCAAGGACAAAGCAAAAGTGGGGAAGGATTGAGGGTGGGAAGGTGTCGGAGGTAGGGGGATGGAAGTGGTAGCAGGAAAATGGAGACAACTGTACTTGAACAACAATAAAAATATATATAATTAAAAAAATAAAAAATAGATACCCAAATAAAAATACAGTTATTATCATACCTCCCTAAAAAAAACAAAAGAACCTATGTACCCCTATGATCATAGCAGCAGTATTTATAACTTCCAAGTACTGGAAACATCCTAAGTGCCCGTCAGTATAATTGAGTGGATAAAAAAACTGCTACATTTACTCAATGGAATACTACATAACAGAAAGAGAGGAGCTCCGACCTTTCACAACAGCATGGATGGAACCAGAGAGTATTATGCTAAGTAAAACAAGCCAAGCAGTGAAAGACAAATACCATATGATCTCACCTATAACGGGAACCTAATGAACAAAAAAAAAACAAAATGAGCAAAATAGAACAGGAGGCATGGAAACAAGGAACAAACTGATAGGGACCAGAATGGACAGGGAAGGAAGATAAGGGAAGAAAGAAGGGCAAGGGTCTAGTTAAAGAACAAGTGTAAATGTCCCATTGACATGAGCAACAGGGTGGGGATTGACTGTGGGAGCAGGGGGGGTGGGCACAGCAGGGAGAGCCACAGGGGAAAATTGGGACAACTATAATAGAACAACAACTTAAAAAATTAAACAAAAAATCAATAAACAAAATATCAGTTTAGTTCAGGTTTGCTCCACATTTCTCATTCTGGGATTCAGCTGGCAAGAGGACCAGCTCTCTGGAGCATGTCCTTCTTGTATAGCGCAGGGGTGCCAGAGTGGTAGCCAGAACAATGTATGCATCTTAAAGCCCTGGTTGGATGTGCCACATGTTTCCTTACTCGCATTGCATTGGCCAAGCAGGGCATCTGCCAAGCTCAGAGTCAATGCGGCAGGGAACAATACTTCACTCACAGTGATCAGTGGCCAGGGCAGGGAGTAAAGGGAGGCCTGTGACCAAATAATACAATTTACCAGAAGTGTCAATTATCACTCCCTGTCTTTCACATATGGAATATGGTCATTGCCATGGGAATTCCTAATCACATATTGCAGTGTACTTCAAGAAATACTACATTTGTGTCTGGGAGTATATTTCCTCAGTTACTTAGTATATAGTTTTCTACTTTTATTTATCTTCCACGCTTCCAGTTTGGGTCAAATATGTCTGTCATCGTAACTCATTGGAATTCATATGAAACCACCTCCTAATATGGATCTTTTCCAAATCACCTTTTTAAAAAAGTAACATGGACTTCTACTCACTTCTCTAATTTATAACTTTTTAAAAAAATTAATGAAGGAGCTACGGCCTACTTCTTTTGGGTTAGCCATAAAGTCTGTTTAGTTCTTTCCATAAAATTAGACATATTTTCATTTTCACCAATAACTTTATTGATGTGCATTTTTTTAGTATGTCAGCTATCTCCTGCCATTGGATTCTTGTGGGTAGAGGCCTGAATATCTTCAGGGGTCCTGCTGAATATCTTCAAATGCATAAGACACCTCATAGCAAAGAATTATTTGGCCCAAAATGTCAAGAGTACCAAGAAACTTCAGAAACCATTTTTGACATGTTCAATCAGTCTTCATACACTGCACAGATCTCTTTTTTTTTTGCATTTCAGATGTGTTTTTACCTTTCTTGAATAATAAAGTATAATACACTGAAAATGTTGCATATCTTCTTCCTTCTTTGGTATTAAGATGGCTGCACAAAAATTCACCAGTTTTGATGTTTTTTTGAAATGCACATGCATGTGATAGCTGTCACATGTCAATACAATTTAACAAAACTGTTCAGTGTGCACATTGCACACATTAAACCCATAAAAACAGACCCCATGTGAAATAAATGCATTTTTGCCAAATTATCTGCACATAATGGGGACGGATGGAATCATATGAAAGTTCACAGAATAGAAAGCATATTTTGATATTTGTATTAGAGATTGGCCAAATGGTCTGTGTTCATTCAAACATCTGTGCTGTTGAGCTATTCAGAAGTCCCAGGAAATACAGCACAGCCAACGGTTTGTCCTTGCAGTGTCATAGCGAGATGCATGTCCAGTTCCTTTAAATTTGATGATGGGCTGAAAAATATGTTCGATTTGGGCTACATATATAAAAATACCTTTTCTTCAGGAAGCTAGTTTTTACTTGTTTGTTTGCTTTTGTTTTCATTTTCTGCATGCCCACTTTGAGAGTCAGAGCCTACACAGGAGGTGAGGAGAGTTTTCACAGCTCCGGCTCCGGCTCTGTGGCCTCCCCCAGCAGCCCTGGGCTGCAGCCGAGCAGCTGGAAACTCGGAGCCTCGTTCCAACCTCTCGGTGAGCCAGTCTTCAGATTGCTCTTTTGTTTTTAACAACTTCATTGATACATACTTTGTATACCACAAAGCTCTCTCAGGTAAGGTGTACAGTTCAGCTTTTCATGTATTTATGGAGTTGTTCAACAATCACCATATTCTAATTTTAGAACATTTTCACCATTTCTAAAAGAAACCTCCCTACCATTGGCCCCCTCCCACTGCTCTGCAGCCCTAGACAACCAAGAAGCTACTTTCTGTCTTTATATTTAATTTGGCAGTTTGGGCATTTTGTCTGAATAGAACAATACAATATGTGGTCTTCTGTGACTGGCTTCTTTTATTAAGCATAATAAAGTCTTCAAAGTTTATCTATGTTGTAACATGTATCAATTCTTTATTCCTTTTTGTTGGCAAGTAATATTTCATTGCATGGATATACTGCTGGTCTGTTTATCCATTCACCACTAATGGACATTCATGTTTTTTCTGCTTTTGGCCATTATGCATAATGCTGCTATAAACTTTTGTGTACAAGCTTTTATGTAAACATATGTTTTTATATCTCTTGGATACATACCTAGAAGAGAAATTGCTGGTCATAGTAGACTTACACATGATAAATTTACACTGAACTTTTTAGAAGCTACCAAATCATTTTCCAGAGTGGCTGAACACTTTACCATTTTACCGTCAGTGAATGAAAGATTCTAATTTCTATACATCCTTGTCAACATTGTGTTGTCAGTCTTTCTCATTACAGCTGTTCTCGTGGGGGTGGGGTGGTGTTCCATTGTGACTTTCACTTGCATTTCCCTAATTACTAATGATGTTGAACATCATTATTGGCCATTTATATATCTTCCTTGAACAATGTCTACTCAGATCCATTGCTTGTTATTAAAATAAGTTGTTCTTTTATTATTGAGTTATGAGTTCTTTATATATTCTGGATATGTGTCCCTTATTGGATATATGATTTACAAAGATTATCTCACATTTTTTTAGCTGTCTTACCACTTTCTTGATGGTGTCAATTGAAACACTAAAGTTTTAGTTATTATGAAGTCAGTTTTATTTCTTTTTTCTTTGATCACTTGTGCTTTTAGTGTCATGTTTAAAAAAATTGCTTAACCTTAGGTCACAAAGATTTACTACTAGGTTTTCTTCTAGAATTTTTAAAGTTTTGGTTCTAATATTTAGATTTGTCTTCCTCTTTGAGTTAATTTGTGTGTGTGGTATAAGATAGGTGTCTGAATTTATTTTTGCATGTGGATATTCAGTTGCTCCATCTGATTTATTGAAAGGCTATTTTCCCTCACCGAATTGTCTTGACCCTTTTTTCTAAATTAACCATGAATATTTATTTATGACCATTTATTTTTTGACACTCAATGACTTTGCCTTCCTACATACCTGTATGTCTATTCTCACAATAGTACTGAACTGTCTTGATTACTGAAGCTTTGTGGTTAAGTTTTACAATCCAGTAGTGTGAGTCCACTGAGTTTGTTCTTCTTTTTTTATCATTGTTTTGGCTACTGTGGATCCCTTGCAACTTGGCTTGATTTTTGAAGTCAAAACAGAAAGTTCTTAGCCCACTTTCTCTTCTTGTTGCTCTGTTTTCTTTTTGCCTGAATCACTCATGGAAAACCAAATAAATTATCTCAAACAATAAATAATTCGGGTGTGATTGAGGGAAGGGTTCTTGACTTTCATAACTGTACATATATTCACATAGTAAAACATCTCTGTTTAAAGAAAAGAATGTATTTGAATTTTATGCTCTAATAACCCTAATACCCAATTCATATAATAACTTATTGATCTCCTTGCATTAAAACATCTACTGAAGCAATAGTTGTGAGTTACTATTGATATGAACACAGTTAGGTAGGGAGGTCACAAACCAATGACACCCAGAGCAGATAAAGGAGAAAATCCACTTACAGCTTCTTCCGGTATTCTCAATGTGAATTTTTAACGATAGAAACTTATTTTATGAGGAAGTGACCATTTCCTCAAAAACTGAGAAGAGCAGTCATAGGAAAGATTCACAGAACTGGAAAAATGGCTGCCAGGCTCAATGCTTTGCCCAGCAACCACGGCCTTTCCTCGGATCCGAGCGCACTTGGCAGCGGGGGTGTGGGAGAGGCTTCCATAGTGGGTGTGGCCGGACGATTTTAACAGACTCGCTTCTGTGTTTCCAGAGTTAGGAATCTATACTGCCAAACTTGAAATTCATTGTCAGCACCTTCTTTATTACGTGGGACTTTTTTATTTTCTTACAGCCAAGTCTGTTAAAACAGATTATTTTCATATGTCTTTCCTCTTCTTTTTCTTAGCAGTTATGCAGTTTTTCTGACTGAATGTAATTAACTCCCCTTTTCCTTATATAAGACATTTTTGGTAATAGGTTATTAAGGAGTGCTTTGGTATATATAGCAAACTTTTACAAATAATCTGCATTTGACCAGAATCTCTAAAGTAGATGTTTGGAGCATTTCAAAAACAAGGTTTTTCTGACTCAAGCCTTCTTATGGTAGACCTGCCAAAAATGCCATAAATCTCTAAAAGGCCATTCTCCTCCTAAACCAATTGACCCCTCAGTACTGAATCCTCAGCTAGCTCAGATGTTCTATGGGACCTCACTGCCATTTTCTGAATAATTTATGTGATTTACAGTGCCTTGGATAAAGCACTGAAACATCTCTGTGTGTGACTTGTTTGCTTTTGATTTACAGTGACATCTTTTCATAGTAGTGGAAAGTTGCTGAAAAACTTCTCTGAAACCTTATGTTTTTCTATTCATTCTCATACAACGGGGGCTCGGTTATCAATGACCTCAATTTTCTGCCCTGTTGTTCTTCAAATTAAAAAGAGATGTGGGCAGTCTCTTCACAAAGTCACACATGAAACAGCATTACCCAATAGATAATTATCTTGTGTGCACTCTGCCATTACCAATGGTTACCTGACCTTTAGAATTAAGAAGAGCATTATGAGCAGCTATTAAGTTATTAAAAGCTGTAATATTATTACCGTTTCTTAGGGTCACCTGGAATGCTTACCTTGCAGCTACAGTGTTGACTCAGAAAATGGCATCTAGTTGGTAAGTGGCCCTTGTCAAGGTGTCCGAATGGCCTGATAGTAATAAAGAAGGTAAATGAGGAAAATACTGTCTTGTTCAGTAAGACAGGCATTCGTAAAGAAGACTGAGCGTGTATGAAGTGCTCTGCCCTGCATAGAACACAAGGAGATGCAGAGGAGCTGCCAGTGCAGGCGCCTCATCATTTTAATTAGGCAGCCAGGGAAAATGCTGAAGACCATCAACCAAACAGGAAGAGGCATGTAAACTGTTAGCAGAGAAATTCAGATGTCTGGATCAGCAGTACTAATACATGTTTTGTTTTGTTTTTTATTTATTTTTATTTTATTGTTCAAGTACAGTTGTCTCCATTTTCTGCCCACCACTTCCCCCCTCCCCATGAACCCCACCTCCCACCCTCAATCCTACCCACCTTTGGCTTAGTCCATGAGTCCTTTATACATGTTCCTTAATGACCCTTCCCCTTCTTAAACCATTTTCTTGATAAAAACCTAGAATAAATAAAACAAATCAAGTCTAGTCTTCTGGGGAACAACTGTTTCTACTATTTAGAGAATTTAATTAGGATGATTTCATGGATGCAATTATCAGCAAAAGTGATTGCATCAAAGACATATGAACTTTGTTTCACCATTGAGCAAGGGTTTTGTATGGAAGAAGAAATGGCATTGATAAGATTGTATATATGGATTTAAGGACATTGTTTTCTGGAATCTGAATCTCAGACAAGTGTTCAGGCAAATTGAAAAGGCAAAATAAAATAATTTCAGCAAAATACCTATCAAATTGTCCAGTGTGTGCTCAGTAAGTATTACCTATTCTCATCATCATCGTTATCATAATTATCATTTTTTTCTAGTGGATGGTTATAGTTTTGCTCAAATAGACATTGATTTTCATGAAGGTCTCCATCAAAGACAACATAAAGAATTCTTTTGTACTCAGTATATTATCCCCATTGTACCCTATTTTAGCTATTTAATTTACAAATGGTCTACAATTAACTTTAATTATTTTATATCAAACACTGGAACAATTATCAAAAAACCTAGTTTATGTTCCTATTCTACTCTCACTATTGTGTGACCTAAAGTAAGTCTTATTCTTCTGGGCCACAGTTATAATAGATGACATCTGTGAGTCCCTTTTATGTGTAATATTCTATGGGGTAGCTCAAAGGACCAAATTTCAGGAAAAGTATTATAATATATTGTGTTCACTTTTAATCTATCATTGGAAGTCACCTTACTTCTGCCCCAAGCAAGCTCCACATCTTGTTTAAGAGTATCATTTCATTAAATAGTATCACAGGCTGCAGAAACTTCTATTGCATAATGTCAGGGCTTTGGAAATTATTTACTAGGGATAAAAACCTGCCTTAGCCCACTTTGAGCCCGAAGTTAAACTTATAGAAACTGGTCTGTATTGGAGAGATAGATACCTTTTGTCTTCCAACTATCTTCTACTATTTGCAGTGCCTTTGACCTTCATGTGAATTCTATAGCAAATGAAGTCAAACTTTTTCAATTGTTTATCCCTGGGCAGTACCATCTGATATGAATAGTATTCCATCAAAATGTGTTTTTTCCTGAGGAAGTCTTGCTGTAATACATCACCAGAGTGACAGCCAGTGCATTATACATTACAATAAAACACCCCCAGAGCAAAGGTACATGTGATGATAAATTATGCTAATATGTTATTGTCATCGTGTTATCAGCACTCCGAGAGTGATTTAGTGAGATACATCATCAGTGAGAGAGTATCTGATTTCACATTACTCAAAGAATGACACCATCTTGGAAAACAACAAGTAGATTCAGTTGATTAATAGGGTTGGTGATATCCTAATGCCAGAACTCATGTAGCATGGTATATTAAACGTCCTTTAAAAGTGAAAACAAGTTAAAGAAAGATGAGTCCATGAGGTGAGGTTATAAAAGCACTGTCAATTTTAATACTATTACTGTAGAGAGAGTACATAGTTAACTATAAACCAAAATTCATCCTTTGTCCCTTATTCACACATTGGACAGTGATTTAGTTCTACTTAATTATCTTTAAGAAGCCTCAGAACTTCTTATAAGAAGCTGTCTGTTACAGACCATGTAGACCAAAGAAGATATGGTTCCCTTCCATATCTACTTTGTAATGATGTAAGCATTATGCCCCAAATCATTGAACACCCAGACATATTGGGAAATGGTAGCTGAGTGACAGCTAACATATTCAGCATATAAGTTGATTGCTGTTGTTACAGCGTCTTGTTTTGCACAGAACTTTGCATACATTAGGCAGCAAAAGAGACTTGCTTAATTGAATGAACTAATAGTTTTCTTGTAACTATTTATATTTAAAACCACAAAATAGGCCCTGATTGGTGTAGCTTAGTGGCTTTGAGGATTGTCCCACAAACCAAAAGGCCACCAGTTCAATTCTTGGTCAAGGCACATGCCTGGGTTGTGGGCCAGGTCCCCAGTTGGGGACATGTGAGAGGCAACAGATCTATTTGTCCCTCACATTGATGTTTCTCTCCTCCTCTTTCTTTCTCCTTCCCCTCTCTCTAAAAATAAATAAATATAATCTTAAAAAAAAAAAAAAAAAAACAATAATGTCTGACACCAAACTCCTAGATTAAAAGAGTCAGACACCATGGTTTGCAAATAGAAAACAATTTTGTTTTTGCTAGTATTGCTTGTTCTATTATGATCTCAAAAGCTAAGTACTTCTTCGTCCTCACAGTTTTCTAGCTAAGGCCTCTGACCTCTCCCCTCAGAGGGACTATGGGGAGAATAATGGGTAAGCAGCATGATAGATTTTCCTTGACTGGTACACTCTTGATTTGGCATTGATGATCTGAGCATACTGGGTAATTAAAACTGACTTTTTGTATCACAGAATACTTTCACAGGTTCTCTGGGACTGACCCATTCCCATCCAGTCATTACAAGATCTCTTGACAGACTGTGTGCCTTTTAGAGCTATGTTCATTTCGTTATCGTCTGTTTTCCAACTGCTCACCTCTCTTTTGGCACCTTTGGGACCTGGAACAAAGTCCCTTTGGGAAAAAAACCTAAGCCAGCTCCACTCCACAAGGCCCATATCTGACCCACAAGGAGTATACCCTCTGCCTGTTGTCAGTGAGAGCACAGCTAGATACTGACATAGTGATCGTTGCAGTAACTAACTTTTCCTGAGTTCATACTACGGTCCAGGCTTTATTACATGCATTAACTTATTAAACTTTCCCCAAAAAAGAAGGATGGTATTATTCCAATTTTGCAGATGAAGAAACTGAAACATACAGAGATTGATTTACCCAGTGTTTACAAGACCCAGAAATGAGAGCCAGGACACTCAAGCCCTGGCAGCCATTGCTTTACCATGCACACTCTGGACTATAACACTGAATTGTGGGTTTAGTATCAGCACACTGGTGTTCTTTCATTATAACAGGCACCAACCAACCAATATCTTACCTTCAGGGTTCTCCAGGCCCGTATTCAAAGCAAGTGCCTTGTATTCCCCCAAATTCCGATGCCAACTAAAAACTTTCCCAGTGTTACTATCAAGGGCGCTCACTAGATTTGACGTGAAGGATGCCACAACTGCCTTCTCCAAAGACAATTATTTACACCTCAACCTCTTCTGCCTCAGTGATCTGGGTACTGAGTGACTGGTGACAACACCAGTGTTTTGGTTCCTTTGTGTTTAAATCTCCCTTTCAACCTTGGAACCATGTAGGACAGGTTTCTAATGTAGGAAACTTACTATGTATTTTTTTTTCCCTTGGCCTTTTCGAGTCTCAGCTAAAATTGAGACATAAAGAGCCCTACTTTAATATTCTTTTACAAAAATAAAGGCTATTTTCTGTAACCAAAGAGCCAACAATACAAGACGTATGGCTTCTAAGAATGAGTGGGTAAGTCTCTTCCTCAGAACTAAAAACCTTAAAAGATGAATGCGTTCCAGACCTCAAAAAATGTTTCAGGGCCATGGAAGGAGTTTTACTTCAGCTGATTTATGTGTGCAATTTCAGCAGGGCGGCCTGTTCTAGAGTGCTTCCAGGATTGTGATGAAGTTGGTATCAGCCTGTCAGTGTGCAATTTGGCTTGGAGGTTGTGTGATCAATTTCCAGGACATCTAACATATTCGTCGGAACCAACAGGATGTTGGCTGTCTGCGCCCGGCACTCACTGTGTCCAGCCTGTCCCACGTGTCAGGGTGCTGCCAGCCCTCCACCCCACACTCTGCTTCTGTTTACAACTACTGAAGAGCACCCCCAAAATAGGTTTCATAAGTATTTTCGCCATTATCTTTTACCATTGTGCCTGGTCTTAGTTTTTTATTAGGATGTTAAATGAAGTAAATTATTAATGAAATTTTAAGATAAAGTTGAAGCATTAAAAATATCCTGTGTATATTTGTTTTATTCCTCTATTTATTAGTAAAGATACAGTCATTGTCTTAAGAAGAAAAAATATCAGTGACAAGCAAACCCATTCCCAATCTCTTAACATAAAGGTAATTTTGTAAAACTGTGCATTGTCACCTACGAAACTCCTGCCCTGCATGGAAAAGTGACCTCAACTTGTCTTTGCCTCTAAAAGTTGAAATTCTAGTACTCAAAAAAGTGAAACAGTAAGTTACAAGATCACAATATAATGAAGGCACTGTGTAGAGCTTTTACATTTATAGAATATTTACAATTTTCTATATTCTAAAAATGTCTCAGCACTCTGTTGATGTTTGACAAAACAGCAGCACTATATGATGGAAAAGCACTGGTTTGAAGACAAAAGCCTATATCCAAACCTTAGATCTGGCACTCTTTCTGGTCATGTGGCCCTGGACAGTTTTTCAGCCCCTCTGGCCTTCATTTTCTTTGTCTGCCAATGGTGGCAACTGTTTTTATTAACCATAAGTAAGCGGAATACAGGATCTGTGCCTTATTTATCTTTATGTGCACAGGTCCTAGCACATTGCCAGGCAACAAGTACTTAATGATGGATAAATAAGTCTGAGGAATCACTATCTTCCATTTACAGATGAGCAGAGTGGGGCTCAAAAATGTTTCAGGGACCTAATGTCACATGGCCAGTAAGAAAAATGTCATGGTAGATTGTGGAACAGGATTACCTCTTGGGAATTCTGACATATGTGGAGTCCAAAAGAGGAACATTAGTCACTATAGAAGGGAACAGCCAAGTGTATATAGACAAGTAGATTTCAGAAGCATATGGCAGGTTGTTCCACTGAAGAACTATTTCACTCACTCTCACTTCCTGCAGATACTCACAATTAACAACAAATATAATGCTGTCCTTCTTTGTGGAGATAAAAAATGTATAACAAGGACATCACAGTTGTCCCTCTTGGTAGAGGTAAGGAATATATAACAGGTATTGCACATTGTGTCCCCTTTTGAAACGGCAGAAATTGTTCTTGTTAGTATATCCTTCACAGTATATAGAACAGAGACTAAATATGAAAAGAAACAATACTAATAATTATTCTTACATGAGCAAAGCACTATTGCAAACATTTCAGATGCATTCCCTTCTTTAATCCAGAAAATGTCCCTATAAGGTACTATCATTATCTTCACTTTACAGATGAGAAAACTGAGTTATAGAGAAGTAAGGAAATTTTCCAAATTACACAAATCCCCTAAGCAACAGAGGCAGGATTCAGGTCTAAGCAGTGTGACCTAAGAGCCTGGGCTTTTAACCCGGGATAGTAAACAGAGAAATATAGGACATTCAAAAAGGAACCTGATATATAATTCTCAAGTCCAACACAGAATTTACAACTTAGCTCAGCAAGAGCACAAGGCCTGGAAGAATAAACTCTGTCTCACAGAATCACAAAGAAATGCCCAGAAAACACAAAAGTTAATATCTTTATGCCACTATTTCCCTTGTGCCACAATTTTCTGTAACACATGTTCAGGTAAGGATTTTACTAACTATATTTTGTCTTCAATTTTATATGACTAGAATAAATACCCTGAATTTTCAAGAGACGGCCGCAAGGTTGATTCTGTGGCAACTGTCTTAGCCCAGGCTCCCTACAAAACAGAGATTCAGAAAAGATTTTAAAATGACAAAGCTTTATTTCTGAGGCATAGAACCAGGGCAGCTAGAATGAGGGAAAGTGGAAGTGAGGCAAGAAAGAATGTTGGTAAATACCATGATGTATTACTGTGCCGGCTACTTCTTCACAGGGCCATGAAAAGCCACAATGATAGAGAGATAAGTCCACTAGCCACACAGAACTCCTCCAAAAGGGCTGTACAGACAAACCTCGCTTTGAAATCATTCAGGGGGAGAAAGATTTCTCTGTCTCCTGTTTCCCATTGGCCAATGTTTGCCGTGCTGTGAGTTAATTCCTTGTGATTACAAGCCAAGTGAACTGGCACCTTTAATGACCATACAGGATGACAAGCTTCAGTGTGGTGTATCATTCAAGTCCACAAGTGGTGGAAGTCACAAACTCTGTGCCTATAGCTGATGTGCCTGGGTGAGTGGAGTTGGACTTGGCATTCCCAAGGCCTGCACCTAGTGGGCCCTCAGGGACAGCAGCATGGTCCAAAAGGCTATGAGGCTGATAGAAGCTGACATGTTCCCTAGTATTTATGTGACTTTTAAGAAATCAACTTCCTATCAGCTGAACAGGATATCAAAATTCAAGGCCACTAAGAAAGAGCTATCTCCTTTAATGTCTGCCAACATCTAGGGTATAGGACTGTCAAAAACCAAACTGCACACTGGATAAAACAAAGCAGAAAGATGAGTTTATTACACAGCTTACAACCAGCAAACCGGGAAACTCAGGCTACGGGAGCAATGAGTTCCGAGTTGCTCACAAACTAAGGGATTTTTATGGGATAAATACAGAACTTATTTGGCTTTTCAGCTGATTGATTGCCTACTGATCTTTTTTATGGTTTAGATCAGGATAGCTGAGTAGGGGAACAAGGAAGTCCAGAGCTAGGTGGACAGACTTGGCAATTGGTGATTGGCTGGTGTGCTCTGCCGATTTCTGAGAAAAGCTATAAATTCCTATGTGGTTAGGTTAAGTTTCCTTCACGTGCCTACACTGACCATCTCCATCTTGTCCCTGACATAAATGACTCCATTTTAGCTTGGTCCTACAGAGGTCTAGAGGAAAAAGAAATATACACACACATGCACACTGCACATATATAATATATGCATATATAAAATATATATTATATATATAATTTTCTTCAGTGTCATAAAATATTCAGTCTTGCATATTATAATCCAAGACACCAATGAATTTTTAGAAATATAATTATGAAAGGATGTGGGATTTTTCTGTAAAACTCTTTATTTCTTTTTTAATATATTTTATTCATTATGCTATTACAGTTGTCCCATCCCCCCCCCCTTTATTCACCTCTGCCCTGCACCACCCCTCCCACGAGCATTCCCCCACCTTAGTTCATGTCCATGGGTCATACAATAAGTTCTTTGGCTTCTCCATTTCCTACACTATTCTTAACCTTCCCCTGTCTATTTTGTACCTACCATTTATGCTTCTTATTCCCTGTACCTTTTCTCCCATTCTCCCTCGTCCCCCTCCCCACTTATAACCCTCCATGTGATCTCCATTTCTCTGGTTCTGTTCCTGTTCTAATTGTTTGCTTAGTTTGTCTTTGTTTTTTAGGTTCAGTTATTGATACTTGTGAGTTTGTTGTCATTTTACTGTTCATAGTTTTGATCTTCTTTTTCTTAGATAAGTCCCATTAGCATTTCATATAATAAGGGCTTGGTGACGATGAACTCCTTTAACTTGACCTTATCTGGGAAGCACTTTATCTGCCCTTCCATTCTCAATGATAGCTGTGCTGGATAGAGTAATCTTGGATGTAGGCCCTTGCCTTTCATGAATTCCAATACTTCTTTCCAGCCCCTTCTTACCTACAATGATTCTTTTGAGAAATCAGCTGATACTCTTAGGGGAACTCCTTTGTAGGTACCTCTCTCCTTTCCTCTTGCTGCTTTTAAGATTTTCTCCTTCTCTTTAATCTTGGGTAATGTAATTATGATGCACCTTGGTGTGTGCTTCCTTGGGACAAACTTCTTCAGGACTCTCTGAGCTTCCTGGATTTCCTGGAAGCCTATTTCCTTAGCCAGAATGGGGAAGTTCTCCATTATTTTTTCAAATAAATTTTCAATTTCTTGCTCTTCCCCTTCTCCTTCTGACACCACTATGATTCAGATGTTGGAACATTTAAAGTTGTCCTAGAGGTTCCTAAGGCTCTCCTCATTTTTTCGAATTCTTGTTTCTTCATTCTGTTCTGGTCAAATGTTTATTTCTTCCTTCTGGTCCAAACCATTGATCTGAGTTGAGGTTTCCTTCCTGTCACTGTTGGTTGCCTGTGCATTTTCCTTTATTTCACTTTTCATAGCCTTCACTTCTTCCTCTATTTTGCAACCATACTCAATCATCTCTGTGAGCATCCTGATAACTAGTGCTTTGGACTGTGTATCTGATAGGTTGTCTATCTCTTCATCGTTTAGTTTTTATTTTTCAGGGACTTTTATCTTTTCTTTCATTTGGACCAGATTTTTTGTCTCTGTATTCCTGTTACATAGTAAGGGGTGGAACCTTAATTAATTGCCAGGGTGAGGCAACCCACTTTGCTTCATTGTGGCACTATCTGTGATGGAAGGGTCCAAGAGGGAACAGCACCACTTTCTCTGCTCTGAGCTACCTTTCAGTCACTTCCTCCACTACCCATAAGCAAATTGAGCCCTTCTGGTACTGATTCCTGGGTGGCTAGGTTTGTGTACATTCTAGGACACTGTGGTCTCTCCAATGAATTCTTTTGTGAGGCTGGGTATTTCTTCCGCCGGTGTAGCCCCCACAGGTTTTTTCAGTCAGAGGCTTTGAGGCTTTATTTCCCTGTGCTGGAACCCTGGGTTGCATGGTCTGTCTCACTCCCCACGTTTTCCTCCTGGCTTATCCACGCACAAATGTGGGACTGCCTGGTCCACCAGGCACTGCCTTGCCTGCCCAAGTCCCCGAGCCACCACCTTGCTGCACATCCTCTCTGCCCCAGCTGCCCATTTCTGCCCCTCCTACTTGGTCTGGATGAATGTTTCTTTAACTCTTTGGTTGTTAGACTTCCATACAGTTCAATTTTCTGGCAGTTCTGGCTGTTGTTTTTTTAATTTTTTTTATCTTTCTTTTAGTGGTGTGAGGGGGCACAGTGTATCTTCCTATGCCTCTTCTTGGCCAGAAGTCCAAGATGTGAGTTTTTAGAAACAGCATTCCACTGAAGGTAAAACAGGGTAGGCCAGAGCAGGGAAGGCGTGGGAAAGGCATTCAAAGGGAGTGGAATGTCAGCAAACCTCACACAGGCCACATCACAGGCCAAAACCTGAGAGCCAGGCGGGTGTGTCAGAGGGCATAGAGAAGGGTTTCCCTGTTGCTGGGCAGAGCATAATGTCCAGGCCATTTGGTAGCAGGTTAGGAGTGATAATTTAAGAAGGTGAACAATCTGTACTAGACATAGTTCATGGATTTTAGAAATAAAAATTGTAGTATCATTTTATTCTGATGGGACCTATATACTAGATAAGGGGTAGGGCAGGTATGCAGGTAGGGATACTTGGACCGGTATTGATTTCAAAAACCCAATAGACAAGAAGGACTCCCACAAGCCAGTTCCATGTTGAGTCTTACAGCTTTAGGGGCTGTGCTGTCTGGATGCAACAGTGGCCCCAGAAGATGCCTGGTGAGCCAGTGGTGGCTGAGCATTCCTTCTTGGGGAGATCGGAGGGCTGTGGGGACAGGGAATAGAGTAAAGAGCCAGACCAGCCATTTTATTCCTTACTTTCCTGATTTAGAATACATTGACAGTTAACTATATTCTTCCAGCAAAAAATTTATCAAGTGTTTATTATACCTGATATTTAATACATATTTCAGATTAGCAACAAATATGAAAATTCCATAATTTGTATATTTGATAGTCTTCTGTAACATATTTCTACTTTAACATTTTTCTCACAATCACAGGTTACACATTTTATGTGTGCATTATATAAATATAGATTTTATATATATATAAAATTTGTTTTTTTAACCAAATCTAGTATTACTATTTGAATTTGTTCAATAATGACTACCTACCTTCGTGATTCTTACCCAGAATAACTTACACTTATTTGACATTCACATTCACTTCTTTTTCCATTTCCATCCCCCATCAAGTGTAATGTGATCAAGTCCTTAAATCACAGGTGATAGAGATAATGTATGGAGATGCCTAGCCATTTTGCCAGATTTATAAATTGAATGCCAATTTGAAAATAATGTCAGGTGTCTTTATTCCTAATTCAATGTTCTCAAAGGCAGCCCTTCCTGACAACTGGAAAGAGTATTCTGCTTTGACAGTCTGACCTTTACACTCCAATTAAATATAAAAACAGTTCTGAATGTTCTTCACCCAGTTGTACTGTCAAGGCTAGTATAGCTTGACTGTCATATAAAGCTCTTTAAATCAGCCTGCTATGAAAATATGATTGTAACCCAGATTTTAGCATTCAGAAATATTCACTTCCCTTTTACTTACACAGATTTTGAGGGTCAAACCTATGCATTTTTATCAGCTATTTTATTATCTTTCAACCTTTGTGAAGATCAATGTATTAGAATAGGGGGAGAACTTTTTCTCCTTTAATGCTAAAGTTATTTGGTACAAGAAAAATACTAATGAAGATTTTTATTATTTATTGAAAGTTCCCATTGGACAAAATGAGAAAGTCTTATTTTATAAAAGTGAATGCAATGTTTAAATTCCATAATACTTTTGGAAACTAAGAATCTGATCAAAATAGTTGAATGCTTAGAAAAGGGATAAAAGTGTGGAGTTTTGAATTTTTTTAGAAACATGATAATTCCAAGAGGAGTTGTAGAATGTTTCGGCAAAATTTAAATCATAAGAACCCTGATTTATAAATCAAAAAAAGAGAGAAACTTTTAAAAATAGATTTTTCCATTTATTTTAAATGTAATATAGTTCTTATAATGCCTAATAATGATGAATTTTCAGCATTTTTCTATCATTAGGGATACAGACCACTAAATACTAGTTCCCTTATCCCTAGTCTCTTCCTGTTTACACTTTTAAGGGGTGGTGTGCGAGTCATTCTTCTGGCTTCAGTTCTCATGGCTTGATGGAATCACATGGATTTTACAGGCTAGATGGTAAAATTCATCATTTAGGAGAGTGAACTATCAAAATATCTAGGACTGTCTCTTCAAACAAACAAAAAATCCTGAATAAAGAAACCCAAGTTCAATACAGTTGGACTGTCATCTTCGTTTTACCATCAACAACATGACGTACTCTGTGTACTAAATGTAAAATTTCTGTTTTTCCTCAATTATAAGAGTTAATCTTTCCTTCTTAGGAACACTTGGGAAAGGGAAGGCGGGATCATCTTAGGGCTTGTGAAAGTGGAAGGTTGGCAGCACTGGCTGAAGTCAGGCAGGAAGCCGGCACCCAGGGGAGGCGTTGCTGACAGGCAGGCTTGCACTGCATTTCCTCCTCTGGATTCCGCAGAGAAGCCATTTGGGAAGAGCCCATCCATAATGTAAAACTGGCCCAGTGGTTCTGGTTGTGGCCAGCTAGCAAATGTCTACCCAAGACTAATTAGAGATGACCAAGGTCATGTTTCAAATGAAAAAATATGAGAATAGCCTTCCTGAAATGAAAAAAAGTTTCCTGCAAATTAGGATTTTTTTTTTAAGTAGCATAGTGGGTTTAACATTTCAGGTATTTTTCTACAGTGGATATTTTTTTCTTTCTGAATTCTCAGGGGTCTGATTTAAGTTCAGTTTTGTTTACCAGGGAGATACGAGAACAAATTTAATGCTGTGAAAGATGTTTACCTACAGCAATAATATGACAAGCAGAAGTGAATACATAGCAACTTGCACATCACATAAAGCTTTACAGCAGATGCTGGCTTTAAAATTACCAGTGACCTACAAAACAAAACAAAATACAAAAGTAAGACTGAGGAGGCAGATGAAATCCGCCATGTCAGAAAAACAATCAAATAAATTATCTTCTTTTGTGCTTAAATAATGGAGGAAGCTTACTTGGTAACCCTAAGTGCTGTTTTTGATTTGTATTGCTTCAGCAACTTGACCTTGGATTTATTTCTCTAGAGTATAATATTGAGCCCATATGAAGTCCTTTTTCTTGAGCAAATTTGTTGTCAGATGGGAAAAAATAACAAAAAATTGGTTCTATAGAATTTCATAAATGACAATACTGAAAAAGCACCTTTCTGAGTGAATTTTCTTTCTTCTTCCCAGTACACAAATGTATGTGAGAAAGCAAAACAAAACAAACAAAATGAGAAGTTGGACATTCGTCCTTCCCTTCCATGTAAACTACTTAAACTGTAAATTCAATAGAAAAACCATTATGGATTTAATGCAAAAAGGTAAAAGGTAGATTTTTATTAACATTTTAATATTATTCATTTTAAAAATCATAAGAAATCTCTCTAGTCTAGTAAGCAGTTCCTTAGAGGATTTGCTGTAATACATAAATTTGAACTGTATGCGGATGGTGTTTCTATAGTGCATGTGGGTCCTTTAGAAGAGAATTTTCCAACATTGGTTTTAGAATATTTCTCCCTCTGCTGTGTTTATATGATTGATTTGAACTATCCATTTAGACAAGTTAAACAGAGTAAATGTCACTCCATTCTTCTCAGGAATGTGGCAAATATCTAATCAGAGGAATTGAAATAGGTTTTATGTATAAAAATCAGGTGTTATATGTGACATTATACAACTACTAAATAATGTTACTGACTTCCTAGACATGGCAAGATTTTCCTGCTTCTACTCTTCCCTCTATTAGTCCCCTAGTCCCCCATCAGCAATTCACAATGCAGCCCAAGTGATCTGAAAAAATAAAACAAAACCCTTAATTTCATCACCACATTGCTTGAAGCCTTTCAGTGACTTCCCATTGCCACAAGATCCAAATTCTTTAAATGCCTTAGGAAGCCCTGCATGATCTTTTAAGTCCTCGTGATCTCTCCTCTGCTTGCTTCTCTCGCCTCCATCTCTCTTCAGCCCCCCACCTCACACTCTCCTCTCCAATCCCACTCAGCTTCTCTCAGTACCTCTAAATCTATCATGCTCTCTCTTTTGTACCTGCTCTTCTTTTGTCTGGACCAGCCTTTCCTCCTCTCATCCCTGATCTCCTCCCCTCCCACACCACCTTTATTCATCTAACTCCAATCTTCCATAAGAAGTAAGCCTGCGTATCATATTCTCCTGGAAGCCTTCCCTGACTCTCCGTCTCGTGGCACCTGTCATTTTTCATAGCATCATACATTATGTGTCATTATGACCCATTAGATGATAAGTACTTTCATGACCCCATGCCATATCTCCAACATTCCTTTAAATAATACTAATTGAGTACCATTATGCCCAGACTAATTTCTAAGCTCTGAGAAAACAGCACAGAACCAAGCAAACAAAGTTCCTGCCTCAGAGAACTTATATTCTGAACACATATTGAATAGCTGTTGGCAAGAGTGGAGTAAAACAAAATAGGACAGTAGAGAACAACAGAAAAAGAACAGGTAGAAAAGAGTGCAGAGTGAAATAAGAAAGAGCCAGAAGACATACAAGATAACAATGGAACAGGCTCATAGAAATCCATGTTGATCTCTTAAAAAATCCCTCCTCGGGGCGAGGTAGGCCCTCTTCTATTTAAAGCTTTGCCATTGGCTTGTGATACCATTTGAAGGTGATGGAGATCATTCGTTACTTCATTCCACTTGCAGCCAAGTACATCGGATCTTGTCGTGTTACACCACTCAGCCTTCCAGCGATGTCCTCCAGAGCCATCTGCTGTCCACAGTGAACAAGGCTTCAGAACCCAATGGTATGCTTAAGCCTGAGCAAAATAAGCTGGGAGCTATTTTAAAAGCATTGCTTTTCCAAAACTTGTTCACTTCACTGGGAAAATCTGCTCTAAAACAGTGAATACATGATGAAAATAAAATTAGACCTTTCGACCTGTTTGGTATGATGCATGATTGCACACACTTATTGCAAGGTGATTCTGCCAGAATTAAAAGTAATTTTATTTTTTTATTAGACATTCAGTGCAGAAGGTCAAAAGAAAGGTTTAGGATCCCTGTCATCCTCTTATACTTAAAAAAAATTAAAAGCAGCTATTTACACCATTTTTTTACTATGTGAAGCAGATCTTCAAGACACAACAAAATTAGGGTGAAAACAAACAAAGAAATCAAACCAAATTGTGTATAATTTAGCATACAAAAAGTGATTGATACATCCCACATTGTTAAACTCTACTTTCTAGGAACACATTTCCACTTACTGTGACGTTGTGAAGGCCTATTGCCTACCATTTTAAATGGCCAGTCAAGCCTTCCGTGACATGGCTACAGCTGATGTCTCCCTCTTCACAGACACTGGTTTTCTCCTTGCACTCTGATGGACAGCAATTTCAGGCAACTTGCAGTCCCCTGGACACATTATGCTCTTCCACCCTTCTGTGCCTTTGAACACACAATTCTTTCTGAAAGTTTGCCCTGGCCTCTTTGACTTACTAGTCAAACTCCTACTTCTCTGTTAAGCTCTACCTGAAACATTTTATCTACATGATTGATTCCTCTCTGCTTTCCCCCATAACCATCCCAAACAGCTGATCCTTCGTTTTTGCCCCCCAAACGAGTCTTGCACAGACTTCCATTAGAGCATCTACCCTCTGTGCTACCTCTTTGTTTACATCAGTCTCTCCTACTGTAACATGATCTCCCTGAGGATAAGGAGGATGTCTTTGTGATTCAAGCACCTGGCACATGAGATGTGTTTTAAAAAATGTTTGATTGGAAAAGAACAAGTGAATGAATGAATTAATGCCACCAGTGACCTTCAGTGCCTCTTCTGGTAACACCCATTATATACTAAAAACTCAGACCATGGAATTTCCCTTTCTTTTTACTTATTATTAACCAAGTTCCTAATGATGACTAAGAAGGAACTAAAAGCAAAATTTGAATTCCAGTTGTACGGTATGATTCTGAGACTGTGCTTTTCATTTTACATCATTTGCCTAATTCATTCCCTCAGCAAATAATCATCAAATTCCTATTAATATTACAGCACCATGCTAAATACTGTAAAGTAGATTACAAAGAATTAAAACCCCTCCAAGATTTTTATTTCCTTTCTCGAAGCCAGTACATCTACATTTTTAAAAGCTAAACGTCAGTACGTAGAAGGTATGTGACACCAAGTGCCAAATGAGTGAGGCAGACAATGGGCGGAATAAGCAGGCCTAAGAGGAGCGATCACTTGAGTCATGAACAAAATAGGCGTGAAAGGAAATTTGACAGGGCAGCATTCCATGTTGGAATACCGGAATGAACAAAGGTTTGACTGTATATTTTTTCAGCTAAGCCCCTGAGGATGTAAAGAAAACTGTCCTCCAACTTTAATCAGGGGGTCTCAGTGTTAAAACTTATTTGAAAATACTAGCATTTTAATAATTTTCTCAGCCAAATAATTTTCTCTACCTTTAAAGTAGGTTTATTTGTATTAAACATTTTTTGGCATTTCCAGCTCCAGGCTCTTCCAGACTTCCTCAGGTTCTCACCCACCTTTGGCTATGAGCACCTGTGCCCTGTCCTTCCTGCAGAGCAACGCTCCCTTAATCTTTCCAAGCACTGTGCCCTCTCCTCTTGTTGAGTGCTCGTCAATTTGAGTACCTGGTCCCAAACAGACTGCCTCTAAAGATGTCATTTATGTCATCTCATCTGTCGTCCCTGGGTTACACTCATAGCTAGCCTTCCTGACAATGGGTAATTAGAGGTCACAGTTCTGCTCTGAACTGATGTATCACAACACTACACCCAACACCCACATGAACAGACCTGTGTCTCAGATATGTTCAATCAAAGCACTGTGGATCTGTCAGGAAGAGCCTGATTTAATGTACAGTATAAA
Organism: Anoura caudifer; assembly: GCA_004027475.1. NCBI lineage: Eukaryota > Metazoa > Chordata > Mammalia > Chiroptera > Phyllostomidae > Anoura > Anoura caudifer. The sequence goes on along the minus strand of PVKU01000472.1, from coordinate 62,094 downwards.
GTGCCTGTGGGCAGAATGGCAAGGCAGCAACTGGGCCCAGCTCTAACCCTTTCATTTTCCTTAGGCAGAAGTGGAGGCTGTTCCTTCTGCTTCGACTTACTAGGGTATTATGTGTATTAAAAAATCATGGAATCTGAAGCCCTCACATGAACTGCAGATCACACAGTCCAAACTGCTCAATTTACAGAGAATCTGTAACTTGTCCAAGCTCGCACAACACATTAGTGAATAAAGAGGAATTAGAAGCCAGGTGTTTGGCTCTAAAGTCACTTTGTGTCTCCACATTGCACGCTCTCTCTCCTAAGTAAGCACCCTGTTTATGAGAATCAGCACTGTGTATGCCCCAGAGTCCTATGTACTTTCTCCATCCTATTTAAATATTTGCTTTCAAACAGGGTTTGCAAACAATGCTAGTGTAAATATGAGTAAAAACATACCTTATTTCATGCAGTCTCTTTTCCTAACAACAGGATCTGAATTTTTCCTCAAATAAATAGCATCCAACTATGGATAGAAATAGGTAGTATAAATATTAACCACTGCTTTTGATTGGTATTATTCTCACAGGGAAATTTGATAAGAAAGCAAAATATTTACTCTTTAATGATTTACATTAATTTGAGACCATTCAGAAAAAAAATGTTCTGTAAATACTCAAGTGGTACATACATGAAGAATTACATTATCATTTTATATATTACACTTGTATTAAATGCCTTAATATTAATGGCCAAAAAAATAATTTTTTCCTTCCTTTTATGATTTATGTGGTACAATTTTTAAAACTATTACCTCTGTGCTAACTTCCATAGGTTTTTGCCAAAACAACTATAGATGAGAAGCTTGAGAAAACTTCATTAAAATACACTGGGGAGGGAGTAGATGGGTAGCTAGTCTCCCATAGAATGGGATTAGAAAGAAAAATGAGAGGGAGTAACTGCAGAGAGATGAAATAGGGAAGAATGTTACTGTCTAGAAAAGAATGGGAACTGTATTGTTAACTCTACTAGTATCCCCTTGGGACCTTACCATACAGTATAGTCATAAAACCATAACAAACAATAGGTCACTTTCAAAAACTTGCTGATACTGTCAGTGGTGTTCACATACCTACCCTCAGATACAATGTAATATTCGTAATAAAGTATATGCTTAATTTTCACACATTACAGTCACATTTTGCCCTGCTTTATCTGCTCAATAGGGTGGATTAGAAAATCTAATTTAACATGTGTCCCCAGAATAACGTTACTCACTTAATGATGTAGCACCTATGTTCTCATTGAAATTGAGTGCTGAGCAAGAGATGACAATGAATTATTTTCAGGAGCAATTTAGGAGGAAGCAGGTGAAAGGATTCTAATTCCTAGGGCTTTGAATAGCACTATGAGCTCTTTTACTACAGGAACAACAAAAAAATAGCATTCACAGAGCTGTTTATACATTTAGACAATGAATAAACCTATAGTGTAGTTTAGGTAGCTAGTGTAAGAAGAAACTGAGAAATTATTTTCATAGTTAAAAAAAATTTTTTTAGAGAGTAGAAAACAAAGCAAGTTAGCAATTTATGTTTATTTGAAGTCATTTCTCATCTGTCCCTATTTTTCATGAAAAATGTTATCTAAATAAATTTGAAAGTTGATAATTGTTTCTAATCAGAACAAGAGGTTGGATTAAAGTCAGCATGGGGGAGGGGTGACAGCAAAGTCTAGAGGAGCCAAAAAGATAATGGAAATAGGTCAAGTGTGTCTAATGAAAGACTTAGTGAGATAGTAGACTGGAGTGACGGTACTCTGGAGAGCCTACACTCTGTCTAAAGACATTTAGATCCACTAAAAAAAAGTAAACCTAACTACAGGCCTATTTCAGCCCAAGGGCAAATAGTTGGTGAGCTCTGGATTCATAAAATCAAGACCCTGAGACATCAGTGAGCACCCAAACAAAGGTCCTTGGTGAAGGGAATGAAAGCCTAGAACAAAAAACAACTGTTAGGAAGTTTGTTTCATGTTTGTGGCCTAAAACAATGCTATTTACCACAGATTTCTACAGTGTTTATCATCCTCTAAAAACTGTTTATTTGAACCAATGATTTATATTTTTAAAACACTATGCCAAAAAAATGGGTCTTATGCTTACAGCAAGAATGTCTCAGTGTGACATCTATAAATCCCATCTGCTGGTGCAAATTTGTGTGTGTGTTTGTACATGTGCATTTTTTAGGAGAGAAGCTTTGTAACTTATCCAATGTCACAACCCCACAAACAGAAAAGAAACACTCAGGAAAAGGCAAGAAATCCGGAGAGACTCATCATCGGGCAGGTCCAGCTGTAGGCAGAAATCAGGATGCCAACATTTAACCACAGATAATGTTCTTTGATGACAGAATTCTACCTATGAAAGAATAAGAGGAATGAGATATGTCTTCAGTCTGGGAAGGGCACTGGTGGGACAGTGGCAGGAATGTAAGTATGGGTCCAAAGTCCATGGGCCACAATACACAGGTTTTCTTAAACTGGACAAGGTCTGATCTACAGTAAATTACAAGAATTGAGTTAAAGCTTGTCCATCAGCAGAATTGATTTGGTGCCTCTGGCACTTAAAAGCTCTTGTTTGAGATCACCCCTGAGCCTGGGCACTGTAGGGGGTGGGGTCGGTGACTTCAGATGAGGGAATGGGACACTGGTCTGGGCTGGAAGCCAAACAGATCCCCCAAAAGGACAAATCCTAAATACATTAACTTAAGGAAACAAATCATTTTCTTAGAACCTACTATGTTTTGGTAACCTTAAGAGGTGCTTCATGTGTACCATCTCATTTAATCCATTTAATGAATGTTATCTAGAAGCCAAAAATGTGAGAAGCTTTCTTGACCCCAAATGAATTTATTCCATCTTAGTCCTCAGTCTTTCTTCAAGGAAGGACAAATATTATCCTCATATTTCAGAAAAGGATAAAACTTCACACAGTTCCAGAGTTGCCTAGATCAGTAAACCTCAATGAAAAGAAGAGAATACACACCCCTCTCAGAAGGGGTGGGGATGCAGTTTTAAAAGGCTTACACAATGTGATATAGTTATACATTTTAACATAATAATTTATTGATTTGTGAATACAAACTAGAAATAAATGCTCAGAGCTGGACTTCCTCCTCAAGATCAGTAATTCTCAAGAGAAAGAAAAATACCCCCCTAGTGAGGGTTGTCAGTACAACTTGTGTCTATGTATGTGATCTTTCTGTGATTTGCTGTGAATTCTCAGGAACTGTAGTGAATTGAACAGAAGATAGCACAATTCTGATTCCTCCACCAATGCTGCCAAAACCAGACTACCTCTGCCACAGATAATCCAACTGATCATAAATTATAATGTAAAGTGATCTTTAAGCACATTAACTCCTCTTTTGTTGGACATCAATAAGCATCATATAATGAGTTTCCATATAACCAATAGTTAGCCATTAAGAGTTTTTTAAAAAAGTAAACTCCTTGAGATTTTGCTTCCACAGCCATTGTCAGCTTCATTCAAATCAACTCATAAAATTCTCAAAAAAAAAAAAAAAGGTCAGTGTCCTGGTTCCATACCTTTCTAATAGGTTTCATATGATTCATGCTGTTGTCTTCTTTTTAAAAAGCAACTGAGTTCTTTTAACTCTTCCTTACCACTCAGGATGATCACCGTGACCATTAATTATTGGTCTGGATGTAAAAGTGAACTTGTTTCCCGTTACTGTCATGAGGCAATCTGTTCACACAGGCTATGCGTCAACGTATATGGCCTATCTCCTTACAGTTTAATGGGAGATGAGATACTGTAGGCAAATATTAAAACATTAGAGTTTACCATTTAATGATCATTAATTCAGACCCCATCATTTTGCAGGTCTGAAATATAAGACTCAGAGTTAAGACTTGCCCAAGTCCACACAATGAATTATATAGTAGAATTGCAGCTGTACTTAGAATATTCAGTTCATAAAGAAAATATTATTTACTCAAAATATCATTGGAAACTCCTCAACTTAGTCTTTAACCATAGTATGTGTGTTTTCTGTACTGTAATTCTTATAATTATTGAAATTTGGGTACCACAGAGATAAACTGAGGAAATAAGAAAAGGTCAGTCTGCAGGTAGATTGTTGTCTGTTCAAACCCATTGCCTTTAAGGTAACCATCAAATCCAGTGAATAAGAAATGAAAAGAGATTTCTTTGTGTGTTCTAGTTTCTCAATGGAATTTTTCATCTGGTTTCAGTACTAAGCCTCTGTAACCTTACTATATTTCAATTGATTGTGTCCTCTGTTAAAGATTAGAGGATTAGGCTCTAAAACTGAAATGTTAGTTAAGTATACCTGTAATACAACTACACTCCTGGGGCTCAGGGTTTACAGGTATACAAGGCTCCTGGTTTCCTCTTCAGCACTTTTTCTGCTACAGCCTAATTATCTGCTTATTAGACAACAGCCCTGAACATTATTTGAGAAAAAAAGAAAAAGGTTTGCTAACAGCTCTTTCAGTGGGGATCCAGTTTGTTTACTTCCTGTTTCTTCTTTGTATCCTAAGTTGCTTGCCCTGTAAAGGAGGCAGTAGTAAAATGGTTTTGAGTTACATTCAGTCGTTTTGATCAGCATCTTGGTAACCTTTTTTGTTCTCACAAGCATATGGTAAAGCAAGATAAAATGTTCCAATCATTGTGATTTCAAATCTAAAGTACTATTTGTTCATTCCTGAAACCTGAAACAAACATCTGGTGGTTAATGCTTTGAGAAAAGAAAAAAGTACCTTAATGCATTACCTCTGTCTGTGATTCAAAATCATGGGCAAAAGTAGACAGAGAGATCAAGCCACAAAGTTCATACATTCAATTAGAAGGAGAAGGCCTTTGTGCTTCTGAAGTAAATAAAGGGGTAGAGATCTGCAGTAATCTTAATGACCTCTTCCTTTCTGTCTTGTCTTTTGCTTAGATGTAAACTATATCCAGTGTATATCCCCACACTAGAAAAAAAGATTTGAATGCTTCCTTATCTCCATCCCATGTATACTCAGAATTATTCTAGTTTATGCATACTGTCAGATTCATGTCACCATGCATTTTTGTTAATTAGAATTGTATCTCCTATAGTAAAACTTCTGTGCGAATTTTTTTTAATTTAAATTATTTTGTTGTTGTTCAATTACAGTTGTCTGCATTTTCTCCCTACCACTCCTCCCCACCCCAGCCAAACCCACCTCCTTCCCTTGCTTCCACCCTCCCCCTTGGCTTTGTCCATGTGTCCTTTATAGCACTTCCTGAAAATCCTTCTTCCCACTGTCCCCTCCCCTCTCCCATCTGGCTATTGTTAGATTGTTCTTAGTTTCGATGACTCTGGTTATATTTTGATTGCTTTTTTCTTTTGTTGATTATGTTCCAGTTAAAGGTGAGATCATATGGTATTTGTCCCTCACCACCTGGCTTATTTCACTTAGCATAATGCTCTCCAGTTCCATCCATGATGTCACAAAGGGTAGGAGCTCCTTCTTTCTCTCTGCTGAGTAGAATTCCATTGTGTAAATGTACCATAGTTTTTCTACCCACTCATTTACTGATGGGCACTTAGCCTGTTTCCTGCACTTGACTATTGTAAATTGTGCTGCTATGAACATTGGGGTGCACAGATTCTTTTGGATTGGTGTTTCAGGATTCTTAGGGTATAATCCCAGCAGCAGAATTGCTGGGTCAAAAGGCAGTTCCATCTTTAGTTTTCTGAGGAAATTCCATAGTGTTTTCCATAGTGGCTGCACCACTCTGCATTCCCACCAACAGTGCATTAAGGTTCCCTTTTCTCCACATCGTCTCCAGTACTTGTTTATTGATTTGTTTATGACAGCCATTCTGACAGGTATGAAGTGCTATCTCATTGTGGTTTTAATTTGCATCTCTCTGATGGCTAGTGATGCTGAGCATCTTTTCATGTGTCTCTGGGCTCTGTATGTCCTCCTTAGAGAAGTGTCTGTTCAAGTCTTTTGCCCATTTTTTAATTGTTTGGTGGTTTTTGGGGGTTTCATTTTTTGTTTTTGTTTTTGTTTTTTTTGGTCTTCCTGGAGTGGAGTCATGTGAGTTCTTTATATATTTTGGAAATCAAGCCCTTGTCCTAGGTGTCATTGGCAAATATGTTTTCCCATATGGTTGGCTCTCTTTTCATCTTAATGCTGTTTTCTTTATCCATGCAGAAGCTTTTTAATTTGATGAGGTCCCATTTGTTTATTCTTTCCTTTATGTCCCTTGCTTTAGGGGACATATCCATGAAGATGTTGCATGGAATGTCTGAGTTTTCCTGCCAATGTTTTCCTCTAGTACTTTTATGATGCTACAATTTATATTTAAGTCTTGTATCCACCTTGGCTTTATTTTTGTGTATAATGCAAGTTGGTGATTGAGTTTCATTTTTTTTGCATGCAGCTGTCCAGATCTCCTAACACTATTTGTTGAACAGGCTATTTTTACTCCATTTTATGCTTCTTCCCCCTTTGTCAAATATTAATTGACCATAGAGACTTGGTTTTATTTCTGGGCTCTCCATTCTGTTCCATTGGTCTATGTGCCTGTTTTTATGCCAGTACCAGGCTGTTTTGATTACAGTGGCCTTGTAATACAGCTTGATATCAGGTATTGTGTGATCTCTTCTGCTTTGTTCTTCTTTCTCAAAATTGCTGCAGCTATTCGGGGTCATTTATGGTTCCATAATATAAATTTCTGAAATGTTTGTTCTATATCTGTCAAATATGCCATGAGTATTTAATATTTAATAAGGATTGCATTGAATCTATAAATCGCTTTGGGTAGTATGGCCATTTTGATGATGTTAATTCTTCCAATCCATGAGCATGGTACATGCTTCCATTTGTTGATGTCTTCCTTAATTTCTTTCTTCAGTGTTGTATAATTTTCTGAATACAGGTCTTTTACCTCTTTGGTTAGATTTATTCCTAGGTACTTTACTTTTCTTGTTGCTTAAAACTTCTGTGCTAATTTTTTATGCTTTGTTGTTAGATATATTCTAGCTCACACTTTCTATTACAAGATGACACTGAAGTAGAATTTCAACTAAAGATTTACTGGCCATCTTTTTGCTGTGTCCTCACATGCCCTTCTCCCTGTCCCTGAATTCCTCTGTTGTCTCTTTATCTTCTTATAAAGACACCAGTCATACTTAATTAGGGCCTGACCTTATAACCTCATTTAACCTTAATTGTCTTTTTAAAGGCCCAATCTGTAAATACAGTCACATTAGGGGTTAGGGCTTCAAAATATGGATTTTTGAGGGTAGCAATGCTATTAATCAAACATTCTATGATACCTCACCCTTGAAGAAAAAAATAAAATCTTGAGGAAAGTGATAAAGTTATGTATATGTTATATCAAGTTATATGAAATGTAAATTCATATGTAAATCATTTATATGAGATATCATTTACAAGTGAATGCACATGAAATAATCCTTAACTCTATTTTTTTAGCCTGTCTTAATGAAGCACACAAAGATTTAGCAAAAAGTCAGCCCAGCAGACTAGCAATTCACACTCCTACATATTGTTTGCCAGAAGAGACAAAGAAAGATCCAGAGTCAAAAATGCCAGATGAGACTGCTGCTCTTGTGTCTGTTCTGAGGTCAGATCTACAGATTTGGTTTCCGAATGCAAAGCCAAAAGACTGAGGCACCTTAGCCACAAACATGCAGTGCAGCAGAGGCCGCTGCGGTGCTGCTGCACCGACACAAGTCTGAGTGTCCTCGTCCCCTCCGCAAGTGCAGACCACACTGGTCTTTCCAGAACACTACTTTTGTATTCTGTTGAGTCATTTCTGAATTTTGTAATGCTCTGTGTTAAGAGTGCCAGGTTTAGGAAATAAAAATAAAGGGTGCCCAGTTAAATTTGAATTTCAGATAAACAATGAATATTTTTTTAGTATAAATATGTCTCATGAAATATTTGGGATATATGCAAAAAAGTATATTTCATCATGGGAAATACTTATACTAAAAATAGTATTTGTTATTTTTCTGAAATTCAAAATTAACTGTGGGCTCTATATTTTATCTGGAAACTCTACTTTGGGTTCAAGAATGAATCCTCTCCTCGCAAATCCATTCCTCAACCACCACCCTCTTAAACTACTATTACCAATTTTGTAAATTGAATTTTCTGGTCTTAATGTGGTGCTGACCCAAAGATACAAAGCCACGGTTTCAGACTGTTCTATTATACTACTATATAAATGGTTATGAATACTCAGTGTTAAAACATTAAAGTTAGTTTGGTTGAAATTTTCTCTCATGTCGAAGTATTTACATTCTTATATCAATGCCCCATAATACGACTGTGATGAAATTACTAGAGATAATGTGCTTAATAATGTGGGGAGGACTCTCTAAACCTCTAAATCTCTAAACTCTGGTCTCAGTCTACTCACCTGTAAATTCAGGTGATTGAAATTCAAGGTATTTTCCCCAAGGTTCCCACTATCAATTTCTTGCTACAATTCTTTAAAATGAAGGTTCCGTTAATGTTGGCATTTGCCTGGTGAAATCTAATTTCTCCTACTTCAGTGAATCTATTTTTCTCTTCAATTAAGTAGTGTTTAGATTACTAAATAAGTAGCTTTTAGATGACTCGATTAATGGCTTCACCTTTAAAGATGTTTGATCTAAATTACTCAAGCGCCAAAGAATGTACCCTTTGTTTCCTTCCACCCCCACTCGCCCTGGTACCAGACTTGGTGCACGGTGGGTATCAGATGAAAGTGCTGACCGTGTTGAAACAGTTTCATTATAGTGAGTTCTGACTGTCCAAATCATTTGCTGTGAACAGAAGCCTTCTCCGCGGTTGTGAGACCTCTGTCCGGGGCAGCTCGTTGTTCTCTTCCGCCATCTAGCGGCGCCAGGGTTGCTCTCGTCCCCTCAACTTGCTGTTCAGAGCTGCAAAGATTTCAGAGACTGTAAATCAAACAAATGAATTGTCTTGTTATAGTAAAAAGGGATTTGTAGTGTTTCAAGAGATAAACTGTAATAAATGTTGATAAAAATAAGTGTAACAAAATAGCCAGCTTTAATATCTAAATAGTATAGATTAACTTCATTCAATTTAATCTCTTCAATATATTCAGATGTTAACTTGAATTTTGAAGAACAAAAATATGAACTAGCCTAAAAATGTTATAAAGAAAGATTATCCTTCTCAAGTGCTCTTGTATAATGTTGAAGAATTTTTTAATTTAAAATAAATGTAACCACAGCAGATGAAAATGAAAGTGGGAAAGAAAATAAGGTTCTGATACACATCGAGTTGGTAGAGAATGTCACAGTTCTATATTTAACCATTTGTCTTCAATTAAGTTAGAACTTATTATCATTATTATTTATACATGCAATATAATGTTTAATGAATGTTGAATGATACTTAGTTTTAATGTCCTATAATCTAGAACTTTCTTCAAATAGTATGATGGTGTGTTTAATTGTGTGAATCTAAAGTGAAAATAAATTTCCCTAATGAATGAAATAAAATACTTCTGGAGTGTGACTTATTCCCCATTAAAGCTTTTTCCACTGAATAACTATTATAGGAGAAATATTTCTGAGATAATTAATATTATTCTGGTTTTCTTTCTATTTTTACTCAAAATGCCAATACTGTCGTGCAGTATTTAGGTCTTTCTAACAAGATATTTAATTGGAGCGTCATTTTGCTTTTAATACATTTGTGAGCCAGCTGAGAAATCTTCCACTTGTTTTCCAGGGTGGGAAAATACCCATAAGGTGGACAGCCCCAGAAGCTATCGCCTACAGAAAATTCTCCTCAGCGAGCGATGCATGGAGCTACGGCATTGTCATGTGGGAGGTCATGTCCTATGGAGAGAGACCGTACTGGGAGATGTCTAACCAAGATGTAAGTGCCGCCCATAGCTGACCCACCATTGTGTGAGGGTAAACACGTCAGCACTGAGAGGGAAATGTGCCTTTTGCCCTCACTCAGATTAGGCCTTATCTTCCTGAGAGTTGTTCGGGGCCTGTGGCTGAGTTGAAAGAGCTAAGTAACTTCACACCGAGCTGTATTTGGTGTCACAGGGTCCAGCTAATGGGCTTTGCCATGTGAGTGGATGATCCACATCCCACCTCTGAGATTTTCCCACACATTGTTCTAATGCAGCATAACTGTGCATGTACTGCATTAGACCTACAAGGGACAAACAAGAAAGAGTAATGTTTACCTGTTACTCCTTAGGGCAATTTAATGTACCACTATAAACAGCAAAGTAATTTAGACTATGTATTGCTTAGTGGGAAAAGAACAGATGCTTTCAGCACTGTATTATCTATATATGCCATCAGGTATGCCTCTTTAAAGATATGTACATGACCCTTTATGCAATCTGTTTTGTTTCTGTTATATCCATAGAAGTTACCTTGGTGGTAAATAACACTACAGAATACGATGGTTAACATCCATTTGACCCCTATGACCTGTTCCGAGTGATAGAGACAATAGTCAGAAAATGCGAGTACCTTGGCTATGCAAATAAGTATGCTGTCAGAACTGAAAATATATTTTAATTCCCAACTTCCTCACCTCAGAACTCACACTCATTCCATTCACTTGCCTTCTGCAAAGTATCTATGGTTTCTGAGACAATGGCAACAAAAAATCACCTCTGATGGGGTTCTGAATGCTCACAGTTGACAACAAAGACAAGATAACTATAAAAAAATCCCTGAACACACTCAGAGTACGACCACTGTCACATCTCCTTCCTTTTTTCTAGTCAGTTGCTTGAGCAACCCCTCCACACCTCACACCTCACTGATCCATCTCAACTTCAAGTTGTCCAAGTATCTGAAGAACTTAGTCACAAAGTTTATCCTTTCTTAATGCCAAGTCTAGAGAAGTGTGGCAGACCCTTCTGCATGGCGTGGGCCCAGCTCCCACTCAGAGATGCACAGGACCCACACTCACAGATAGGTTCCCTTGTGGGTAATCAGATTTGCAATATACTTAGGCTGTTTTGAGATTTGCTCTTTGCTAAAACCCCCTCACCCTGCAAATGCTTACTGTAACTTCCTAAAATCCATGCTGAGCCTTGCAGAGGCCAGTGTGACTGTCTGAACCACTTTTGCCTATTCATTTGCTAATATCCTTCTTCTGTGAAGTAATGAGGGGCATTGGCTCCTTTGTTGTAACCAGGATAGTGAGGAAGAACCATCTTGGAATGTGAGGAGATATTTTTAGAATGAAGGCCTGTCATGGTGGAGGCCACGGTTTTTGCTCCTCTTGAGAGAAAAGCCATGCTGTCATCCTGTTTCCTCCACCAGACTCAGTAGTCCATGTGTATGTTTAAATTCATCCATAATGACGCAGACACTGCTGGCTGGTGTCCAACACAGAGAAGACTGGGTTTGGGTTAGCTCATTGTGCCGCCTATTCCTCCCTGCCCTCGAGCGTTACTTTAGAAGCTGAGTCCTGCTGGGTCCTGTGGATGCCCCTCACTCTGTGGAGATCGCCAATCTAGAAACCTACATGGCAGCAGGTTTGAGGTTGTACACACCGGTCAGTCATCACTCGCCAAAGCCCACCATCAAAGCACAAAGCTAGCGTGGCCAGGTCCTGCAGGGTGTCTGCCTTTGAAGTAACTGAGTGTCCTGTAACCAGCGACCTCTGCTCCACTCCCAACACTCAGACTTTGGGATCCAGGTCCTTTGCCTAGGGTCTCTCTACTATTCTTCAGGGAATTTTAATTGAAGGAAATCATTGTTCTTCCCTGCCACTGGGCCTTGTTTGGGACAGCTTATAACTATCACTCCAGCACTACTTAAAATGGAATGTCAGAGGCAGAAACTCGCCCCTTCGGTCCCAGAAGGAACTCTTTTTTTTTCTTAACCAGTTATCTAAAGTAATGGAAGCCCTAGACTGAGCACCACAGCTCCTGTTCTACTCTAACCCCAGATCGTGCTTGCCCTCTCATTCTGCTTTGACCTGATAAGATAGGACATTCAAGCAAATCTCCAAAATAAAAATTCCTCCCCCAGGTGAATTCGAGTCCTCACTGCACAGAAGAGCTCACCCTTCAAGTACCCTCCTTAACTGGCACCCCATTTAGTCCTTGCCTTAACCACCTTAACCAGTTTCCTGACAGACTTCAAATGAAAAATTGCCTAACTCAGAAGACTCCAAACTTTACTAATAATATACACTTCCCAATAAAAATTTCTTGAGCATTCGCAGCTGTAAACAATGTAAATACATAAAAGATCCAGTATGTAAGAGGATAATCAATGCTTTGGGGGCGGAAAGCAAGAACACAGGATAAGAAATGCTGGGGGGTTGATTTTAAGTATATCATACATGTCATAAAATACATTCATCAAAATTCCTTTATGTTCATAAATGTCCTAATTAATCATTCTTATTAGACCTTCATAAATAGTCATTCTTATAATGGAATAAGACAAATAAACATAAAGAGAAGTTTCATTGTTTTTTCTGCCCCTGATTATTGTCTCACTACCTGGGGTACATTATACCACAGATTTAGTAGCCATGGCTGTTATTATGGAGACTATAATCATCCATGAAAGTCACTTCACTTTTCAAAGTACCAGAGTTTCGTGACCAATAAATACAATAAAAGGACTGGGTTAAATGATTTGTAATATCCCTTTTAACAGGAATATTACATGCTATTATTTTATAATGTCTACAGAAATAGTTACCATACTTGACTCAGCAAAGGAGTGATTCAAACTGTTCTTTTCTGAAATCTAGGACATGCCTGAATTGCTGTGGAGGTGCCAAGCATGAGACAGGGCTTCCACAGAGCAGGTGCAAGTGAAGATACCACACAAAACAGGTTTTGGTTTTCTTTTTCCCCCTAGGAGAGCAGCCTCTGAAGGAAAAAACCCAAATGTGAGGTTTCCAGCGTAGACCCCAACAATGTCAATTGTTGCCTAGGATAGTCCAAACACTCTTGTCGATCCATTTCTTCCTGGATCTTGCCCAACAGTTTACCCAGCCATTCTGGCCATGGATAATGGTGAGCTATAGTGAAGATGACCATTTAGAGAGCAATTCTGTCCATAAACCTCATTTGGCCACAAAGACTATATCTGGAACCAGGAAGCTACTGCAGCCAGGAATAAGACTTTCGACATTAAGCCCATTCTCATTCATGCAGGATTGCCAGTGCCCACAGCACAAGGCTGAACTCTCTCCACCCAGAGCTTGGTTGTTTTTCAAGGACCAGGTAGGAGTTAAGCCAGCTATCTTCATGGTCTTCGAGTGGTTACTAAAGTATATTCAAGCAAGAATCTGAAAATTAGAGAACAAGTTCCGGGCATGGGGGCAAGGGATGTGGGAAGAAGCCAAACCTTTGAGGTCCTAAGATCAATACAAGACTAAAGGAAAGTAGTAAGAGTGAAAATCTTTTACAAATCTTGTGATTTTTTTTTTTTCTGCTGCAGTAAAGAGAGTTGAAATTCTGTCTGGCTTAATATGTAGGAAGTCAGTATATCTGTGAAGATCGTGTAACCAGAATTTCCATTTGGAAGCTTAATTAAAACTTTCCCAGGTGCTCCTCCCCAAACACTGGTTATTCCTTGTCTTGCATTTCTTATTTTTGTGGTCAAAGTATAATTTTATGTTTGACTTTCTGCAACCAAGATGCATTTTAAATAAGGAAAGCAATGTTTTAGACTATAAAAACTCAACTATGTTCTGTTTGAATATTTTATATTTTTACTACAGTTTGATGAGTTTAACTAGCTATGGCTTAATTAAATATGGAATGTTAACATGCTTTATGATTTTAAGTGAGTTTAGGAAATTTCAGATAGTTTTGATGAAAGAGTCCCTCCATTCTGCAGACTGTGGCATATTTTATTACTATGAACAATTCTGAGCTTGCAGAATCTGTTTTAGTGAATAATATAAGGTTTCCCAAAGGTCAGTGGTATTGTATGAAAAGGAAATGAGAAAAATAGAGTGTGCCAGACTAGTCCATTAAAGGCCTAACAAACATAACAGCAGGTGCCGACTGCTTACCACCCAGCAGTTACTTATTAAACACATGCCAGTCACTGGGCCAGGTGAGCATGTGGCTGGGGATAGAGAATTAGAAAACCCAGTCCTCACTATCAAGGAGCCCAGTATGTAGGTGAAGAGATGAAGTTCTGGCATTTGTAAGTCTTTCCCCTGCCACCAAATAGACTGTACACACCTCAAAGGAAGACCTCATGCTGTCTACCTTTTTTAAAAATTGATTTTAGAGAGAGAGAAGAAAGGAGGGAGAGAGAGGGGTGTTTGTTGTTCCACTTATTTATGCATCATTGGTTGATTCTTGCATGTTCCTTGACCAGGGATTGAACCCACAACTTTGGCATATTGGGATGACACTGCAACCAGCTGAGCTGTCCGGACAGGGCCTTCCTACCTTTTTTTAGGTAGAAATAACATTGTGTGAATGCAGCATCGCTATTTTAAAAATATATGCCAAGAAAGCATGCATACTCTATTATTCAGTTTCCTTTTGATTATAAATGACAAAAAGTCAAGTCAAACATAGGTAAAAATAAACTTTTTGTGTGCATGAGGCTAAGAAGTTAGCTTAGCAGTGCTCCATCTCAAGGACCATGTGGATTTTTAGTGCTTTTCTGGGTCTGTTTACCTCATTTTCTCCTACTGCAGAGGTCTTCTTTGCTTTATCCTTCTTTACGCTCCAGAGTTCAGCGTTCCAGCTCAAAAACCTCAGAAAAATGAAACCTTCTGTCTATGAAAATTTATGTGCCAATACCAAAGAATTCCGGTTGACTCTTTTAGGGCCCTGACCAACTCTAAACCAAAATCATGCCAGGAAATGGACACTATGGTTGGCCCAGCTGGGTTGATACACCAGCCTGTGCACTCAGAGGTGGGGGGAGCACTGTGATTGGCAATTTCCCCAAAATCACATGAAGTGAGGAATTCCCCAAAGGAAAGCAGTTGTGTTGCCAGAGGTACCTATGTTGTCCTTTTTCAGTACATACAATTTTCAAGAGCAACTTTATTTATTGCAGTATTAACGGACATAAATTATTATTTTTTAATATATGTTATTGATTATGCTATTACAGTTGCCCCATTTTTCCCCCTTTATTTCCCTACACCCTGCACCCCCTACCTACCAGTATTCCCCCACCTTAGTTCATGTCCATGGATCATACATACAAACTCTTTGATTTCTCCATTTCCTATACTATTCTTAACCTCTCCCTGTCTGTTTTGTACCTACTATTTATGCTTTTCTGTATCTTTTCTCCTATCCTCCCTCCTCCCCCTCCCCACTGATAACGCTCCATGTAATCTCCATTTCTCTGGTTCTGTTTCTGTTCTAATTGTTTGCTTAGTTTGTTTTTGTCTTTGTTTTTTAGGTTCAGTTATTGATACTTGTGAGTTTGTTGTCATTTTATTGTTCATGGTTTTGATCATCTTCTTTTTCTTAGATAAGTCCCATTAGCATTTCATATAATAAGGGCTTGGTGATGATGAACTCCTTTAACTTCCCTTATCTGGGAAGCACTTTATCTGCCCTTCCATTCTCAATGATAGCTTTGCTGGATAGAGTAATCTTGGATGTAGGTCCTTGCCTTTCATGAATTCCAATACTTCTTTCCAGCCCCTTCTTACCTACAAGGATTCTTTTGAGAAATCAGCTGATAGTCTTATGGGAACTCCTTTGTAGGTACCTCTCTCCTTACCTCTGGCTTAAAAGGTAAGACTCTTAAAAGTCTCTCCTTCTCTTTAATCTTGGGTAATGTAATTATGATGTGCCTTGGTGTATGCTTCCTTGGGACAAACTTCTTCAGGACTCTGAGCTTTCTGGATTTCCTGGAAACCTATTGCCTTAGCCAGAATGGGGAAGTTCTCCTTCATTATTTTTTCAAATAAATTGTCAATTTCTTGCTCTTCCCCTTCTCCTTCTGACACCACTATGATTCAGATGTTGGAACATTTAAAGTTGTTCTAGAGGTTCCTAAGCCTCTCCTCATTTTTTTTGAATTCTTGTTTCTTCATTCTGTCCCTGTTGAATGTTTATTTCTTCCTTCTGGTCCAAACCATTGATTTGAGTCCTGGTTTCCTTCCCATCACTGTTGGTTCCCCATACATTTTCCTTTATTTCACTTTGCATAGCCCTCACTTCTTCCTCTGTTTTGCAACCATGCTCAACCATTTCTGTGAGCATCCTGATTACCAGTGTTTTGAACTGTGCATCTGATAGGTTGTCTATCTCTTCATCGCTTAGTTCTACTTCGGAGCTTTGATCTTTTCTTTCATTTGGGCCATATTTTTTTTCTTGGCAGGCCTGTTACATAGTAAGGGGTGTAGCCTTAGGTGTTTGTCAGGGTGGGGCAACCCAGGTTGCTGCATTGTAGACCGAGAGGGAATAATGCTGCTTGCTTGGCTCTTGGCTGGCTTTCAGTGACTTCCCCCACTACTCACAAGCAAATTGTGCCCCTCCGGTGGCAATTCCTGGGTGGGTGGGTTAGTGTAAGTTCTAGGACCCTGTGGATCTCTCCAACAAACTCTACTGTGAGGCTGGGAGTTTCTCCCACCACCACAACCCCCACAGATTTTTACAATCAGGGGTTTTGAGATTTTATTTCCCTTAGCTGGAACCCTGGGTTGTCTTGTCTGTCTCTCTCCTCAGTTGTTCCTCCCAGTTTATCCACATTCAAGTGTGAGACTGCCTGGTCTGACAGCTGCTGCCTAGCCTGCCCCAGTCCTCCAGCCACTGTGTTGCCTCGAGTCTTTTCCACCCTGGCTACCCATCTCTTCCCCTCCTACCAGTCTGGATAAATGATTCTTCTTTAACTCCTTGGTTGTCAGACTTCCATACAATTCAATTCTCTGACAGTTGTGGTTGTTTTTTGTTTTTAAATTTGTTGTTGTCCTTCTTTTGGTTGTACAAGGAGGCAAAGTATATCTACCTATACCTTCATCTTGGCCTGAAGTCCCAAATGGCTCCAAATTACTAACTTTGTGCATCATTGTATTCTAGTAAAGCAGCAGGTATATTGGAAAGATCATGAAAGCTTTAGAGGAGGGTTTCTCAGCCTCAGAACTATTGATGTGTTGAGAAGAATAATTCTTTGTGTGTGTATATGGAGGGGGCTGTCCTATACATTGTAGGATGTTTAGCAGCAATTCTGGCCTCTACCCAGTAGACGCCTGTAGCACCCTCCAGGGCGTGACAACCAAAATTGTCCCCAGCCATTGTCCAGTCAAGGACAGGGTACAAAAATCACTCCCAGTTAAGAGCCACTGCTTTAGAGCTAGAAAGACCTGAGTTCAGATCCTAGCTCCACACACAATTTCCTGGCCATGTCATCTCAGGCAGGTAGTTTAAGCTTTCTGAGATATTGTCTATAATGGGATTCAAATCACTCAACTGCAGGATTTGAAGAAATTAGAGATAGTGTATGTAAAGCACCTTGTACATAGTGATTAATCAGTGGTAATAATAATAACTTGCTTATTATGAGCCAAGTATGTTAGATTATTAGCTCATTTATCCTTCAAAATAATTCTCCAAAATAGATACTGTTTTTACTATTATTACTAGACGAAAGAACTGAGGCCGTCTAGAAAATTTAAGTAACCTACCCAAGGTTACTAGTTAGTTAACGATAGGACTGAAATTCATGGCCCCTGCTCACTGCAAAGTGCATGCTTTCACCCTCTAAGCTGTCTAATTTTCAAAGGCATCTCCATACCATGGAAGTTCTGCATAATGAGATCAAGCATCTTTAATTATGTATGCCACTCTGTCACAAGAAAAGTGTTTCATTGTCTCCTATTAGCAAAAAAATGTGGATTGACTCAGTGTTGTTTGGAACTATAAATCTTTTCTGCAGTATTTTGTGTCTTGATGTTAAAAATTTATAGAATGTACCATATTTATTGAATTTCTTATAAATAGTAGCAGTAGCTTAAAATCAGATTCTAATGACCAGCATATTTAGACTATTACAAGAAACACGCCATAAGCACTTTGAAGGTATACAGCTTCTAGCTTCTGAACACTTTGTTTAGCTTATTTTCATCCAAATTCAGAATAATTGCTGTTTACTCCATAGGGGACTACATTTTAATGCTAGGAGCTACACAAGATCCAAAGATGATACAAAGGGCACTGAAGATCTTCCAACACTTACACTGTGTAATGTGCTTAACAGAAGAAAATGCAAGCAAAATATGAGCAGCAGGCAAGATTAGATAACCAAATCCCCATAGAGCTAAATGTAGGGAAAAAAACTAGCACCACGTAAATGAGAGGCGACTTGGCTCAAACTAATGATCTAACACAAGGCTGGAGTCTTAGGTTTTGTTTTGTTTTTTCCCTGATGTGATGATGTTTAAAAAAAATCCTTCTTGAAGCAATTTGAAACCCAAGTGCCTCCTGGGCATGGTATCAGTTAAGCATATGCTACAAAGCTAGTTCAGTTTCCCAAAAAAGAACCACTTTCAAGAAGCATTTCATTTGAGGTTTACTAGGAAACATAATGCTGCTTAATATTTTTGTGTTGTATTTTTCCTTACTTCTCAAAAAATTTTATATAGTAATGAGTTTTGCTTTAATTTGCTTTCAAAAGCTTAACTGGAAAAAATAGAATTTATTTGTAAGATTATTTTTTATAGGTGAAGTGGTTGGAAGTAATCTTTTGATGTTATCTGAATCAATTCTTACTTTTTTCAAAACTTGAGGAGGAAGAAAATAACCTTTTACCATATTTCTTGTTTGTACTCATAATTCTATAACCTTTCTCAATTGTAGGTCACTACTTCAGCCAAGAATGGTGGATGTATAGAATCCACTTACATAGAAATGCAGTATGATTTTATGACTCAGAGAGTCCAGCCATTTCCAATTTCAGTCTCTGATTAGATTTTCCTGACTCTGCTTTATTATGTAATGGTCCTTGTGTAATGGTCTGTGTAAGATACAGTAAATTGCTAAAGGCCCATTGCCATTATTTCAACTTCCATATTACAGAGGAAATTTTTGCATTTATTTGAGTATATATTCTACCAAAGGAGTTTTCAAAATGGTCTTCTTTCTCTCCTTTTTTTCAATAATCCCTACTATTGGTACCTAGGCAATAGAAGTCTTTTAATTACACATATATCAGTTACACTAATGTGATGTGTGTCTGCTGCTGAGGCAAGAGTAATAGAGGATATTATGAGACACAACCAATCATAATAGTAAATAATTCAGATAATAAAGTTACAAGTAGAGGAAACCAGTAACCAATATGCTATTACCACAGCGTAATTTTCAATGGATTTTTAAGTATATTTTATTGATTATGCTATTACAGTTTTTCTAATTTCTCCCCCTTTATCCCCCCTCCACCCTACATGCCCCCAACCCTCCAGCATTCCCCTTTAGTTCATGTCCATGGATCGTAAATATAAGTTCTTTGAGTTCTCTGTTTCTTATACCATTTTTTACCTCTCCCTGTCTATTTTATGACCACTAATTATGCTTCTTCTTCCCTGTACCTTTCCCCCATTCTTCCCTTCCCCCTCCCCACTGAAATTTCTCCATGTGATGTTCATTTCTCTGATTCTGTTCCTGTTCTAGTTGTTTGCTTAGTTTTGGTTTTTGTTATTTGTTTTTTCTTTTAGGTTCATTTGTTGATAGTTGTGAGTTTGTTGTCATTTTACTGTTCATAGTTTTGATCTTCTTTTTCTTAGATAAGTCCCTTTAACATTTCATATAATAAGGGCTTGGTGGTGATGAACTCCTTTAACTTCACCTTATCTGGGAAGCATTTATCTACCCTTCCATTCTAAAAGAAAGCTTTGCTAGATAGAGTAAACTTGGATGTAGGTCCTTGCCTTTCATGACTTCAAATACTTCTCTCCAGTCCCTTCTTGCTTATAAGGTCTCTTTTGAGAAATCAGCTGATAGTCTTATGGGATCTTCTTTGTAGGTAACTCTTTCCTTTCCTCTTGCTGCTTTTAAGATTCTTTCTTTATCTTTAATCTTAGGTAACTTAATGATGATGTCCCTTGGTGTGTTCCTCTTTGGGTCCAACTTCTTTGGGACTCTCTGATCTTCCTGGATTTCCTAGAAGTCTATTTCCTTTGCCAGACTGGGGAAGTTTTCCTTCATTATTTGTTCAAATAAGTTCAATTTCTTGCTGTTGTTCTTCTCCTTCTGGCACCCCTATAATTTGCCTATTGGAATGTTTCAGGTTGTCCCAGAGATTCCTCAGCCTCTCTTCATTTTTTTGAATTCTTGTTTCTTCATTCTGTTCTAGTTGGATGTTTATTTCTTCCTTTTGTTCCAAATCATTGCCTTAAGTCCTGGTTTCCTTCCTGTCACTCTTGGTTCCCTGAATATTTTGCTTTATTTTATTTTGGGTATCTTTCATTTATTTTTTCATTTTCCAACCAAGCTCAATCAGTTCTGTGACCATTTTGATTACCAGGGCTTTAAATTCTCCTTCAGATTGGTTGCCTATCTCTTCATCACTTAGCTCTCTTTCTGAAGCTTTGCCTGTTCTTTCATTTGGGCCATATTTCTTTGTCTAGGTGCATCTGTTAAGTTGTAAGGGGGCGGGGCCTTAGGCATTCACCTGGGCAGGGTAACCCTCTTTGCTTCATTGGGGTGCTTGCCTGTGAGGAAGGGGTCAGAGAGGGAACAATGCAGCTCACCTGCTTGACTCTAGCCCACTTTCTATTGAACTCTCTCATGTGAGATTGGGAGTTTCTCCCACTGTGGCAACCTCCACCATAGTCCACAGGCACCTCTGAGTCTCAGTTTCCCATTCAGCCAGCCCCACTGGCACAATCTGCTGCCTTGCTGCATTTTCTCTCAGCTGGCCCTGCCTGCACAGTCCACTGCCTCACTGCAGGTTCTTACAGGTCTGATTGTTTTGGTTGACTGTTTCTTTAATTCCTTGGTTGTCAGAGCTCCATGCAGTTTGATTTTCTGGCACTTCTGGTTGTTTATTAATTTTAGATTGGTTGTTATCCTCCTTTTGGTTGTTTGAGGAAGTGAATGGTTTCTACCTAGCATCCATCTTGGCTGGAACTCTCAAGGGAATTTTTTATTAAATGACCACAAAGTTGCAAAATGTATACATGCCCGCAATATTTTTATAAAAAAACTAATTACACCTTTGGTTTCTGTTTGGGAAAAATTCATTTACAGTCTTTTGCACTTAACATTTTTATTTTGTCTTTTGTGCTCTTTGGAACATTTACAAAGAAGGCATTTTAAAATCCCCTTTTCTTTTGTACTCATAAACTATTTTGCATAGCTCTTAGATATTTTTAGTGGGTGTAGGAAATGTATTAGAGTTGCCTAATATTTTTCTAAAATCAAAATGATGCACCATTGAAGAAATATTTGTTTTTTTCCCAGAAAGCCACTTGAGAAAAATAAGGCCCTAAGTTTTAAGAACATTGTCTTCTTAAAGAAAAAAATGGTTTTAAATAAATAGATTTGGAACATGTCCTTATATTTCCAAAAACTATAATTTATTGGAGGAGAATTAGCATAGTAAGGAGTATCATGGTTCTCCAAATCCTCCTGGTCTCAGTTTACCAGGATATACTCTGGTTCCATCTGGGTTTTTTGTCTCCCTGAATTTGGAGGCCAAATCTACATCTGAAGGTTACAGAACTTTAAGATCTAGAGATGCTACCAAAGTCCTGCAGATTTAGCCTTCAGTTTAAATGACACTAGAAACATAGCTTTTTGGGCTGAAATGTACTATTGCAAGTACTGAATCCAGTTCTCTTCTTTATTGATGAAGAGACAGAGTCTTGCCCAATGACAGAGCTTGTCAGTGACAGTTTGGATATTGATGCAGTTCAGATGACTCCTTCACTAACACTCTTCCCACTGTTTACACACAGAAGCATATTTAGATCGAAAGTGTTAGTTATATCAGTCTCAGGAAGGGTGACTTTGACTATTAGGGATGAAGATTTTCCAAATAATAAACCACGTTATCTACAACCTTTTAACCTATGAAGTCCTACACTTCATATTGTTTCCCATTTCGTCCATTCATGCAGCAATCTTAAAGGTGGTAACAACTAAGGACAAGCACTCTCCATTTTATATAGGCCCTTCATATTTTATTGTGACTTCAAAAAATGAGGTTTGAGCCCTGGCTGGTGTAGCTCAGTAGACTGAGCGTGGTCCTGCAAACTAAATGATAGCTGGTTCGATTCCTAGTCAGGGCACATGTCAGGGCTGCAGGCCAGGTTCCCAGGAGGGGATACATGAGAGGCAACCACACATTGATGTTTCTCTCCCTCTCTTTCTCTTTCCCTTCTCTCTCTAAAAATAAATAAATAATAGTTTAATGAGGTTTGAGAACTGTCTTAAGTATAAGATTTTAAAAAAGACTTTATCTTGAAGTTTAACAAAAATCTTGAGCTTCCATGGCATAATTATTTTTTATTTGTTTGTTTTTAGAGAGCGGGGAAGGAAGGGAGAAAGAGAGGGAGAGAAACATCTATGTGAGAGAGAAACATCAATCGGTTGCCTTTCATATGCACCCTGACCAGAGACTGAACCCATAACCCAGGCATGTGCCCTGACCAGGAATCAAACTGGCTACCTTTCGCTTTGCAGGACAACACCCAACCAACTAAGTCACACTAGTCAGGGCTGCCATAATTATTTACAAATTAAAAATTAGCCTCTGAAAAAGTGTTTTTGGTCTGCACGTAAGAAACTACTCTATGCCCTCTTTTCTTTGTTTTTTTTTTAAATATATTTTATTGATTATGCTATTACAATTTTCTCATTTCCCCCCTTCACTCCCCTCCACCCTGTACACCCTCTCCCACCCACATTCCCCCACTTTAGTTCATGTCCATATGTCATGCTTATAAGTTATTGGCTTCTCCATTTCCCATACTATTCTTAACCTCCCCCTATCTATCTTCTACCTACCATCTATGCTACTTATTTGCTCTACCTTTTTTCCCCTCTCTGCTCCTCCCACTCCCTTGTTGATAACCCTTCATGTGTTCTCCATTTCTGTGTTTCTGTTCCTGTTCTATTGTTTGTTTAGTTCATTTTTGTTTTGGTTTTTTTTTAAGGTTCAGTTGTTAATGACTGTGAGTTTGTTATCATTCTGCTGTTCATATTTTTTATCTCCTTTTTCTTAGATAAGTCCCTTTAACATTTCATATAATAAGGGCTTAGTGATGATGAACTCCTTTAACTTGACCTCATCTGGGAAGCACTTTATCTGCCCTTCCATTCTAAATGATAGCTTTGCTGGATAGAGTAATCTTGGATGTAGGCCCTTGCCCTTCAAGACTTTGAATAATTCTGTCCAGCCCCTTCTTGCCTGTAAGATTTCTTTTGAGAAATCATCTGACAGTCTTATGGGAACTCCTTTGTAGGTAACTGTCTCCTTTTCTCTTGCTGTTTTTAAGATTCTCTCCTCTTTAATCTTGGATAATGTAATTATGATGTACCTTGGTGTGTTCCTCCTTGGGTCCAACTTTTTGGGGACTCTCAGAGCTTCCTAGACTTCCTGGAAGCCTATTTCCTTGGCCAGAATGGGGAAGTTCTCCTTCATTATTTTTTCAAATAAATTTTCGATTTCTTGCTTTTCCTCTTCTCCTTCTGGCACCACTATGATTCAGATGTTGGAACATTTAAAGTTGTCCTGGAGGTCCCTAAGTCTCTCCTCATCTTGTTTCTTCATTCTTTTCTGATTAGATGTTTCTTTCTTCCTTCTGGTCCACGCCATTGATTTGAGTCCCAGTTTCCTTCCCATTACTATTGGGCACCTGTACATTTTCCTTTATTTCACTTAGCATAGCCTTCACTTTTTCATTTAATTTGCAACCAAATTCAACCAATTCTCTGAGCATCCTGATTACCAGTGTTTTGAACTGTGCATCTAATAAGTTGGACTATCTCTTCATCACTTAGTTGTACTTTTCCTGGAGCTTTGATCTGTTCTTTTGTTTGGGCCATTTTTTTGTCTTGTCAGGCCTGTTATATAGTGGGGGCGGAGCCTTAGGTGTTCACCAGGGTGGGGCAACCCAGTAGCTGCATTGTGACACTGTATGTGGGGCTGGGGTCTGAGAGGGAACAGCGGCACTTGCTCCACTCTCTGCCGGATTTCAGCCACTTCCCCCACTTCCCAAAAGCAAACTGGGCCCTTCTGGTGCTGATTTCCATGTGTGTGGGTTTGCGTACATTCTAGGACACTGTGAGTCTCTCCAATGAACTCTCTTGTGAGGCTGGGAGTTTCTCCCGGCACCTTAACCCCCACAGGTGTTTTCAATCCGTGTTTTGAAGCTTTATTTCCTCGTGCTGGGACCCTGGATTGTGCAGTCTATCTTGCTCCCCAGTTTAACCTGGTTTATCTGTGCACAAATGTGGGACTGGATGCGCCACACCCCTCTACAATCCGCTGCCTCACTGGGTCCTCCAACTGCCACTTTGCACACCAAGGTCCACCAGCCACCCAGCCTCTAGAACTCCCTGTCCAGCCACCCAACTCCACCCCTCCTACTGGTCTGGATGAATGTGTCTATTTTAACTCCTTGGTTGTCAGTCTTCCATACAGTTCAATTTTCTGTCAATACTGGTTGTTGTTTTTTTTTTTTGTTTTTAAATTGTTATTGTCCTTATTTTGGAAGCACAGTGTGTCTACCTATACCTCCATCTTGGCCAGAAGATTTTCTATCCCTTCTTTTCTTAACTGGAATTTCTCTTGCATTTTGTTTGCTTTTCACCAAATTATAAATTCTGTACTTTGAGAAATATTGAATAAGAAAATAGATATAAGATTATAAATGTTATTTACTTAGAACCACTTCTTTTCTGTCTTTTCTTTTTTTGCCCATGTAGACACAATCTTTATATTAAATATAAGAAAAATGCATTACCAGTGTTTTTACTAATAGTATTGCTGTATTGTAAATCTAATATCCTATATGTACAAGTAATCATTATCACAAAAATTAGGTGTATACTGGGATCCTTTGCTTCACCATCCCCCTTCTACTTGAAATTATAGGTTTTCCACAAAGCCATGAAAAATATTTAGAGAGAAGCAAAAAATAAAAATATTTCCTATCCCATTTACTAGTGTTCATTTTAGTCTTTACTAAAATTTTGACATAGTTTCTATTAAAAGAAAGTATAAATAACTAAATCCAATGTGCTGCTCTTTTGGAGATATTCAACAGTTTTATAAAAATGTGATTCCCTGCACAACCAAAGCAATCCTTATTCAAGCTTTAGTTCAGGGATGTTTAAGTGTCTTCCTATTGACTGTCTACTCCTTGTTTGCCTGGTTTAATAAAAGGCACACACTGCCTCCTTTGATTCAGAAACTGTCAAGGCAATTGGAGAACTCATCAGATTTAGCAAGAGTAGTATAATCTGCTACATGCCCCAACTGAGTCTTATGTTGATTCTAGGCTGTTAAAAATTGTGGTGTCAATGACAAGGAGCCAGCATGATATATTTAGAATAGCCAGCCAGGTCTTAGATAATACCTTCTGACAGAATCTAATTCCTTCTGCCTCTGCATGGAAATTATCACTGCAGTCATTTTCATATTTTTTCACTTTATTTTAATTTTCACCTTACATTTTTAAATAAAGGTATAACCTTATTTAACCCTTCTCCAAAAGATGACAGCCTACAACTATCATAAAAGCAAAGTGTTAAAAAAAATTCTCTCTAGTTAATTATCACCCTTTCATATCCTAAAACAACAAACCTCAATTAGTCTTCTAGACAAAGCACCCATATGCTCCAGGCTCCCTCTCCGTCCTTAATTAAGGAATCAGAAAATACCTATAAAGTAAAACTTCTCACAAAAGAAATGTTTGCAAGGATAAAAAATACTAAAGATAAATACTATAGGTTTTCTGGAGCTGACCCTAAAATACAGCTTTTGTAAGTCACTTATATGACAATTGGTGCTCTCTTCTTTGACTTGATAAGGCTTGTCCTAAATTACAGGAAAAGATGGAAAAAAGAAACAGCTGCTGTTTGGGGGGCACTCAGTTTGCCCAGCTGATGAACCACAAGCGTTCTGTAGTGGCCAGATCAAAGGGGTAAAGGGGGCTGGGTCAGGGGTGGAGACTGAGAGCCAGGGTCATGGTGAGCCAGTGCAGAATTTCAGGCATGGGAGGAGCCTGATCTCAATTCTACTTCAGTAGGATTGCATGAGTGTACCTTGGAGGATGATTGCAGGAGGATCAACAAGAAAACTAGTTAGGAGGCTAAGGCTATTGGTGTGATCAAAATGAGAAATAAATCATTTGGAGAGGGGCTTAAACATAAAGCAGATTTATGATATGTGAATGTGGTAGAACCAGCATGACAAGTGAATTTTGAGCATCAGAGAAGGCAGAGGCCCAAATAACTCCCTCATCTCACTAAGGAAAAGAGTGGTAACCTTTGCAAAGGACAGAAATCCCAACAGAGAAACAGGGTTAGTTTTAACCAGAATTAATCTACAGCACCTCTATGACAACTTTATGTATAGGTGATAGGTATAGAAATTTGGAGAGAAAGCTGAGCTAGAGCTTCAGCAATGGAAGTCATAAGCAGATAGTTGAGAGTCAAACCACGCAGCATGCACAAGGGTAAGAGAGGGCTTAAGATCTAATTCCAGGGGAATGCGTCAGGGATGTGTCTCAAGAATTAATCAGATTGTCTTCACCACTGCCAAAATTTAGACACTACCAAGATGGTAACACTAGTCTGTTCTTAAGGGAATTGCAGGAATTACTAGTTATGTGATATCAACTCAATCTGTTCGTCAGTTTGAGCTTCAGTTTTCTTACCCATAAATGTGCCTAACCATATTCACACAATGAGGTATTTCAAGACCTTAAATTATGTTAAAACACCTAGCCCAGAACTCAGCATACAGTAAACTCTCAAAGTAATATATGTTACTTGAATCTGAAATTAGAAAGCTCATAGAAAATTGAACTCATCTTCACTCCAGCCCCAAAATTGCTTCTCCCCTGTGTCCTCTGTCTTTGCCAGTTGACCAAGCCAAAAACCTAGAAATTATTCTTGTCTCATCCCTCTACTGCTACATCTAATCTCACCCCACACCTGTATGCCTGCCAAAGCAGTGCAATTCTCCTGCACCACGGACACAGTCTCCACTAAATCCTCTCTAATCTCTCTCCTGGATCACTGCAAACCTCCTTCCTGGCCTCCCACCACCTCCAATGCATTCTCCACTTTGCAGCCAGAATGAACTGCCAAAAGGCAGCTCTAATTACTTGCTAAAATCCTTTTCCCTTTGCAAAAAGTTTGTTTACAGCATTCAAAATAATTTATAACCTCAAGTAATATAAATTTTACTTAACCTTCCATTCTCAAATATCAGCATTTCTTTCTCTGAAAACTCCGTTCTAGCGCATGAATCTACTTTCATTTCCTGGTCGGGTCACATCGCCTCTCCTCCCATCTAACTGACCATGCTGCCTTCCATATATGCGTCATATATCCTTTAAGATTCAGCTCACCTCCTTTGAGAAGCCTCCCACAGGCTATGTCAGGTGCTCCTCCCACAAGCTCCCATAGCTTCTTGGCCTACAGGCACTTACCATAGTCATATTCCTCAGTCTCCTTCACTAGATTATGCATCTCCTAAAGTAAGAAATAGTTCTTACTCACTGTTATACTTTCATGCACAGTATGCTCAATAGCACATTTAAGTGACTAATATATCTATTTGGATGAATAAGTTAAAAATCCATTAGAAAGATGTATCATTTAACCATTTTTGTGAATTATATTGCTTGAACCTCTTCTCTTTGAAGCCAGAATTTTCAGGTGTATGATCTTGGGCAAATTAAACCTCTCAATCAATGTTGGAGGGATTGAGCAAAAAAGAAAAAAAAGAGAGAGAAACTCATGGACATGGACAACAGTGTGGTGATTGCTGGGGTAGGGGAGTGGAGGGAGGTAGAGAAGGGTATAGGCAGAATAAATGGTGATGGACAAAGACTTGACTTTGGGTGGTGAACACACAATATACTGCACAGATGATATGTTCTAGAATTGTGCACCTTGATGCTGGTTAATAATTTTTATTAATTTATTAAAATTTTATTTATTCATTTTATTAATTTTTATTAATAAAATTATTAACCAGTATTACCCCCAATAGATTCAACAAAAAGGAAAAAGGAATCAGAAAAAATAAAATAAACTTCTGAATGTTTAAGTTCCATGTTTGTAAAATGGGAATAACAACAGTACCTACCCCATAGAGTTTATCCTGAGGATTAAAAGAGTTGATACATGCAAATCATTTAGAACTGGCACCTGGAAGTACCCAAGAGCTCTCAATTATTAAATGTCACTACAATTATCACTGTTATTATTGTTGTTATTGCTATTCTCCAATGAGGTGGAACCCTAAATGTTTGACACCTGTCATTAACTAGGGCTCAAGACAAATATCACAAGGTCACAAGATAAAAAATCTGAGGAAACTTAAAAACCAGAGGTCAGCAAGAAGAAAACTCATGAGTCCCCAGATTTTCCCACTGTTCCCACAGAAAGGCACACTGGAACCAGACACAAACGGAACACATTATAGGTAAAGATTTCAGGAGAGAGGCCACCCTCTCTTGTCACTATTTTTACAGGACTATCATGAGAGCAACTCTGTCAAAGAGAATAAATATCCTGCATAGCACCAACCAGTCTGGATTTGGATTTCAACCATTTACAGCAGTCTGGGAAAGTCAGCTCCCAGCAGTCAAGGACTTTGGAGCCAATGGGAGATAGTAACCCCTCTGGACAAGAGCAAGATCCACTGGTATTACAGGAAGCTGAGTTTGGATCCAGTCTCTCTGCCTCAGAGGAAAGCAAGCCCCCATCTCACCCAGCTCAATCTCTAGGCAAATGAGAGTGAGATGGCAAGATCACTTTGGACAATGCTGTATGAGACACCAATATTTTAGTATTTCCTCTATAGGTGAATTCAATTGCTATCATGCTATGCTTTTAATCCCTCTTGAGTAGTATGGTTTGATATTGGGTATTGTGGTCACTCATACTCTGTTCATCTTTCTGAAGATGGCTGAAGTTATTCAGGGTCTTTTTGGTTCCATATAAATTTTTGAAATATTTGTTCTATATCTGTGAAATATGCCATTGGTATTTTATTAGGAATTACATTGAATCTATAGATTTCTTTGGGTTGTATGGATATTTTAACAATGTTAAATCTTCCAGTCCATGAACAGAGTATATACATCCATTTATTTGTCTCCCTTAATTTCTTTCTTTAGTTTTCTATAGTTTTCCTAGTACACATTTTTTACCTCCTTGGTTAAATTTATTCCTAGGTACTTTATTTTTCTTATTGCTATAGTAAATGAGAATTTTTCTTAGTTTCTCTTCCTGATGTTTCATTGGTGGTATACAAAAATGCCATCAATTTCTGAATATTGACTTTGTATCCTGTTGTTTTGCCAAATTCACTTATTAGGTTGAGTAGTTTTTTGGTGGAGACTATGTAAGGCTTTCTAAGTACACTATCATGTCATCTACAAATAATGACAGTTTTTACTTCTTCCTTTCCAACTTGGATGCCTTTTATTATTTTTTCTTGTCTGATCACTGTGGCTAGAACTTCCAGTACTATGTTGAATAAAAGTGATAAAAGCAGACACCCTTGTCCTGTGCCTGATCTTAAGGAGAAAGGTTTTAGGTTTTATCCATTAAAAATAATGTCAGCTGTAGGTTTCTCATATATGGCTTTTATTACTTTGAAGTATGCTCCCTGTATTCCTATTTTGCTGAGTGTTTTTATCATAGATGGGTGCTGTACTTTATCAAATGCTTTTTTCAGCATCTATTGATATGATCATGTGATTTTGTCCTTAATTTTGTTTATGTGGTATATTATGTTTATTGACTTGCAAATGTTGTACTATCTGTGCATCCCTGGGATAAACCCCAGTTGATCATGATGTATGATCTTTTTAATGTATCACTGGATGTGGTTTGCCAATATTTTGTTGAGAATTTTAGCATTATGTTCATCAGAGATATTGGCCTATAGTTTTCTTTGTTGTGTTATTTTTGGAATTAGGATGATACTGGCCTCATAAGGTTTGGGAATCTTCCCACTTCTTCAATTGTTTGAAATAATTTGAGAGGGATAGGAGTTAGTTCTTCCTTAAGTGTTTGGTAAAATTAACCCATGAAGCCATTTGGTCCAGGGCTTATGAGTTCTGGGAGTTTTTTGATCACTGCTTAAATTTCACTAGTTGTTATCAGTCTACTCAGGTTCTCTACTTCTTCTTGATTCAGTTTTGGAAGATTGTATGTTTCTAGAAATTTGTCCATTTTGCCCAAGTTTTCTAATTTCTTGGCATATAGTTGTCCCTAGTAATTTCTTACAATCCTTTGTATTTCTCTGGTATTAGTTGTAACTTGTCCTCTTTCATTTCTTTTATTTATTTGGTTCCTCTCTCTTTTTTTTCTTGATGAGTCTGGTTAAAGGTTTGTCAATTTTGCTTATCTTTTCCAAGAACCAGCTCCTGGATTTATTGACCCTTTGAATCATTCTTTTAGTCTCTATGTCATTTGATTTGATCTTATTTCCTTACCTCTACTCACTTTGGGCTTTGCTTGTTGTTGTTCATCTAGTTCTTGCAGATGTAGGGTTAGGTTGTTTATTTGAGATTTTTCAGTTTTAGGGAGGCCTGTATTGCTATGAACTTCCTTCTCAGTACTGCCTTCACCTTGTCCCATAGGTTTTGGGTTGTTGTGAGCTCATTTTCATTTGTTTCCTAATACCTTTTGATTTCTTCCTTGATCTCATTGTTGACCAATTCATTGTTTAATAATGTGTTATTCAATTTCCATGTATTTGAATGTTTTTGAGTTTTTTCCTTGAGGTTGGTTTCTAGTTTCAATCCTTTGTGATCTGAGCATGTGCTTGATATGATTTCATTTTTCTTGAATTTGTTGAGGCTTGTTTTGTGTCCTACCATGTGGTCTATCTTTTAAAACATCCCATGTGCATTTGAAAAGAATGTGTATTTTGCTTCTTTGGGGAAAGGTTCTGTATATGTCAATTAAATCCATTTGATCTCTAGAGTGTCATTCTAGAGTGTCACCAAAATATCCACATTGATTATTTGTTTGGAAGATCTACCCATTGTTGACAGTGGGGTGTTAAAATCCCCTATGATATCTCCTATGATAATCTCCTGTGTTGTTGTCTATATCTTTCTTGAAGTCCTCTAAGATTTTCTTTATATATTTAAGTGCTCCTATGTTGAATGCATATACGTTTACAAGGGTTATATCCTCCTGTTGGACTACTCCTTTAAGTATTATGTAGTGACCTTTTTGGTCCCTTTTTATGGCCT
This sequence comes from Anoura caudifer, assembly GCA_004027475.1. Classification (NCBI taxonomy): domain Eukaryota; kingdom Metazoa; phylum Chordata; class Mammalia; order Chiroptera; family Phyllostomidae; genus Anoura; species Anoura caudifer. The sequence goes on along the minus strand of PVKU01000472.1, from coordinate 30,658 downwards.
GTGTCTTGAAGACTATTGTCTGATATAAATATTGCTACCCTAGCTTTCTTTTCATGTCTATTTGCTTGGAATGTTTTTTATTCCTTCACTTTCAAACTGTGTAGATCTTTTGTTCTGAGGTGGGTCTCTTGTAGACAGCATAGAAGTAGGTCATGTTTTCTTATCCATTCAGCTACCCTACATCTTTTGATTGGAGGATTTAATCCATTTACATTTAAGGTTATTATTGATAGGTATTTATTCATTGCCATTTTTTCCATACCTATGTTTCTCTCTCTTCCCCTCCCTCCCCCTTTTGATAGCAGTCCCTTTAGCTTCTCTTGTAATGTGACTTTGTGTAAATGTACTCTTTTAGCCTTCTTTTGTCTGGGAAGCTGTTTATTTCACCTTCCATTTTAAATGAGAGCTTTACTGGATAGAGTAGTCTTGGTTGTAGGTCCTTGCTTTTCATTACCTGGAATAGTTCATGTCAATCCCTTCTGGCTTGTAGTGTTTCTGTTGAGAAATCAGCTGTTAGCCTTATCAGAGCTCCCTTGTATGTTACTAGCTGTTTTTCCCTTGCTGCCTTTAAGATTCACTGTTTGTCTTAAATGTTGCCATTTTAATTATGATGTCTCTCAGAATATCTCTCTTTGGGTTCATCTTGATTAGCACCCTCTGTGCTTCCTGAACCTCGTATGATTTTTCCCTCACCAAGCTAAGAAAGTTTCCTGTCATTATTTTTTCAACAGTTTCTTTTCCTTTCTCTTTTCCTTCTTCTTCTCATATTCCTATGGTACAAATGTTGTTATGTTTCATGTTTCCTGAAGCTCTCTTAAACTATCCTCATTCTTTTTTACTCTTTTTTCATTTTGTTGCTCTGACTAGGTATTTCTTTCTAATTTGTTGTCCAGCCTGCTGACTTGGTCCTCTGCTTCATCCAGCCTGCTTTTAATTCTTTCTAGTTTATTTTTTCATTTCAGACATTATATTCTTCATTTCTTCCTGGTGTTCAACTCTTGCCCATCCAGTTCCCAGATAACTGCCCTTGTAGCAGACACAGTCCCAAACTATCCACCCTGCACAGCCTCTGGCCTGCTAATAGCACTGGGCTGCAGTCAAGAAATCCCCTTGCTGTGCACCTTTCTGATCTCTCTGCCCAGCTGTACTCAATGAGAGCAAAACATGTTTTCAATCTTTTCCCTTTGCTGACAAGGCAGCTGTACACACAGTCCTTGCCCAGCATGCTTCAGCTCCCCTTTTAAAAAATCTTTCTGGGCACACCTACTGCATTACTAAGTCACTGTCCAATTTTCCACACATATCACCTCTCTAAAAAGCCAAAAGTCTCTCACAGTCACAGCTGTTCGCAGCCTGCTTCTGCCCAACCCAGGTGCAGATAGAATCCCTCTCTCTGTCTCTGGCACTCTCCTGTTTAGCATTTCCCACTGCAGCTATAGGTGTGCTGCTCATTGTGTGTGTGTGTAGGCTGGATCTCCCCAACTTTATGTATCCAAGCCACTCCCAGCCTGGGTTTCTGGGTTCTCTGCCCTGGGTTAGGAAAGAGCCACAAAGCTGTGATTTTTGACTAGGCTCTCTGTGGCTACAGGTGCCACACATGGGGTATTTCCCCTCCACTTGTAAAATCTCCTTACTGCCTGTTGTGAAGCATCTTCTGTACTTCTCAGCTTCCAAACTTCGTATCAGCTAAGATTCTGCTGAATGGTCAGTTTGTTTGTTGGAAGGTCCACCGAGTATTAGAGTTGGGGCAAGAGCAAATGGACTCAGCTTCCACCTACTTGGTCACCATCTTCTCTTCAGAGTCTCAGTAACATTTATTAATGTGTCAGGTACCATACTAAATGATGAAAATGCAAATTGTAGAGAAATAATCCCTGTTTTCAAGTATATGTAGCCTTAAAAGAAAAGCAGATGAAAAATTACAATAGAATATAATATATGCAATAATAGAAATGTGAACAAAACTCAGAAGCATTCAGAAAGGAATGTGTTCAGCCAGAGATTACAGTTTGCAAGCTATGAAGTAAATATGTTTTCTATTTAGCCAGAATATTTAACTTAAGATCCAAATAAAAACACTGAAGTCTTGCCCTGTCTGGTTTGGTTCAGTGGATTGAGTGCCAGCCTGCAAGCCAAAGGATAGCTGGTTCAATTCCCACTCAGGGCACATGTCTAGATTGCAGGCCAGGTCTCCATTAGGGGGCTCAGGAGAGGAATCCATACATAGATGTTTCTCTCCTTCCTCCCCCCTCTCTGTAAAAGTAAATAAATAAAATCTTTTAAAAAAAAACTGAAGTCTTATTAGTAGATGCTATGACAAAAAATAGGATGATAATCACTCTTGAAATTGTGTAAGTTAATACAAAATTGCAGAGAAAGATATTATATCATGAAACTGAAAAGCATTTCTGCAGAATGGCCAGAGGAAAATTTTGGAAGCTAAAAGGAACTAAGTTCAAATTCCCTATCTGCCACCTATATTGTGTAAATTTAGGCAAATTTCCTAGCCACTCTATGTTGGAATTTTTGTTTAAGAATGGAGACAGCTGTACTTGAACAACAATTAATTAATTAATTAATTAATTAATCAATCACCATATTGAGTTATTTTAAGCAATAAATAAAAAATATGCAAAGCACCTAGCACATGATAGATATTCAGTAAAGACAGCTATTTTCTCAGAATATTAACTCACTGTCATCTGTTTTATTCTAAGCACATATAATTAGATAACTATGGTAAATTGACCAGAGAGCTATTGTAGAGTGGGATTTTAAAGTCTTTCTACAATGAAATTCTACCTTATTTTTCTTAGAACTTTAGAAACTGTCCACTGTTGTTTTGATGTATTACAAGCATTTTACACACATTCTCTTGTACTAAAATATGTTGCAAAATGTCTTACACCCAAGCCTAGCTGGTAGCAAAAGTAGTCAGAAGATAAGAAAAAATCCTGTTCTTAATGGAATAGAAAATGAATAGAAAAATGCTAGTATCCTGATAGATTAGTGTGTTCTGGTCATAAAGACACTGATAAGTTTATGAGAAATTCCCTATTAGTAAAAAATAAATAAAAGATAAAAACTACCAAAGCTTCGGGGTTAAGATGTTCCTAAAGGCATTTTACAGCTCCTGTTTGCAAACTGCCTCTAGCATAAATTATGTATATTTTAAAGCCATGTCAAATGGTGCCAAGTTTTAAAGAAACTAAAATGCTTTTTAATTACAGAACACATGTACATGGTGCTACAATAAAGGATGTTCTTCTGTTAGCAATATTAACACTTGTATTTTTATTTTTTAATTATATTTCATTGATTATGTTATCACAGTTGTCTTGATTTTCTCCCTTTGTCCCCCCTCCACCTAGTACCCCTCACTCCCTCAGGCAATCCCCCACCATTGCTCATGTCCATGGGTTATGCATGTAAGTTTTTTAGCTGCTCCATTTCCTATATTGTACTTTACATCCCCATGGCTATACTGTAACTACCTATTTGTACTACCTATTCCCCTCATCTCTTCACCCATTCCCACACAACCACCTTCCCATCTGGCAGCCATCAAAATGCTCTCCACATATATGACTTTGTCTCTGTTCTTCTTCTTTGCTTACTTCATTTTTTAGATTCAATTGTTGATAGATTTATATTTTTTACCATTTTATTGTTCATTGTTTTGATCTTCTTTTTTGAAATAAGTCCTTTTAAATTTTTATATAACAATGGTTTGGTGATGATGAAATCCTTTAGTTTTCTCTTGTCTGGGAAGCTCTTTATCTGCCTTTCGATTCTAAATGATAGTTTTGCTAGGTAGAGCAATCTTGGCTGTAGGTCTCTGCTTTTCATGACTTTGAATATTTCTTGCTAATCCCTTCTAGCCTGCAAAGTTTCTTTAGACAAATTATTTTCTCTTGCTGCTTCTAAGATTAGAGAATCTTAACCTAACCTTAATCTTTGGCATTTTAATTATGATATCTTAGAGTGAGCCTCTTTACATCCATCTTGTTTGGGACTCTCTGTGCTTCCTGGACTTGCATGTCTATTCCCTTCACCAAATTAGGGAACTTTTCTTTCATTATTTTTCAAATAGATTTCCAATTTCTTGCTCTTTCTATTCTCCTTCTGGCACCCATATGATGCAAATGTTGGACCTCTTGAAGTTCTCCTATTACTTATTACTTTCCTCATTTCTTTGGATTCTTTTTTCTCCTTGTTGTTCTGATTGATTTTTTGTTCCTTATATTCCAAATCATTGATTTTATTCTCAGCTTCATCCACTCTACTGTTGATTCTCTATAAATTGTTCTATATTTCAATTAGAGGATCCTTCCTTTCTGACTGGATCTTTTTTATTCTGCTCAGGTCCTCACTAAGTTCCTTGAGCATCCACACAACCAGTATTTTGAACTCTGCAGCTGATAGATTGCTCAACTCCATTCTGGTTAAGTTCTTTTTCTGGAGTTTTGATCTGTTCTTTCATCTGGGCCATATTTCTTTGTCTCTTTATTTTGGCAGCCTCCCTGTGTTTGTTTCTACTATGTGGAGTTGCTTTGACTCCATCCCTTGGTAGTGTGGCTAATATAGTAGGTGTCCTGTAGGGTCCAGTGACACAGCCTCCCCTACCACTCAAGCTGGGTGCTCAAGGTATGCCCTTAGTGTGGGCTGAATACATCCTCCTCTTGTAGTTGAGCATTGGTTGCTGCTGGCATATCAATGGGAGAGATTTACCCAGGCCAGTCAGCTGCAAGGATTGGCTATGACCACTTACCACCAACCTCCACCCTCCAGGGATCATCAGCTGTGCAGGGCAAGGTGGCGGTGCTCTGATATAGTCTTTAGCTGTCCACTGGGTGCACTGGCCCTGGGGTTTCCCAGTGATGCATGCCCAGGTCAGGCCCCATGTGTATTTTGCCCAGTACCGCCCTTCCTGAGCTATAAAGCAATGAGATGTCTGCTACTTGTGCTGGGTTTGGAGATTCCCACACAAAGCCAAGCTTTGAGTCTAGGCTGGCTGCTGCTAGTGGTGGGCCTGGGGCTCACTGAAGCCAGCTCTTGTTTGTTTGAGAGGATTTAGGAAGTTGTAAAGCATGAGCCAAGACCAACCATTCATACAGAAAAGCAGCTTGGGTGGGCCCATAAACTGGGTGGGATAGAGTCTCTGAGGATCTCCCAGGCAGGTCAGTGTTAGCCAGGTTGATGGAGTCTCAGATATGGCACCAGCTTGCCAGCTCTGTGGGGGGAGTTGTTAGGAAAGGGACAATGTCTTCTGCTTGCCTTGATGCCAAACACTTTAGTTTCTCCCTGTATACCACTGGGAGCTGCCTTTCAAGCTGCTACCCCACTACTAGAGATCAGAGTAAGTGAGTCTGAGTGGGCGAGTCCATGTGTGGGTTTCTTTAGAAGAAACTGCTTGGAGCTCCAGCCATTTCTTCCACCAACTCAATCCTTGTTGGTTTTTGCATCTAGAAGTTGTGGGGACTTATCTTCCTAGCACTGGAACCCTGGGATGGGGAGCCTGGTATGGGGCTGGGACTCTTTGCTCTTGAGATATCCCTCCTGAGTTTTTATCCACTATATGTGCATGAGGGGCCAGCCTGTTCTGCATGTGCGCCCCTCCTACCAGCCTGGATGGATGTGATTTCTTTAAATCCATAGTTGTCACACTTCCATTCAACCGGATTTCTAAGGTTCTAAGTGATGTTTGTTCTATATTTTAGTTGTAATTTTGATGTGGTTGTGCAAAGAAATGAGCTGTACCTGCCTATCGTAACCAGAAGCCCAGCACTTTCGTATTTCTGTTGTTGACAGAAAGGGGACAAGGGTGAGATTGTATTGTGTTTGTCTTTAAATATTTGTCTTCTCCCCAGTTTTCCCACCTCAAAAATGGGGGAAAAAACCCTTTCCTTTGCCTTTCTAAAAGAGATAATATAAGAGTAAAGGCTCATATGAATACTTTTAAACATGTTATGAAAAAATAAGTTACATAAATTCAGGGTTAATTTAATTGCATTGTTAAGAAATTCCCAGGTGGGTCATATATTAAGCAAATAAATAACCTGAATTATCTTGAACATGATTCCCTAAGTACATAAAGAAAAAAGAAAAAAGCCATCATCTTCTTGTCCTCAACTTTGGCTTCTTATAAAGAGTTCTTTCTCTAGAGCTGCACTGTGTCATAGAGTGGCCACTAACCACATGTGCCTATTTAAATTTTAATTGAAACTTACCAAACCTAAAAATTCAGTCCCTTGGGCCTACTAACCACATTTCAGGTGCCCCATAGTTGCTAGCATGTTGGACAGAGGAAAAAAACATTTTTATCATCACAGAAAGTTCTGTTGGAGAGTGTTGGCCCAGAGGATGCTCAGGCTAAGCTCCTGGTGCTATGTGGCCTTCAACTAGGCATTAATAACATTTCAAAGATTAAATAATTTTAGAAGTCATGAGAGGACTTATAATCACGAAGCAGACTAAGGGAAAGGCAGAAGTAAGTGAATAGGAATTCAATAGGTGATAAAGAAGAAAGAAGAAATCATAACTAGAAAAAGAATATACAGTGACATTGTAAAAGGATAAAAAATTATTTAGGAATTCAGTGCTTCAACAGAAGTACATTTTTCTTAAAATATTTGTCACACATGGTTTGCCCTAAATGCTGATTTTCTAATGCCCTAATTGGGTTTTGAGATGTTCCAGCTAAATCATACAAACACTATTTCTCAACATTGTCATGAAACTTAACTTGCCTTCTGTATTCCACATGTTTAAAACACATATTTTCCTCTCAGGGACATCAGAAGATACTGTGGAGATATTTGCAATTTTTGCTCACAACTTTTGTACATATCCTTGTCTGAACCATTTGAATTTACAAGTAGCTTTCATGCTTACCAATATTTTGGCTTCTATTTCCTGCAGAAAAAGAAATCATAACTTAGCATATGTGTTCTCTTTCCCCAAAAAGTAAGAAAATAACCTTTGTATGCTTGCATTTAGGTCATTCTGTCCATTGAAGAAGGTTACAGACTTCCGGCTCCCATGGGCTGTCCAGCGTCTCTACATCAGCTGATGCTCCATTGCTGGCAGAAAGAGAGAAATCACAGACCAAAATTTACTGACATTGTCAGCTTCCTTGACAAACTGATCCGCAATCCCAGTGCCCTTCACACTCTGGTGGAGGACATCCTTGTGTAAGATGCATGAAGTTGATTTTCCCCCTTGACAATCATAATTTCTTTCAGGCTGTAGACAAGATTAACAGATAGGAGAAAGTTTGCCTTGATAACCACCTAGATGTCAACCCTTTAGAAAATTGTGTATAAACTATATTTTATTTAACAGCTGGAAAAGCAATTTATTAATATTTTAGAAAAAATGATTTTTTTCTACAAGAAAACAGATTCCCCTTTTCTTTTCTCCATGTGTAATCTTTCTGAATTTCTTTATACTTTCCTTGTGTGGTTCTTTGGTATTTACTTTGATATTTACATATCCTTTATTTACTGATTCTTCCTTACTTTTATAAGTAGAATATGTGCATGCCTGCAGCCCCTTTAATTTTCTTGTCCATTTTATATATATTCTGTCCCTCCATTTTAAATGGCAGGCAAGACGGGCAATTTGTGAATCAGCCAGGAGCAAGGATGTTTCCTGCTGATATGATCACACCCAGCTATTGTTACTCTCTGTGCCTAAAACCAGAGAAAGACAGATGACAAGATAATGAAGGCACTCACACACCGTTGTATAAGTCAGTGGAGTTGGGATCTACTTACCTCTCTTTGAAAAGCCATTATAAGAAGGGGGAGAGTAGAAGAAAAAAGTACTTTCTGTGTCTGAAATTATTACATTTAAAATATTATTAAGTTGAAAATGTATTTCCTTATTTAGGCAAATTACACTTAAAAATAACCAAAGTATTTTCAAAACTCAGCTTCCTGACTCAGGGGATGGCCAACGGGATATTTAACTTTAAGCCACAGGGTCAAATCGGTACAGGTTTTTAGTGACATTAAGGCCAAAGCTCTTCTAGGACTGCTTGAAACAGGTCTTAGCTTACAGCAGAGCACATCAGAGTTCACCTCTAAATCAGTAATTGGCAGCCTTAGTAAAGTGAAGCCAAGCATGAAATAGCCAGAGATTAAACTATTACTCTAGCCCATCTTCCCTGAAGCAGTCCGACACAGGAAGCTGTGAAGTAGGGGTGGGGCCGGGAGGATGGAAGGCCCTCTGGATTTTAAAAGCCTTGGCAGCCATTGAAGATTTTTAAGCAGGATAATGGAATGGTCACATTTGTATTTCTGAAATATCACTCTAGGGGTGATATGGACTAGCAGCAAAAAACAAAAGACTGGAAACAGAGACAATTATATATTTGCAGCAATACAAGCTAGAAAAAAATCAGGGCCTGCTTATGCAATGGGAATAAGGTTAGGGTCATGAGATTTTTTAAAAAGGATTTGTTATTAGGCAAAGAAAATGAATGTATCTTGGTCATGGATTGAATACATGGAGGGAGGAGGAGAGAAAAGAATCAAGGACCTTTGTTAAATTTCTTTCTTAGACAAGCTGGTTGATGATATTACCACTAAGGGAGAGAGGAAGAAGGACAAATTTTTGGAATGGAAATGACACCATTTTGAGCATGCTGACTTGAAGATTCCTATGGGACTTTTATGTAGAGATATCCTACAGGCAGTTGTATTTGTAGGTTGAACCTCAGGTAAAAATATCTGAGCTAGAGATGTAAATTTGAAGATCATCAGCATACAGATTGTACTCGAACTTTTAAGTATAGTTAAGATAACCCATGGAGAATATAAAGAATACAAATTAGCCCTGACCAGTGTGGTTCAGGTGGTTGGACATTGCCCTGCAAAGCAAAAGGCGGGTTCAATTCCTAGTAGGGGGACATACCTGGGTTGCACATTCAGTCTAATCAATCGATGTTTCTCATCCTCTCTTTCTCCCTCCCTCCCCTTCTTTCTAAAAATAAATCAATAAAATATTTTTTGAAAAAAAGAAGAATGCAAATTAATGGAGGAAAAGAATACAACCCTCTGGAATACAAAGATGCAAGAAATAAACTAAAGGATAGTACCAAGGTACACTGAGAAAAAAAGAGCCAGACAGGTAATGAGGAAAGCAGGAAAGGAGCAGTATCATAGAAACCAAAAACAGGGAGAGATTGAAGGAGTGTGATTTCCAAGGCCCCACAAAGCTTCAGGAAAATAAAAAGTGAAGTATACCCATTGAATTTAGTAACAAGTTGCTCAAGTGTACACCAGCAGCCTTTGCAGGAGCATTTTCAATAAAGTCGTTTAAGACAGATTACAATGGAGGAGTGAATATGAGGTCAGAGAAGAGCAATACAAAGTACTGTTTTTTCAAGAAACCTGTCTCTGAAAAGAAAGAGAAGTAGTTAGAGACGATGTTTCTTAGCTTTTCCCTTTACATGTTTTATGGAAGAGTCAGGCACACTTTAACATTGAAGAGAAAGAGCTGGTGGAAAGGGCTCACGGAGCCAGTCTGCATTAATGAAAGAGAACGTTAGTGCCTGTAAACTAAAATCATTCATTCTGGGCTTCTTGTTGTGGTATAGAGTCAACGGACCCCACAGCCAGTGCCCATCAGCAGAGCTCCCTAACTGTTCTATGGCTGTACAAGCAGTCAGGTAAGAGACTTTTTTTTTTTTTCTTTTTCTTTTTTTTTTTGAAGAAAAGCAGATAAAACCATTTCTCCCCTGCCTTATCAAGATTATGAATGTTCATCACATTTGGAAAATACTGATGAGGAATCTGAGATGAGAAAATATCAAAAGTCAACGTGATCACAAGGTAAAGTCGAGCTGAGGGCTCATGCCTGAGGGCCAGAGGTTTAGGTTTCATGGGGTGTGCAGTGACCAGTGCCCACACCAGTACATGGCAGGATCTGTGAGGTGCTGCCCACAGGGGCCAGAAGTTGGTGCTTTATATACACTTTGGCAGTTTGATTCAACCCTCAAGTCTCATCTCTAGGAAACCAAATTGGAGTTTTTGTGACTGATTTTCTTTGTTTCTGACAAAGACCTGTGCACTACTGCTTTTTCCCCTAACATACTTTTGTTTGAGAAACAAAAGGAACTGAAGCTCGAAAGGTACTCAATATTAATCTTGAACCTTTATCAGCCTTCCTATTTTCACAGTAACCTGAACAGTTCCCCTATCTAGCCCCTCACCTCCAATGCTACCCTCACCCTGTCCCCAATCCCAAAGCACTGAGACAGTTTAGTGAGAAGAGACATGGGAAATTAAAGGACAGTAATGTTAGCTAAAAAATGCTTGGTTTGTTTTATGCTCATAAACAGTGACACTGCCCTTCCATCCCCCAAGTCTCAAAGCCCAGTGTTTGTCCCAGAGTGATACCGGATTAAGGAAATATGACAGAGTGTAGAACTGCAGCCTTTCCTCCCATACAGCTCTCAGACTGGAAAAGGAGTCTGAGTGTATGACCCATAGGGACTCTTATTTAAACTCTCCTACACTTGCCTTTTTTCTACTATCCCCATGCTCCCAGGGTTCTTGCACACTTTTACGCTGACATAACTCTCTCAGCCACTAGGTCCCCATGGCTTTTGTTTTACTCTAATTGCTTTTTCTCAAGGATTCACCTGAGAAGCTTTTATCCTTTCTCTAATATTTTCTTTCAAAAACCAGAACACCCAATAGAAATAATGTTGGTAAGAGAAAGCTTTCATTATTTGGAGCAGCGTCTCCAAATAATGCTGATATTCTTGTGCCTAACACACTCCCACGGGAGCGTTGAGAGTTCCTCACTGTTCCCAACCTTCTTGCTTTCTCTCCTATTCGAGAAGGTATGTGGACACATAAGTGAGCATAGTGCTATTATACGTACAACCTTAAATCCATTGATAGTGAAAAATAATTTTGCAAAAGTACCTTAACAATATAGGCATTCTTTAATAAGTGTGAATCTCAACCTACTTTCACTTTAACTTATTCTACAATGATGCCCTATAACCTCCTTTCAAACAATCATCTGTAGCTATCACATGGTGCACAGCCCATGGGAGAAAATGCCCAGCTTGAGGCAAAGGCAATGTGGAGAATGGCAACAGGAATAGCTGCCTGACCATGGCAATTGAAACATCTCTTGTTCCCTCTCCCCAACCCTCATGATCAATTTGGTAGGTACTCTCAGCCTCAAGCCAAGCATACTCCCCTAGACTCCAGGGTTACCTCTGGGGTCCAGTAGTTTAATAGCACGAAGTGGATTGATGGCTATATGGGTGTTCTTTAACCCAGCCCTAACTTCCCAGCCCCACCCACATTTATTCTCCTATCTATTCAAGCCCAGCCCTCTATCTCCACACACTATGGCCTTCTGAGTGCACTATGTTGAAGTCAATTGGCCGGCCCTTTGGACAGTGCTGCAATGTAGTAAGAAAATAATACTTTCCTACATCTCTGCTCTAGATCCCCAGAATGTCACTGTCAAAGAATTTTACAGATTATGGGCTCCTTGACAACATCTGCTAAAAAAGGTAGAATCTAGGGATGGGCAGTGATTGACCAGAGGAACCAGTCTTTGATAATCACTTGCCTCACAAAAATCATGTTCTGCTCAGGCTGAGGCACTTAGGAATATTCTCACTACCCATTGGACCATAGTTAAGGATCTTACAATGTTTTAGCTTTTAGGAACTGGAACCACCAGTTTTCTTAGTACTATATATAAATCTAGCTGAACATTTAAGCACTTGACTTCCAGTAATATGTGAATCGCAAAGGTAGGGAAAAACTCAAACCAATAATTTTGAACCTCGACTTCAGAAAACTACAAATTAACACTGTAAAAACAGATGGTATTGCCTCCCTCCATCCAGTTAAAGCATTTATAATGCTGTCTTCAGAGGGCAGTAACTTTCAAGAGTTTGACATAAATTTTCCCATTCATTTTGAAGAGATCTTGCTCAGTGCTGCCTATACTGTACATAATCAGCACTTGCTAAATTGTTATCTGTAGACACCAGCTCATGGAGAACTTGTTTTGTTTGACTTCTGTAATGAACACTTTTAATGATGTTTTTTTTAGACAGAGAAATAACTACTGGACAAAACCCAGTGTTGAATTGAGGGATTAGCAAAGCTTTGTGGCAGGAAAACAGAACATTAAGTATTAATCAGGAAGTGTAAAATTCCTACCTATTAGAAAATCTAAATTCATTTTACATGAACTGTTAGCACAAGATAATACATACTAATGTTAATTCCAATACTAATGTTGATACAAAATCTAATATACACTAGCAATAATAATTTTTACTGTTATTTGTTGAGAACCTACTATGTGCCAATCATTGTACTAGGCACTTCATCTGCTAGGTCATTTATTCCTCACTATTATTATCTCCATCCCTCCATTTCCTTATCTGAGAAGTTAACTTCCCAAGGGCAAACAGCAAATAATTAGAAGATCAGGAATTTGAACAAGATGTGCTGACTGCAAACCCCATTTCTTTCCCCTACACAGTATACAATCACACAAAATGCCAAAATTTTCCCAATATAGCACTGTTTCAAAAATGTCATCATAAGAAAGAAGGTACATTTTTATGTTTCCAGACAGATTTTTCTCTGGACTAATCAAACTCCATAGATGGAATATTTAGAATCCCAAAAAGAATTTGTAGTGGGACAAAACCCATTATTTTATGTTCCACTACAAATACATGGATATAGAGTATATGCTCTTAGTCTTGTGGGAGTAAGTAGCAAATGTATAGTCCCTATTCTATCCCCTTAATATCCTCCTGTAATGCTCGGCCACTTGAAGAACATTACTTGAAAAAAGAAAGTAGAAACTACAATATAATAGAGAAATGAAAAAAAATGGCAGCAACATAGTTCCAGAATTACATCCTCAGGCATTTTTGTAGATTGAATTTTTCTAGTGTTGGCAAAATATGCTTTGGGTTCTTTTTTTCTTTACAATGGCAGACATTACTAATCATCACATCACTTTCCCACTGAGCCCAAATGCTGCCTCAGTATTCTCCTAAAGACCACATTTTGACAACCACTGCTAATGAATTGTAGTTGGTGTGGGATATGAAATCTGTTTCTTCACACAAATAGGCTTTCCTTGAGGTTCAGTAATCTATTACTCTAGCCACAGAGACCATGTGCTGGGTACTCAGAATTATGGGAACTTTTTAAAGTTATTTTTCCTGCTTTGCATCTATCTCTCCTAATGTTCAAACACACCTATAATAGTAAATTTTGCTTTGAATTTTATTTCTTCATACTTTTCACCAATTATCAGGCTTATGAGAATTAAATAATCATATCAATTAAAAATCCTGATGACTTTCTGAAAATAAAAGGCTGACCAAAATAATTCATGTTTCTAATTAACACTGTGGAAGTTCAGATATTGACCATAAGCATGAAGCAGTCACAAGATATATGGCATGGTTCTATGGATTTTATAGCATTTTGAATAAAATTTTAGAAGAATATCAAAATTCTTTCATTAATTTAACTGTGTTCAAGTTGAATGTTAGGCCTAATTGAAAAAAACAAACAAACTATTTTTCATCTGATTAAATAAATTCTTCCTTCAAAAGTTAGGTGGGTACTATGTATATTAGGAGATTATTTTATGGATTAACTAGTGAGAACTGTAGTCCCTGAGTCATGAGAAGAGAAATTCACATGAAAGCATTGATATTGAATAAGGTCAATGATGATTTTGTGGTGCTAGGTCCCATAACCCTGTGCTAGCTCACTCCACCTGTAACTGCCTCTTCCTCCACTCTGAAACCTGCAAAGACAGAGATAGCAAACATTTTCACAATACAAGAAACACGTTCAGTAAATAGCATGTTCTTTAATATGCTGACCGTTACATCACAGATTATTCAATATGAATCAGCCATTCTGTCATGGACCAAGCTTTTCTGTAAAGAACATTTAAGTCCAAATCATCATTTATTTAATGAATTCCTGTAATACTTTCAACATTGTGCTAAGGCCTACACAAAATAGAAAAATGTGAGATATGGCTCTTGCCATCAGAGACTTTTAACTTATGTCTTAAAGTATTTTTTTCCTTACTTATGGATTTTCCCCAAGGAAGTAATTCAACTGAAGCAAAAAAATGCATACTTTAAGAATGAAAATCATCTATAATAAAAGAATGTTGTTAGCAATCTAAGAGTTTAATTTCAAGGAATTAATAATTATTAAGCATTAACATATAGAATATTATACACTCATTTGGATGGTAGTTATGAAAACTGTTGAAGCATACAAAATATTTATAAATATTTGAAATAAAGGGAATAAAATAGAATGGACTCTGTACAGTTCTGCTAACCACATACAAATGAAAAGCTAGGAAAAAAGAAGCTATGTTAGAGTAGGAAGGGGAGAAAAGCCTTTAAGCATGTAATGAATGTATTGGTTACCTATCAAAACCAGATCTTACCTTGTAATAGTCTTTCTCAAACACTACTTTCTTGAATTATTTTTAACAAGCCTATTATATTATATTACTATTATATTTACATGATGGATAAAAAACATGAAAAATTTTTGAGGATAAAAACCTTCTTGCTTTTTTTAAATTTTATTTTTCAATTACAGTTTGCATTCAATATTATTTTGTATTAGTTTCAGGTGTAACCACAGTGGTTAGACAATCATATACTTTACAAAATTGTCTCCCTGATATTTCAAGTACCCACCTTGCCCACACATAGTAACTACAGTGTCATTGACCATATTCCCTGTGTTGCACTTTACATCTCCAGGACTCTTTTGTGACTACCAGTTTGTAGTTCTTAATTCCTACACCTTTTTCACCCAGTCCCCAACACCTCTCCCCTCTGGCAATTATCAGTCAGTTCTCCCTTCCTATCTTGTTTGTCTGAAAAACCTTGCTTTTTAAGGTTTTTTTTATTCTCACCTGAGAATATGTTTATTGATCTTTAAAGAGAGAGGAAGTGAAAGAGAGAGAAAGTGTAGGAGGAGAGAAACATCAATTTGTTGCCTACCAAACATGGCTGGGGGTGGAACTCTCAACCTAGGAATGTCCCCTGACCAGGGATCAAACCTGCAACCTTTTGGTGTACAGGATGATTCTCCAACCAACTGAGCCACCTGGCCAGGACCAAAACCTTCTTTCTTTTTAATGGCAGTTTTGATACCTATTGATAAGCTATCTAAGAACTTTCTAAATTAAAAGACTAGTACTATTGTCAATTCAAAGGACCCATTAGAATAAAAATATCTTGGCTGGGTCAGCACTATTTTTTTTATGTATCAAGATGTATTGAAGGTATATATTTAGTGCACCTAAACTGTATCATTATCTATTCTAGCTATACTCCAATCTAAAATTGATCATAAATTTATCATAATTTATACTTGGAATTTCCTAAAGCTATCCCCTCCCCTTGATCTTTTTTCTATAGAAGGTATTATATTCTGTAGAACATGTGCTTTTTCAAATATGAGCTGCAGATTTTGCTATAAAGACATTGCTCAGGTGGGCAGCTCCCACTAATCACAAAAGAGCAGAAATTTCTAAGTACTCAGCAAATAGCAGACTGAATTTATCATGGTACGTGGCTGATAAGAAAGGGCACTTATTGTTTATTAGATAATATTCCAGAGAATTCATGTGAGCATGGTGGTGCCCAGCCCTCAAAGCCAGAAACCAGGCAGCATTTTCCAACTGTGTTATAAGCTGAAAGAGGAGCTTATTACACAGCCATTGTTGCACAGTGGCTGTGAACAATGAGGGGTCCCTGACCTTACTAAATCAACTGTCAATGCAGTCATATAAAGGGCAAAGGAGTAACTAGGTTACCAAAGACGCGTGGAGAGAAATGGGATTACGGTGCTGAAACATTCCAGGAGCAAATAGTGGATGCTATTCAACAAAGAAATAGGCTATTTAAATCATTTAGTATATAGAATATCCTTCCATGACATCTCTATACTAAGGACATAAAATTAGCAAATTACATTTCTACTCACCAATTATATGAAATTGAGAAAGCTCAAGAGTTATTCCAGCATTATCTCAGGAGAGAGAGGTGGAAGTCATCTGACTATGCGTGTGCATCAAGCATTGAATAGGAATAAGAAGGGAAAGTCACTGAAATGTATTCTTTTAATTTTGTTCAATTTCAACAAACTTCCCTGACAAGCTATTGAAAGATATAAGAGCTAGATTTTTTTTTAAAAGGACATTAGGTTTTCTAAATGTGTGGTTTTATTTGTGTAAGTAAGCAATGAGGGTACCCTCGACATTTTGATATTTAAGCTTAGTGGCATTACTACAGCAGTATTCCCTAAAATATGCCCTGTAGAAACTGGTCAGGTGATTCAGGAAAACCATGCAGAAGCTATTCTGAATCCTCTTACATATTCACACTGGACATTTGAACAGTGAACACTCTGAGGAATGCTACAGGTAAAAACCTTGTTTAACTCTGTTTTCCATGAAGACATTTATTATTTTGTATTTATATAAGAATTTTTATTTATTTGCCAATATTTATTAATATAAATACTTGTAGGAAATAAAGAAATAATAGCAATAATTATTTATTGGTAGATAACTATAACAGTTTTTCAACCTTTGGATATGACTAATCTTTGTTTAGGGTCAAATCATGAATCATTCTGATATTTAGAATGAAACAGTTGACAGTCAAATAGCACTGCACTTTAGTAGTATCGGAGAAGAGAGTGTGGCTCAGCCTCTAAAATAGGAAATATGATCACAGATTTGAGAAGCAGCAAAAAGGACACAAGTCACTGCTAAGGGTAACCAGACTCAATACATACTACAGGCTAGTCAAAGATACATGCATTGAGTTTATGTAAATTCCAGTTATATGTTTATAAAACACAAAACCCCTGAATTAGCCCATCATCTCTCTTCACCCTATCCCTACCTTCAACTAGACCCAGTTTAGAAAAAAGAAAATCAATGTAGCAATCAAGGAAAAAGGAAAGAAATAAATTCTGGGCCTTTAGTAGAGACTCTGTCCTGAACAGTTTCAAGGGACAACTTTCAGTCCCTGAGAGTCACACAACACAAAACTTGTATGGCCATGCACACTGTCTTTGGCTTTTGTGCTACCAAAGGCCAAGGTCCTGGTTATTTGAGGGTAGTTTGAAAGATTCGTAAGGGTAATTTTGATTGTTAGAGATTCTCTTTCAATTTTTACCTTGTGCACTGACCTTAGAGCCTAACTCCTACTCCTTACTTGTTTTTATGGCCGACTTTATTACAGAAGCCCCTGTAATAGTACCGGGGTTACACAGCAGGCATATGCTGTTCTGTGCACATTGGAGATATTCTTATTTCACATGGTTTAATCACATGTGCCCATGGGTTATCAGTTTCTAGTTAAAGCTAAAATAGTCCAAATATGAATGGTAAAAACATTATAATGAAATATTCCAAATGTGAACATTAAAAACTGTGGCTCTAGTCAAGCCTCTACAGATTCTTTCATTCTTTAACTTTATAAGTAATTAAAAGCAAAGTAAATGAAAGTTAGATTGACTTCAAATATTCTAATAGAAGTAATTCAGTGGTTTACTTCTAATAGGAAAGATTTTATTACTTAAAAAATGCTGATTTGACTCAAACACCTATCATTACAAAAAATTGTTACTGCTTTCTATGTAATATAGACTCTAGATTGAATCATTTTAAAAATTATATATATGTGTGTTACCCTAAAAAGCTAATAACATGCTTTTTACTATAAAAAGCACATTCACTATCAAGTATTTTTTAAAACCATACCTTAGATTGTTAACATTAATTTTCATGTTATTTAGTAAGGAGAATAATAATAGTTTCCATTTTATTTCCTCTGTCTGACTTTAATTTATATAAAACTATTCTGTGCATACACTGTATATGCATTTATATACATACACTACATACATATATTATGTATATGTGTGTATATACACACATTCCTTTCTAAAATAATACTTTTACATTATTTTTATATTAAAACTATAAAACTATTCTAACTGGAATGCCCTTTGCATCAGATCTGAGAAACAAAAATATAAATTTTGCCCTGGCTGCTGTGGCTTAGTGGATTGAGTGCCCACCTACAAACTAAGGGGTCTCTGGTTTGATCCCCAGTCAGGGCACATGCCTGGGCTGTGGGCCAGGTCCCCAGCAGGGGCATGCAAGAGGTAACCACACGTTGATGTTTCTCTCCCTCTCTTTCTCCCTCCTTTTCCCAATCAATCAATCAATCAATCAACAAATAGTATTGTAAAAGGAAAAAAGAAAGTTGGGTATTTTTTGCTTTATCTGGCTTTAAAATGTCTCCACTGTTTTGTTTTGTTTCATTTTTTCTTGCAGAATTCCAGAATCCCCTGGTGAAGTTCCTGAATATCCTTTGTTTGTCACAGTGGGTGAGTGGCTGGATTCAATAAAGATGGGGCAATATAAGAATAACTTCATGGCAGCAGGCTTTACAACTTTTGACCTGATTTCAAGAATGAGCATCGAGTAAGTAGTATTAGGATTATTACTGGATTAAGATGCTCCAACCATGAGATTATAAATTCAAATACTGTATCGAGAGCACCCCATTTAAACTACCTTTCCTAAGGCCACCGTGGCATTTCCACATCCTTCCCCTCCATTTCCAAATGTTGTTCCAGGGGAAGCTGGACATTGCACTTTTAACTACTATTCTTTCAAAGAATATATTTAATTTAAATAGCTTTTTAAAATTTTATAATGATTTCTAAAATGCATGTTACACTTATTCATATCATAGATGTTATATAACATAGTTTTACCTTGGCAAATTATTACTCACATATGCTAATATTGTATAGTAAATTTCTATTGCTTCATCAAATGTAGTAATTGTAATAATACAATGTTATCATGTCATTTCAGAGTTTCTTCTCTATATTATCATGGCCAGGCATTTCCCCACTTTCTCAAAGATTATCTTTTGCCTGGGTGCAATAAAAGTACTCAAGATGTGCTTAAAAGATTAGATACTAAATCTAGTAGGTTAAGCCATTATGAAACTGCCATTGTTTTAAAATAATAACGACAATTTCATATGATTTGACATAATTCAACAACATTCTTTTTCAGATTATTGAAAGATTCTGAGAACTCAGAGTCCATTATACATTCTACCCTACATATTATTTTAAAACTGTTGAAAATTTATATAATTACCTAAATTATATAACCTTAGGCCTATGAAATGTCTGAATATTCCATAAATGCCTGAATTTGAAATTTTCCTTGTAACCTTAAAGTTGAGGTTAACTTGATGTGTTTGTTGCCACCAGGGAGAAGAAAAAAGTAACTCTTAATGTACATTTATATCTCTGCTTAAACTTTCATTTTATCAGATATATAATTTTTGGCAAACTTATAAAGTAAATCTGATATGTACATATTTGCCATACCTAAATGTTTATTTCCTCTTTCTCATACTTACCAGGTCTAAATGCTAAATGCTCATATTCTCTATTCTCTCTCACCCTCCTTCCCTGCCTCTCCTCTCTCTCTCTCTCTCTCTCTCTCTCCCTCTCTCTCTCTCTCTCTCTCTCTCTCTTTCTCTCTCTCTCTCTCTCTCTCTCTCTCTCTCTCTCTCTCTCTCTCAGTGACATTAGAAGAATTGGAGTCATACTCATTGGACACCAGAGACGGATAGTCAGCAGTATACAGACGTTACGTTTACACATGATGCACATACAGGAGAAAGGATTTCATGTATGAAAGTACTACAAGCTCCAGTGTCTTGTGCCTCAGCATTTCTGTAATGAAAGATATCCTCTCTACTACCCTCTCGTCTGATTCTCCAAACATCACTTTACAAATTGCAGTTTCGTGTTCAGACTACAGGGCACACACCTTTTGTTTATGCTTCCAACCTGGATTTTAAGATCATACTTCATAGCTCCTCTCTGAATAACCTGCAGATAAAACCCTGGCCCACTGCAGATTATCGCTACACAATGGTAAATAACTCAGCATGGATGTGTAACTTTGTATAACAGTATTTGGGAATTGTTCAGGGACTTAAGGCAAAGGAATTTGCCCAGTTGTGTCTTCCTTGGTGATGTATTTAAGTTTAATGGTAGATGAAAAAAGAAATAATTGACCTTATTTTCATGCTCTGTGATCAAGTAGCTTCCAAAGTAACATATATATTTATTTGTCAGAAAATTATATTTAACTCTATGGGTCTTATTGTTACCTTGTTTTATAATGGCTTAACTGCTGATGTCTGATGTTAGATTTGCAGAAATGAGCAATGACTTTATGTAATGAATTCCTGTCAGGTGTGACTGGTGAGAAGGGGGTTATCGGGGAGGGAAAGGGAGAAACATTCTGTGCTTTCAAATCTTCTAAGGCTGGGATTGTCAATTTTTTTAAAATAAACTTTATAGTGTCCTACATATCGCATAGTAGGTGGTAGCTTAGAGGCTTTTCCCCTCTAATTTTTTACTAACTATAGTACATTTCTCCACTACCTTGTAAAGATCACCCCTAGAGAGACCGTGAGTGAGTTCATTGCTCCAAAGTTTGTCACAGAGTGAAGTATAGAGTAAAACCATCACTATTCCCCTGGTTCTTCTTCACAAGTTTTCGAAAGTAATCATCAAAGCACTGATAAAATTAGTTATTCTCAATAGAATTGCTTGGAATAAAAGATCTAAAATTATAGCTTTGGATTTAATGGAAAAAGATTAATCAATTTAATTTGAGCAGAATTTTATAATCATTGTATGGTGGCCTGAGAACATAAATACATCTAACAGACTGTTTGATATTAATGCATTTTGCAAGTTTAAGAATTTTTGTTTTATTCATAAAAATAAGTTACATGAACATGCTGAGCTTGTTTTCCAAACCTTCCAAGAGACAGGTATGCCATTGCATACTCCAAAGAGGACATAGACAGATCTAACACGTGAGCATATATAAATTTTGTGTTAACCTGGGCTCATAATGCAGTAACGTAAAAACGTGAACACAGCTAAGGTGTGCTATGGTCATAACCTCCTCAAGGCTGTCAAAAAAGGCAAATATATTTTTTTAGTGAATTAAGCTGAGTCAGCTTATCAAAATAGTACTATATTTTGAACAAACAATTATAAAATCAGCTCTTCCTTGTGAAACTCAAAAAACGACTGCTGTGCTGAGTGCAAGAGGAGAGAGAAAGCATTAAAGGGAAAAACCAAACGGCCAGGCTGTCTACAGATGCCCATTTAATAAATCAGTTTTCCTTTGACCTCAGAGACAAAGGTGCCTACCCACATTCTCAAATCCCCACCTGAATCACATTTTTTGGTGAAAGTAGCTTTCTTGCTGTTAAAGGAGACTAATTTTTTAACCTTATTTTCAGATTTGTTGATTGTGCCACTAGAGCATGCCTTTCCACATATTTATTGATTTATCTCCTGATTTTTGCCTACCACAACTTAATTTTTCTCATTTCAAAAAAATGTGTAGAGCTAAAAAAAAAGAAGTCTTTGAAGTATTCCTTGAAGCATACTATAAAAAAGTGGGAAATCCGTCACTTTTTAAGTGTGTCAGAAACAGCTAGTAGCATTTCCCAAGCCATCACCTGCATAGTCGAGTGTAACTCATGGACTATCTGCAGTTTGCTTGATACATCTCCACAAATCTGAACACATTTAGAGGAAATACAAAATATCCATATTTACCTGTCTTCAAATATATATTAAATAATAACAGATAAATAAGAAATGTAAAACAGATTAAATTTATTAACCATATATATTTATTTTTATAATACAATAAAAAAGGTATTTAGAAAAATAAGAAATAGAATAATTATGGTCTTCCATAGGACTCTGTAAGCAACATCTGTATACTTTGATGAAATATTTAAATTTCTATGGGATGAGCATTTAGTGTTTGCCATATTAAAGTTCTGTTCAATTTTTTTCTTAAAAAAGTCCAATTCTATCCTATATCTACTAATTTATACTTCTATTTTTCTTCTCTAAATCTTTATCTAGTTTTATAAATTCTCTTTTCACTTTGTCTCTTACCCCAAATCCTCTTTAAAATTTCTTTAAAATTACATTTATATTTTTTAGAACTGTAAGCATGATAATCCTAAGAGTGTAATTTTGAGCCTTTCTATGGTCAGAGAAAGGTTGGAATATGTGTGCAATATTAAAATGAAACATTAAAAAATAAGGGTATCTATTTCTTTACTGCCTATCAATGACAGACTCTGTGATCCCAAGAGTATTAAAATATCCAGAAATATTAACAGTTAAATCACCAAATACATTTGAAAGTTTTACATGAAATACTTTGAGATTTACTAGTATACATATTCAGCAATTAAAACTTTAGTATGCATAAGCATAGAACTAAATTATAGGAACAAAATAAGTAACTTCCATAAATCACAAGCCTTCAGGAATAATCTTTGATAGGTAAAATATGCATATATATTCATGTACCTCATTATTTTAAATTTTCTAATCTATACTATTGAGGGACTTTTTGAATTTTGAAAATCAGATAGTTAAAGAAACAATTTTCATCCTATTTTCTGGGTGGTCGATTTGCAGTCTATAGTAATAAGGCATATCTGTAAAAAAAAAATAAAGACAATGCACAATCAAAAAGAGAGATGAGGTACGTAAATCATCCAATTACAAAAGTGATCAGAAATTGCAAAGCTCTTAGCTTAACAAGAATCAAGAATTATAGCACTTTTGCACTGTTATCTTATACCTGTTGATAAGTTATGCATGCAATAATCAAGATGATTTCTCTTATTTTACTCTGTGCTACTCTTCAAAATCCACTCAACTATCACGTGAATAAAACAGACTGTCACTGCAGCTGTAAGGCCTGTCTCAGACCATGAGGGGAAAACAAATCCAAACCCAATCCTTGAAAAGTCGTCTTCACAGAAAGTCTTCTGAAGAGGTGGTAAAGAATGAATTACATTCTCTATCTCTCAACCTCAATTCCTTAAAAATCCATTTTTATTTCTTTCCCTACCAAATTTTTACTCCGTAAAGCAGTCAGTTAAATCTATCTCAAAGTTTTCATGAATACTGGGTATCTTTTTTCTATTCCTTTATTAATTTTTCTAAACCTTCCTTTCTCAGCTCCCTTTGTTCTCCCTTTATTCTTCCATGTCATCTCTTTTTATTTCTCAGCTCCTGCCACTCCACCCCTCAGCCCTATCAGCAAAATTGAGGTTGCACAGCACATCGGACAAGATCTTACAGATCTCCATAAAAGATGCTGGGGAAGGAAGGAAGAAGGGAATGTTGCAAATGTCATACTTTAACTTTTTGGGTCCTACCATATAAATGGGAGCATTTGCACTCACAAAACATATGAGTTCTGGCTTTTCATTAACTGGAAATTAAATGCTTTGGAAAATAATTTTCAAAAAAATAGGTGATGATCCTTTTCTATAGTTTTAGCTAAAGAAATTTGTTAATTTAAAAGAAATTAGCATTTTAAGAATCAAAACTGTTATTATCATCTCATAGTTGGTCTTTATGTCTTTATATAATAAAGAGATTAAAATTAACATGTCTTTATATAATAGAGATTAAAATTAGATGAAGCATTTCTTTTAGTATGATCACCATAACTTTTTCAACCTCAAATTCCAGTAAGGTAGAGGCTCATATTACTTCTTTTTAAGTATATTTTACAATTATGCTATTAGAGTTGTCCCAATTTTTTCTCCCCTTTATCCCCCTGTCCTGCACCCCCACACCCTCCAGCATTCCTCCCCAACTTAGTTCATGTCCATGGGTTGTACATATAAGTTCTTTGGCTTCTCCATTTCCTATACTATTCTTAACTTCTCCCTGTCTATTTTGTACCTGCCATTTATGCTTCTTATTCCCTGTACTTTTTCCCCCATTCTCTACCCCCCACCCTGCTAATAATCCTCCATGTGATCTCCATTTCTATGATTCATTTCCTGTTCTATTGTTTGCTTAGTTTGCTTTTGTTCTTTTTTTAGGTTCAGTTGTTGATAGTTGTGAGTTTGTTGTCATTTTACTGTTCATAGTTTTGATCTTCTTCTTTTTGTTAGATAAGTCCCTTTAACATTTCTTATAATAAGGGCCAGGTGATGATTAACTTCTTTAACTTGACCTTATCTGGGAAGCACTTTATCTGCCCTTCCATTCTAAATGATAGCTTTGCTGGATAGAGTAATCTTGAATGTAGGACTTTGCCTCTCGTGATTTTGAATACTTCTTTCCAGCTCCTTCTTGCCTATAAGGTTTCTTTTGAGAAATCGGCTGATAGCCTTATGGGAACTCCTTTGTAGGTAACTATCTCCTTTCCTCTTACTGCTTTTAAGATTCTCTACTTCTCTTTAATCTTGGGTAATGTAATTATGATGTGTCTTAGTGTGTTTCTTCTTGGATCCAACTTCCTTGGGACTCTCTAAGCATCCAGGACTTGCATGTCTGGTTCCTTCATCAGATTGGGGAAGTTTTCCTTCATTATTTTTGTTCAAATACCTTTTGAATTTCTTGCTCTTCCTCTTCTCCTTCTGGCACCCCTATGATTTAAATGTTAGAAAATTTAAAGTTGTTCCAGAGGTCCCTCAGCCTCTCCTTATTTTTTTGAATTCTTGTTTCTTCATTCTGTTCCAGGTGGATGTTTTTCTTTATTTTCTTCCAAATCATTGATTTGAATCCTGGTTTCCTTCCCTTCACCATTGGCTCCCTGTGTATTTCCCTTTATTTCACTTTGTGTAGCCTTCATTTCTTCCTTCATTGCCACCAAACTCAGTCATTTTTGTGAGCATTGTGATTACCACTGTTTTGAACTCTGCATCTGTTAGGTTGTCTATCTCCTTGCTTTTTAGGTCTTTTTCTGGAGTTTTGATCTGTTCTTTCATTTGAGCCATATTCCTTCATCTCAGCACACCTGCTAAATTGTAAGGGGTGGAGCCTTAGGTATTCATCAGGGCAGGGCAACCCACTTCACTGGGTGGTGGCCCTATATGTGTGGGAGGGGTCAGAGAGGGAACAATGCCACTTGCTAGCTTGCTAGGCTCTCGCCCCACTCTCAGTCACTTCCCTAACTTCCCACAAGCAGATTATGCCATTTCAGAGGCTGATTCCCAAGTAGATGGGCTTGTGCACATTCCAGCATCCTGTGGCCCTCTCCAATGAACTCTCCTGTGAGACTAGGAGTTTCTCCCGCTGCCACAGTCCCCCCACGTTTTTACCACCAGAGTTTTTGAGGCTTTATTTCCCCACACTGGAACCCTGGGTTGCATTTTATCTCACTCCCCAGTTGTTCCTCCTGGTTTATCTGCACACAAATCTGGGAAATCCTGTCCACCAGCTGCCACCTTGCCACACCTTACTTCATTCAGGTTCAATTCAAAATTATTTCAGTGCTTTTATGTGGAGACTTCAAAAGGTAGAAGAGTTTACTGGGTCAAACTGGTATTCCTTTAGGACACCAGGGTACTGAAGTCACCTAACTTTTGGGTTTTACAACCAATATTTTCAACAAAATTTTGATCTTTATAATGTTCACTAAAGGCAATATAAACTTTATTTAGTACAGTTTACCAAGTGTCTCCTACACCCATGAATTTATGTCAAAGATGAGTTTGGCTGTACTGTCCTGACCTTCAAGCAATTCTTAAGCTTAAAACCTAAAGGCTGGAGCCAACTTGCTATGTTTGCTGCAATTGCCATGTCACTAATGTTAGCTCTTGCCATGGAAAAATATATTAAATAAGTAAATAAAACTTTGTCCAGTGTCAATTGTGTTTGTAATCCTATGAATAATTTTGACCTTAAATTCTCATAGAACACCCTATACTTCCTCTGGCAGAAGACAGCATGCTTCTGGGGTTCTTCATGATGATCTCTCTTGTTAATTAGATCCTCCCCTAGAGTCACACATTTATTTTTATTGTCCTGTGGCAAACTTGTCAGTTCATATGTAGGCTCACTACCTCAAAAGTGCTTCTAATTAGAAAACATCAGCCACTTTTCGAAAATAGTTCTTGACTAATCTCTTGCCTGAGCCAATTCACTAGTCTTAGTAAATGTAATAATAAATATGAACCTGCAATAGGTGCATAAAATTCTTTCAAATGTGATACATTTAACAAGGAAAGAGATGATTACTCACAACTAGATCTAACATATAACTAGGTGAAATTCAGGAACAAAACATCTTTATTACAGAAAAGTAAATATCCCATCTTTCTCTTACTGTTCCCTTAAAAAAAGTATTAGGTATTTCAAATATTTTTTTAAGTTTTTTTTTTTTTTTTTTTTTTTTTTTTTTACAGAGAGGCAAAGGGAGGAAGAGAGGGAGAGAAACATCAATGTGTGGTTGCCTCTCCCCCCAAACAGGGGTCCTGGCCCACAACCCAAGCATGTGCCCTAACTGGGAATTGAACCAGTGGGCATTTCATTCGCAGGCTGGCACTCAATCCACTGAGCCACCCAGCCAGGGCTCAGAGATTTCTTAGGATGAAAAAAATTATTTTAGGTTATATGGGCATAATGTGATATTCATGTCTTCTAGGAAAAAATGTCAAAACATCCAGAAGAAGATACAGGTCATCAAAATGTAGTTCTAACTAATTTTCTTCCAACTAATAATTAAATTCAAATTTCAAATTAATGACAGATTTGTATAAAATGTGCTTAAAAGGATGTTTATATCTTAATCAAAAGACTCGGGTTCTCTTTATTCTTAATTCAAAAGAGAATTTTGTTCAGTTGGTGTTTGCATTTTCAGGATTTTAGAATAGATTTAAAAGTCTGCCTTAAGCTTATTAGTGTTGATTCAAAATTACTGTATTTAAAAATGAAAAAATATTAAGAGAAAAAATTTCAATTACTAAGGGTAGTAAAGCACTAGTAAAATAATTCACTTCACTTTTAAAAAAAGGTTTTGACAAATACAAAGTTTTGTGTATCTCTCAATGATACCTGCATTTTATTGTTTTTGTACTTTCCCATTGAAAGAGTTTTTTTTTTCCTAAACAAAACCAATTAAAGTTCTTGCCTGAATTTCTTCACTGGTTAATCAGAGTATTAAATCTCAAAGAGAACTTTTAATTGAGAGAATTTTTTATTTGTTTCATTTAAAAAGAAAAATCTTTAAAGAATTCCACTACTTTTAAAGAAGTACCTGACAGATGATCATGAAAACTAGCTCTTAAACGCAATATAAAGATGAGGTTTCTACTTTATAGTAGGAAAAAAAGTACAGATTGAAAACACTATTTCCTGGAAGTTGTAAATTAGAAAAGTATCAGAATTAGCAAAAATCTCTCAAGTAAAGCTCTGTCCTTATTCATGTTTCTCCATGATGTGTAACCTCTGGCTGTCTTTAATCTGTCATTATAAACTTACTTTCAGGTTAAGATAATAAGTTATCAACTCAAATAATAAATAAGAACAACTGAGATATGGCTTTAATGTGTTCTATAAAACAGTGAAAGGAGGACAACCCAGTCTCCGGATTCCTATTTAGTTAGTATCAGAATCTCCATCTCATTTGCCCTCATTGAAGGGAAAACTATCTTTATTCCAAAACAATATGTTATTATAAAGAAAAATCTAAAGACATGAGAAACTTCATTGCATATATCTAAATTCAAATTTTATATTTAAGCATTATTAACTTTGAAAATTTGTTTCCATGAGTTCCTTGATTTCATGAGTTAAATGTAAGCTTACATGACAAGCAACATTGATATGAATATCTCTGTGCAGACTTAATTTGCCTGTATCTAAAAAGACCAGTATCTTTTAACTTTTTGAAATCATGATAGATGGAGAAGTGCTAAATCATAAAAATGAGTAAACAACACACTTTCAAGATTTTTACTTCATTTAAAATGTCCTCTTCTCTTGCTTCTATAGTAAATTAAAAGTCTCTCTTCCACATTTAGTAATTTGGAGAATGAAATGTACACATTTACATAGAAATTGCTGTTGTTAAATTTTCATTAAAACTCAACTCAGTCAGAGAGTAGCCAGAAAATAATTAATTCTATTAGCTCTTTTTTGTACTAACTTCTGTCTTTAGAATTATTTGCCCAGTAATATCAATATTAAAGTTGTAATGTTTTTCTTTGACTGTACATGCTTTACTTAATGCTACACATTATTTTTCTGTTTAAAATAAGTCTGCTTAAAATTGTGGTTTTTAAAAGTTCTATGACAAAATCAATGGCCTCTCCTTTGCTAACTTATACCTGAATAAGCTATGTTTCTGGTGTATGTGATTGGCATAAGCACTGTTAAATCTAACTTGTTTAAAAAGCCACCAGTGGTTTACCTAGAGCTGTTATTGCATATCTTTGGAAGTATTTTTAAAACAATCCTAAATTTATGGACAATATAATAATGATTGGGGCTTTTTAAAAATCTCTGCACTGCTTGCAGAATAAGGATTAATGTACATCAAGGTTTGTCATTGAAGTTTTTAATTTGCTTTAATATAATGTTTTTTCCAATGCCATATGTATGTGTTTAATGAAAATTGTAATAATATATCTATACTATGCAAAAATCTAATTTTCTTTTGACAAATATGCAGTTTTGATATAATTTTAGCTTTTTAGGCCTCCAAGAGAAAAAAATCAAAACATAAAGTAGGAAATTTGGAGGGGAGGGTGATACAATACCTGAGCAATCCTACAAATATGAAAATAATTTTAAATGTTACTATATGTGCTTTTATTTCTGATATATTATTAATCATTTTAATCACCCTCAATCTTAGATTGTATTATTGAAAACATGAATAACTACAGGATAAAAATTTCTTTGGACATTTTTTATGAACTATATTTGGGCTTCATTTTGTATGCTGTGCAAATTTAAATCACCTAATTTTGAATTTTGAAGGAATAATTGTTACTTAACAGTTTGTGTTTCCTAAAATGTTAGTTACACCTCCTATAATAACCTCATTTTTAAAAAATCAGAGGCAGAACATGAAATGCAGAATGTGGAAACAGACCAAGTTCCATTAAAACTGAGAAAAAGATGAACAGGTAATACAAAGAGAAGTTTGTCTTAAAACTATAAATTACCTCATTTAAAAAAAACAAACAGAAACCCTATTATGTTACTATTACTGGTAATTTTGAAACTAAAATACATTTTGAGAATGGGAATTTCTAAACAAATAAGTCCACTAATATTTCTGATACATTATTAATCATTTTGTTAATCACCCTCATTTTAGATTGTTATTTAAAATTTGCATAACTATAGGATATAAATTTATTGTTTAAAAATATTGGTGTACAAAATTAAAAAGGAATCTTACTAAAATATCAAAAATGTTTTTTTTAATTTTAATAATAGACCAAATGGCCAAAATTGTTAACATTTCCATACTACTAATTCTTTTGACTTTAAGACATATAATCAAAGAATTTGCCCCAAAAAATACATTGAATATTGGACTGTCAAAGCACTTTAGACATGTTAATAAATCACTCCCATTAAAAATTAGGAGTTTTTCTTCTGCTTTATTAAATGTAAAACAGTGAATGCATATAATAGGCAGATAAAAATAACTGAATTGAAAGGGTAGTCTTTTAGATGCAATTTATACTTTATGCAGTTATATAAATTTTACACATAATCTTTAATGTTTAAAAAATATGGTACCAATATGTTAATTTTGTGCTATATCTTATGATCTGTAAATGTTTATATTCTTTCAAGGAGATTGCCTGCTCTTTTCAATTGCTTTAAATGCTTTTTTAAGAGCTACTTTATTTTTTTAATATTTCCATTCAGCCTCATAATGCTTGTAACTTTCTAATTCCCAAAGAAATTGACGCCAAATACCATAACATGGTGGCTAGAAGTTATTATCTTTGAAGTTACTCTTTTATTGAATATTGGCCAAATATCCCAGAAAGTCTGCTAGAGAAAGCAAGCTTTTTCCTTTCTCATGAATGGAAATACAAACAGAAATCCTTTGTTAGATTTTGTGTATTCAAAATGGTAAACATTTATTTTTATAGTTATTTTTCACTGCTAACTGTTTAATCGGTTTTTAAAATTTCACCAAATGGGATACTTCAAACAAAAGTGAAAATCCATCCTATTTTTGTATAAACCGCTTATTTTTTCCAAAAGTCCCTTTAAAGAAGTAAAACATTCCCTTTCCTAAACATACAACCTTGATCACTCTACTATTAAATGAAAAGTTGGGTATCTATAGAGAACAATAACAATAAATCATGATTTGTCTAGTCAAAACTCTTTACACTATGGGGAACAGATATAACAAACAAAAATATTAAAGGAAATAGTGTCTATTTGCTGGTCAAAATTGTATAATTCCTAAATTTTAAAAGTAGTATATGTACAAACATACTGATTTATTGTATTTTAATTTTTTATTGTATTTTTTCCATTACCATTTAGTCCCTTATACCCTCCTCCTCCCCACTGGTAATCACCATACTATCATCCAAGTCCATGAGCCCTTTTTCCCTTTTACTCAATTTATTTTAGACATATATCTATCTATAAGTCCATTCACTCATTAAATACTATTTATTGACCACTGCCATGTA
>PVKU01000471.1:407734-476086 GCA_004027475.1 Anoura caudifer | reverse complement strand
TGGGGCTTCACCGGATTAAGTGGGCACTTCCCAGGTTTGCCTTCCTTCACAGAACAGGCAGGCATCCCAAAAGGCCTGGGCATGCCCTGGAGTCTGGATTTTGGGCTCTAAGGCCTGGAATGGGTCCCACCCCAACTCCCTCTAGGGCAGGCATTGCTCAGGGTGAAAGCTTTTGTCCTGGAAACTGAGACCCCTTCCCACCATGTCCTCTCACCCTCCACCATACACACACACACACACAGACACACACACAGACACACACACACACACAGCATCTTGCCTAATGTGGGCATTTGTCAACCAGCTGGTAGCTGGTTTGGGCAAGAGCCTACAACTCAACCAGGATGGGAAGGAAACCCAGGAACAATTTTACATCCTAGAGGCCCGGAGGTTGAGAAAGATGGGACCGCCCATTCCACAGCCAGCACATAGTGTTCCCACTCCTCTGAGTACATTCTGTGGGGTACCCGGAACCCAGAAACAAGCGATGAGGAGGGCTCAGCTGCTATCCAGGACCTCTGATTCCACAGACAGGACCCCAAGAAACCTCACAGGAAAACTTGGCCCTTTGGAATGAAACCCCCCCCCCTGCTCCAGAACGTACTGTGGCTCCCTATTGTCCCCGGGGCTTCCATTCCCTGTCCTCTGGCTCTGACCTCACTCAGGCCTCATCCCTTCCACCTGCGGGGAACCACCTCTCAGACTGCCCAGAGCTGGGCACTGACTCGCAGTAGTGTCCGTGAGGGCAGCCACACACTCAGCACAGCGTTACCCTGTCACAGGGCCAGGGGGAGGGACAGCGAGGACCGGCCGCCCTGCACACTTCTCCAGTACACTTCATTTCAACCTTCTGAAAGTATTCCTGCGACTTGCTCCTTTGTGTCCTGCTCAGGCCTCTGGGGGGCAGACTGATTGAGGTCCTTCCTCCCATTTCTTAGGGGTGAAAGGAGACCGAGAGTGGGCAAGACCTGGCAGGTGGCTCTGCTGGTTGGGCTTAGCCCCAGCTCAATTTCCGGTCAGGGCTCATTTCTGGGTTGTGGTCCAGTCCCTGACTGAGGTGCATGTGGGAGGCAAGCGATGAATATTTCTCTTCTGCTCTTTGTCCCTCCCTTCCACTCTTTCTGAATGTGAATAAATAAAACCTTAAAAAAAAAAACTGGAATGGTAAAGAAGCTGACACCTACGCTAAAGGGCCAGCAGAGACAGGCGACACAGGTGGGCATGTACCACTGTGCAAAAGGCTCTGGAGCCAGATCCTCGACGACTGGGCTGATATTGGTTTTTCTTGTTTTTTTGTATAATTTTAATATTATTGTTGCCATACAATATTATATTAGTTTCAGGTGTACTACATAGTCGTTGGTCATTGATATAACTTACAAAGCATTTACATGGATAGTTCCCATCTGACGCTGTACATGATTGTTACAATATTATTAAATAAAAAGTATGAAGCACAGCACATTTTCCTTGTGCTGCAGTTTACATCCCTGTCATGCATTCACTTTTTCACATGTGCTTAGCTCCCAGCCCAAGTCCCTCTGTTACAGCTGTCTTTTCTCCCAGCATTCCTCATTTCTTTCCAGAAAAATATTTCGCTTGGAAACAACCGCCCCCTGGCAGCCTCCTTGGGGGCTACACCAATACTGGCCAGGGGAAGTGGGACAGAAAAGTTCTTTCAGAAGAGAAAAGGGACACTAGGGACCTGCCTCACTACCCCAGGCCGTAAGTCCAGTCCATTTTCCGAGGGGGAGTGAGGGAGGGGTATGATGGATGGCTTCTCAGGGGCCTTTTTAAAGCCCCTGACTTCAGGATAACATTCAAATTCTTAGTCTTCGATCACTCTACAAGCATTTCTCCTTTTCCCTACGAGCCAGGCTCTGTTTTGCTTCTGGAAACAAGGGACCATGAGGCCCCAGACGAGCTTACCCAGGAGGCCCACAGCTGTTCTCTCTCCCTATGCCTGGTGCCCCGCCCCCCGCCCCCGTCATCACTTGAGGGGCTGAATGGCTTCCTCTGTCATGACCTCTCTGTAGGAGCAGCTAGAAAGAGGAAGACAACCCAGAGAGTGCTATCCTGGAAGTCAAGCAAAGCCAATGTTTCTAGAAGGAAATGGTCGTCTGTATCCCAGCCAGAGTAAGACATGGTGTGTGACTTGGTCACTGGATCCAGCAAAATAAAGATCCCCAGAGAGCTTGCCAAAGGCTGTTTCTATGGAGTAGGGGGGTTGAATGGCTGACTTGAATGGGTTCAGGAGGAAATGAGAGGAGAGAAACTAGAGACAACTTTTTCACTGCGAAGGGAAGGAACACAGCTGGGGCATCAAGTGAGGCCCAGGGAAGGTTGTTTTATTGTTATATTTTTCAAGATTTTTATTTATTTATTAAGGGAAAGGAGGGAGAGAAACTTGATATACGAGAGAAACAGCAATCAGTTGCCTCTCTCACGCCCCCAGCTGGGCACTGGGCCTGCAACCCAGGCATGTGCCCTGACTGGGAATTGACCCAGCAGCCTATCCGTCTGCAGATCTGTGCTCAGTCCACTGAGCCATACCAGACAGGGCTGTTTTATTATTAACTGCAAAGATTTCAGTGAAATGTACAGAAATGCGAATAAACCATGAGAGTACATGTAGCTCAATGAATTTCCACAAGGTGAACACATTCCTGCAACCTGCGCCCAGATCAGGAAGCAATATGACCAGTTCCCAAAAGTCTTCTTCACGGCCCTTTCCAGTCACCGCCCCCCCAAAGATAACCAGCACCCTAACTTCTATCGCCAACAGTTAAACAGCAGTACTTTTCATTTTCCTTTAATTTAAATAGTTTACTGTTCATTCTATTACAGTGGTTCTAATTTCCCCCCTTTGTCCCCCTCCACCCAGACCCCCGCACCCCTGCGCTCCCACAGGCAATCCCCACACCGTTGTCCATGTCCACGGGCCATGCACACATGTTCCTTGGCTAATCCTTCACCCTCTTTTAACCAGTCCTCCCTGCCCCCCTCCCCAGGACTTTTCATCTTTTAAAACTTTATATCAGTGGAATCAAATAGCAGGTCGGTTTCCATGTCTGATCAGTTGTGAGTCATCCGCAGAGTTCTTTCTTTTCACTGCTGTGTGAAAGACCCTCCATTTACCCATTCGATTGTGGATAGGCATCTGGACTGCCCTCCACTCTAGCGAAAATACGAACCGTACTGTAGTACTACAGCTCCTGTGCCGTCTCTTGCCTTCCCAGAGCCTTCCGGAGCCTACTTCCTCACCTCCTACCTCCCCCACCCACGTGGCCACCGCCAGTGACCTCCTTCAGGGCTCCTCTGAGCGGGCCGGCCACTCCCTCCCTTTGGGTTCCTTCCCCAGTACCACCTTCAGGGGCCTCTTTGCTACATCGGGGCTTCAATACTAGTGCCCCCCAGGTCCAGTCTCCTAAAACACTCTTTGAAAGAAAAAAAAATAAAACACTCTTTGCACATCCTCAGGGGCCATTATCACCCTCAGGCTAATGAACCCCCTGAGTGCCACCTGCAGACGGTAGGAGAGCACAACACTGAGCTCTTCAAATCCCTCCGGAACCAAACTGTGGTCGTTGCTGAGGTCATGGTCCCAGCCACCCAGGTGCTGAAGCCGTGACTCGGGCTAGGACTCATTCTCAGTGGCTTCCTCCTCCTCTCCCACCTCAACTCTCAGTTATCGAAAAGAATCCAGTAAGCTCCACCTCCTGCACATTCCCAAGTCACTCCCTACCTCTGGTGGCCGAGGCCCCCACCTGAGTCCCCCTGCACTGCTGGAAGAGCCCCTTCCTCAGGCTTCCCCGCTCTTCCCCCACACCCTCCTAAGGCAGTTCAGACAGTATTATCACCCGCCACTCGCTCCACTATCTACAGAATGAAGCCAAACCCTTCAGGAAGTCCAAGTAGTGCCTCCTTCCCACTTGGGTCCCCTTGCAATCGCTCCCAGATGCCCATTCTAGGGCTCAGAAGTAGTTCCCAGAAAGTGCTGTTTTTGCTACCTGGCCTCTTTGGGCTCCTTCCTCTCCTTACAAAGTGCCCATCTCACCCCACCCCAAGTTCCCCTTTTCCAGCCACCTAAGCCTTCAAACGTCAGCAGCTTTCATCTCCTTTGGAAAGTTCCACCAATCCTGCAGAAATGACAGCAATTGTTGCTATTATTGTAAGGGATGTTCTGTGAGATAATATTTGGCAGAGGTGAGCCTCCCGAGGGGAGAAATTGTGGGACTTTATTCCAAGCACTGGGTTTGCCCCAATGAGCCATGAACAAGCATTTGCTGAACGATGCCTGCCAGAACAGGGATGTTGAGTCCAGTATGAAGCTACCCCCCTAAAAGGAGAGGAAACACATTGTTAGAAGTTTAATGGAGAAAAGTAGTTGAAATAGTGGACAGGGAGCGGGTGGGCACCACAGACCCCAGGGAACCATGACAGCAGGGGCAGGTAAACAGCCTGAGGCTTCTGGGTGAGTGGGGTGGCTGGTGGCTGGAGCTGTAGATGGGGTGTAAGGATCTGTTTTCAGCCAAAGCCTTTTAGTCTTCAGCCTGTCAGCCATTGCTTTGAAAGAACAGGCATGTGCAAAACATTAAATCAAGAAAGGAGTGTTTCTTTTTCTACAGAAAATAAATCTAACTAAATAATGGGAAAATTTTTTTCTTTCTTTCTTTCTTCTTCTTTTTTCTTTTTTTGTGGGAGTTTTTTTCTTTTGTTTTTAACAAGGGGAATCCCTTCTCCAGACCAAATATACAGGGCACTGCAATACGTAATGCAGATTTAAAAACCGAGTTTCTCTGGTTGTCAAGGAGTGGCAGAGAAGAGCCAGGAGCCCTGCTGGGGTACCTTCCTGAGAAGCACGGTTGGGAAGCAAGGCCTACTCTGCTCCTCTGCATCGTCCCCTCTCTAGATCAAGTCAACACCCTCTCGTAACAGGACCTGCGGTGTCCTCCAAACTGGCCTCCCCAGCTCTACCATCGCTGCTCTCCACTCAACTCCACTCTGGAGTCATGTCTTTAAACTGTAAATGTAAGCCTTTTGATGCTTTCCTTTTGTCCTTGAAAGATAAAGTTCAACTTCCAGAATGTGGTCTATGAGCCCTGCAGAATCTGGTCTCCCCCCAACCCCCTCTTCTCCCACTTGCTCTCTGCCACACGCAGGGGAGTCCTGGCCTCAGAGCCTTTGCTTAGGGCCAGTCCCGATGCCCAGAGCACTGTTTTCTCCCATCCTGAGGGTTTATCCTCTACACTTCCTCAGGAATTCCCAGGTCGGATTCCCTTTTCAAACACTCTCAAAGCATTCACACTTGTCTTTTTTTTTCTTTCTGCAGAATGTATTCAATCTACATGTACTGAGGGGTCCCCTGAACCAGGCAGGCCCTGAGTTGTACTGTAGGAGAGAAACGGAAAGGCAAGTTCCTTACATTTTTGAGTTTATAGTCATTTGGGTGGACTCACCCTGATTAAATAATCACAGAAACAAAAGTAACCATGTGGTGCCTGGAAGATGGATAATAACAGGAGGAGGTATCAGTCAGGGTGTCTGAGTGTAGAACTTTCCTGGGCAGTGTGGGTGTTAGCTGAGTGAAGTGGGTATGGGTGTGAGGAGGGCATTCCAGTATTTTCCAAGCAAGTGTTGATGCTGTCTGTTTGGATGTAGCAAGCTGGTAGGTATTCAGTAGAGGCTGAATGAATGAGCAAAAACTCACCTGCCCCAAAGCAGAATCAGAAACTGAAACCTTCCAGTTCACAATGCAAGGCCCTTCCCTTCCCTTCCCCTCCTGCTGCTCTGGGACTTTGAAGGGCATACCTAAGTGAATGGGGAAAGGACGTGGTTAAATTATGCTTTTCCTTTGCTCCAATTCACAATTGAAGATGGCGCAAACATAATAAAAGTCACCCTCAACACTTCAGTCAACCTTTAAAAAGGAAAAAGAGAAAAGAAAAAAAAAAAAGCCCTGACCGGTGTGGCTCAGTGGATTGAGTGCTGGCCTGTGAACCGAAGGGTCGCCTATTTGATTCCCAGTCATGGCACATGCCTGGGTTGCAGGCCAGGTCCCAGGTAGGGGGCGCACCAGGGGCAACCACACATTGATGTTTCTCTCCCTCCCTCCCTTCCCCTCTCTCTAAAAAGTAAATAAATAAAATCTTAAAAAAGGAAAGCATGAAATAACTTTAAAAAAACAAAAAGAAAAATAATAAAGATAAAAGCGCTTGGAAGAGCGTCTGGGACATAAGCGCTATGTGTTAGCTTTTATTAAACTTATGGTATTGCTATCTAGGAGTTCCCAACAGGATAAGAAAGGGTAGATGAGAAGGAAATGATTTTTAGAAGATACACCGAAAGCTAAAATGGAGGTGAGCAAAGAATGCTGAGACCCGCAGCCCACTGAGGGTTCAAGTCTTGTGTGATCAGCAGCTCGTGGTCAGCTCGGCCCGTAGGGTCTTGAACCGCCTGATTGAGATGAGCGTTAGCGCTCCGGAATTGGGCTCTAGTGTTCCGAGGGCAGTGCCCAGTGGGTCATTCAGTTCCCTCCCTGGCTATAAAATTGGGGCGTGGGGGCCCAGGCAGAAGAGAGGCCCACAATACCGCAAGGCTGGGCTCAGCCTGGTCTCCAGAGGCCTTCTCCAGCCGCCACATTCCCTCAGTGTGTAGGGCACTGGGCAGGGGCGATGAAGCAGTAGCCCAACGAGGGCAGCAAGCTACGGGGCGGCCTCGCGGGGTAAGAACTACGCTCCCCAGCATGCAACGGGTCAAGAGCAGCCTTTCGATCTCGACCAGCGCCTCGCAGGTGCTGCTGGGAGTTTTCATTGACCTCTGAGCCCGCGCTCTTTGGGATCAGCCCCCGTCCGCACCCCGAAACCCCGCCCCTTTCGGAGAGCCGCTGACCTCGCAGAGTCCCGCGCGTTGCCCCCTTTTACCCCTCTTATTGGTCCAGCCTAGCTGCCTTTAGGAGCAAGGGGGAAGAGTTGCTTACTGATTGGCGCGTTCCGTTTGGCGCCAACTAGGAAAGGGGGGCGGGGCAGCGACTGCCCTACTAAGCAATTACCGCGAAAGGCCTTCCCCCGAGAGACAGTGGCCCGGGAGGGAGGTGAGTGTTGTCTTGGATCTTGGAGGCCCGGAACTGGGCCAGGGGGTGAGAGTAAACGAAGAAGGTGTGAGTGCGGCTGTTTCCCCTAGGCTCCGGCCACTCGCCCGGCCTGACCCGCCGCGTTTGTTTGGATTTAATCTTCAGGTTGCCGGCGCCCGCCCGCCCGCCGGCCTCGCGGGGTGAGGGAGAAGCAACCTTGCGTGTGGCTGGCGCCTGCTAGGTCCGGACACCCGCCCGTCCGCGCCGCTTCTCCCGCGACAGCCGCGTCCCTGAACCGCGGGGTCGTGTTTGTGTTTGACCCGCCGGCACCGGCGGCGGGGCTCGCGGCCCAGGCCAGTGCCGGCAGGGCGGGACGGCGCGGCGGAGGAAGAGGGAGCAGGAGCCCAGGGAGGCCGGGCGCCGCCATGGAACTGGGCCCGGAACCCCCGCATCGCCGCCGCCTGCTCTTCGCCTGCAGCCCCCCTCCTGCGCCGCCGGTCGAGAAGGCGCTGTTCGGCACGCCAGCCGCCGGGGGCCTGTCGCCTGTCACCAACCTGACGGTCACCATGGATCAGCTGCAGGGACTGGGCAGGTGAGGGGGGACAGACGAGCGGTTCTCCAGGCCTCTGACCTCCCAGACGGCTCTCGGGGTGATCAGGCCGGGAGAAAGGCCAGTTCTGTCCGCCGTTTACGGTCGGGTCAGTCTGGCGGGGGCTGGCCATGTGCACCCTCCCCCTCAGGCGGAATGTTGTGCGGGAGAGGCCATTCGGACAGTCCAGGGCCGCCGTCAGCCCCCAGCCTGGCCCGGTAGGAGTGGGGGCGGCCCAGGTCCCCATCTTCGCCACCCCTTTCGGATTGCCCTGCCCTATCCTCTCTGACCCTGTCCCAGGAAGCCCTTTGGAATCTCCCTCCACGGGGGAAAAGCAGGCCCTCCTAGGCGCTCACTTCCCGCTTTGCTGAACCGTCTTGCAGGATCTTAGTTTCCTGTGAGCTTTGTTCCTTCTCAACAAAGGGACATGGCATCTTCTCGCCTAAGGTTTGTGCGGAACCATCGCAGTCCCTTGCCCCATGCACATTCCTGATGGCCACCCCGACGCATTGCTAAGGCCGGGCCTTTTTGCTCAACTCTCCGTACTCAAAACCTCCCTGGGCTTCTCCTTATAGCAAAATAAATAAACAGATGCACCCCACGGTGCTTGCGGTGAAGCTGCTTTCCCTTCAGTCTTGGACATCCTATTTTCTAAGTGAGCACATGTCCTGTAGGTCTTCCAGCTTCTGAAAAGCAGGACCCTTTCCTATTCGTTTTTCCTCTCTGCTCCTAGAACAGTGCCTACGCACAGGACACATGCTCTCATTTCAGGAAGTACTCCAGCCTTCATCGTAGTCATCCTTTCCTGCAGTGCCACCCAGGCCATGCCTCCCATCCACTCCTTTCTCATCCTTGCTGTCTAGTGCTAGCTACCTGGGTGTTTGGGTGGCAGGGTGTTCTGTGGCATGGTCTGGATACTTGGCCTGGCCTCTGTATGTAACCTGTTAGTTATGGCCTAGCAATACATAGAATCACCTGTCTTGGTTTCAGTGAGTATGAACAGCCACTGGAGGTGAAAAACAGCAGTCTGCAAAGAATGGGCTCCTCCGAGTCAACCGATTCAGGTATTCTTTCTGTCCTCGGCCTTTACCATGTGTCTGCTGCGGGGGCTGGGGCGGGGGGTGGGGGACGACACAATACTGGAGATTTGCTGAACACACGCTTTCACCTAGAAACTTTCTGGGGCAGTGTGGGGAGGGAGAACACCCGTGAGGAGCTAACACCTAACTTGCTGTCGCATCACGGAGACATCAGGCAGGAAAGGCCTTTGCTAGGTTGGCCTGGTGCCTCCCTGCTGCACACGGGCACCTCCCTTGGTGTAAATACTTGCTTTGCTTGTCATAGGACATAGTTGTTTCCCAAACCCCCAAATTATGAATAGCATCTGGCAAGATAACTATTTGAAATAAAAACTTGCAGAACACTGGTGCTAGAGATTATCTCCATGGTTGGAACTTGGAGAACTGGGTAATCTCTTATCTGAACAACCTCGAAGTCAGGAGAGGGTTCGAGAGGGTTCGGCTCAGTCACTCTTCTGATCCTGTTTTCCTTGATGGCATTTGCAAGTAGGAAAGGGGAATTCCTAGATATACGATGAAAATATTTAAGACTTGTGCACATATTACGTTTTTAACAATCATGTACAGACTTGTCTTCATTTTTGGCAAAAAGTCCAAGCCGTGAGTCTTTCTTGACGGGTTTAAAGAAACAATACTAAGAGTTTTACTTACTTTCATTACAAAATGGTGTTTTATGGACTCTTTCCTAAGAGATATTTTTATTTTCCACAGGCTTCTGTCTGGATTCTCCTGGGCCCTTGGACAGTAAAGAAAAGTATGTATTCACTGCTTTTAAGTGTTTGTTCTTAGAAAAAAAAAAACAAACTTCTTTATTATCTTTTTTTTTTTTTTAATGACCTTTATCATACTCTGGATTTAGCTGTCCCTAGTAAGACTCCTGGATCCTATAAACAGTCTGGTACCTTCATGAGTCATTTGTGTGAGCAGTTTTCAGAACTTACCTTAATTTTTTTAGCTGTAATTTGGTGTTCCATTTGAGTCTCGCTCAGGCCCTTGCCCCACCCCCTGATGTCCTGGCCTTCAGAGTGTTGCTTCTCTGACCTTGAAGCCCGGTGTCAGGGTGCTTGTGAGACAGGACAGCTTCAGAAGCCCGTCTTCCATCTTGCCTGAAGCGGGGATGTTTTTGACCGCCCTCCAACTATAGATTGAGCACTGTGCATTCTGCTACCTCTTTGCTTTATTCTCATTATTTGCCTACTGATTCTATTGCAGCCTTGAAAATCCCATGAGGATAAATGCCCTACCTGTAAGTTAATTCCCTTGTGTATTTTGAACTAATACCTGTTATCTGCCTCTTAGCTACCGATGTGATCTTGATAGTAGACATTAATTTAGACAATGAAGACTGCACTCAAACATTCCTAAAAGCCACTTCAATAACTGCCTCTTTTTTTGGCCATTTCTAACTATCAGTTTTAATCAAAGTAGGAGGAGTTCTTTTTATGCAAACAATGTTTTGGGGGAGGGGTGATTTGGCCACCCTGAGTCCCTGCTGAGAGGGCCGTGGGCCTCGTGGGGTTAGAACTTCCATGCTGTGTTCTGGCAGGGCGGAGCCCTGGCCGCAGTCACTGCCTCCTGTGAGGGCCTAGGCTGCAGCCCCCCACCAGCCATCTTTTTTCCTTTTGAAAACTGAGTTGCCATTGAATTTTCATTTATGGAACCTAATTCCTTTTTCGCTCCGATAGCAGAAGCTCTTGGGCTGCAGTCCAGCTCTGAAGAGGAGCCATTCTGACTCTCTTGACCACGACGTCTTTCAGCTGATGGACCAGGATGAGAACAAGGAAAACGTGAGTGTTGCACCAACGCACTTACTTAGGGCGGGAGTACAGCCCGTTCGTGCCAGCGGCATCCAGAGAAGTGGCCGGGCTGCCTCCTGGGAGGCTAGGCTTTGACGATGGTCTCTGGAGTCAGAGAAGCCTCGATTTGAGTCCTGCTGCCAACCAGCTCCGTGACCTTGGCGAGTTATTTCCTCATTTAGGTTTCTTTACCTCTCGGTTTGTGAAGCAGGAGTAGCGGTGCCTGGCGGGGCTGCTGTGGGAGCGCGGTGAGACGACGTAGGTAAAGCGTTGCGGGTGGTTCCTGGCTAGTTTTTCTGGGGGTGTCTGCCCGGGCCTTCCTCTCCGCTGTGTGCGCTGACGCTGGGAGGGGTTGTGAGCTTAGGGGAAAGCTGCCTGACAGTGTTTGAAAGAAGGGAGCCGACAAGTCCCAGGGAGTTTCAGAAAAACTGACATGGTAGCTTAGACGATGAGCTTGTGGCCGTCTATTCAAAAGTCCAAGAACACCTTGGCCTGGCTTTTCTCTCACACCTGGCGCACGTGCCTGGCACAGGGTCAGCATCCAAAATATTATAGTTTAAATGAATTAGCTCAAGTTTTCCCACCTTCTTACTCTATTCCACCCCTTCTCCATTCCCTGCTAACAAGCCATAGTTCATAATCCTTATACTCTTCCCGACTTGGTATAAAACCTACTGCTCCCATGAACTCTCCCAATGATTCCTTTGGCAACTTGCAAGGTGCCCTGAGGGAGGCTATAGAAATGAGTTGCTGCCTCGGGTGTCGGGAAGGGTGTCGGGAAGACTTGCGGCAGTCTCTGCAGGGTGGCTTTCTACCCAGCAGTCCAAACCTGTGGCCCTGCCTAGTCCATCTGTGTTCCCCCTTCCCTCCCAAATTTGGCTTCTCCCAGTGTCGCCTGCTGGGAGCTTTGCTCTGGAAGGTAAACAGCATAGGTTAAAGAGCTCTTGCTCTGGGGTTGTCCTGTCTGCCTATGAAGCCAGATCATAGGCGCATCTGGCCTGTGAGATCTTTAGGACCTGTAAGGCTTGGTTTCCTCATCTGCGAAATGGGGACGATCGGGTTATAGTTGATAGTTAATGAGCTAATGCGCAGAAAGTACTCAGTCTGCGTCAGCACGTAGGTACTCTGATGTTAGCTGTTACGGCTCTGAATACGTACTAAATGCTTAAGTGGGTGTTTTAGGGTAGGGGGACTGAGCGCTTTTAAGCTTAAAGTAAATGGAATCACGCAGTGTATATTCTTCTATCACTTTGACTTTTCACTCAGCATTTTGTGAGATTCATCCATGTTGCAGAGTAAACCAATTTTTTCCCCATTACTGTTAACATGGAATACAATAATTTTAAGCGGAAAAAATTATCTCCTAGTGGGAGGAAGAAGG
Organism: Anoura caudifer; assembly: GCA_004027475.1. NCBI lineage: Eukaryota > Metazoa > Chordata > Mammalia > Chiroptera > Phyllostomidae > Anoura > Anoura caudifer. The sequence continues at coordinate 464,169 of PVKU01000471.1, read as the reverse complement.
TGGAAAGTATAAAGCCCTCAAGCATAGCTAGAGTGAGAAGTTTTGGCTCCCATTCACAGGCCTATTGAAATAACTTTGCTGTAGATTCTACCAAGTTGTTGATTTAGCTTAGAAGTCACAGTGTTTTCTGTACTTGGCAGATATGTGCTTGTTAGGAAATAATAGCGTGGTGAGGAAAAGATGCTGTATAAGAAGTTGGCTGTTGACAGAGTCTTTGAAATTCTTAGTGACGCAGATCCGCTCTTGGAGTTAGATCAGAAATATGTAAGCCCTTAGTTTGGGGTCAGTTACAAAGAGGATCGATGCCCACTCCCTGCCTGTCTCACCCGAGCCGTAGCTGAGGCCCTAGCGCTGGTTTCCATAGACCACGGAAGATGTCTCGACTATACTGTCTTGCAGGAAGCCTTTGAGTTTAAGAAGCCAATAAGACCTGCGTCTCGTGGCTGCCTGCACTCTCATGGACTTGAGGAGGGTAAAGATCTCTTCACACAGAGGCAGAGCTCTGCCCCGGCTCGGATGGTACGTGTTCTGGCTTTCATAGGGAAGTTTCTGATGGGAAGAGAATGAAAGCGCCTTTAACCTGGAATTGAAGACACTGCAGTTGCTCTTGCTGTCTTTACCTTGACTTTGTCTTTCAAAACTAGATGGCCACATTTTTGGTGTTTGTGCTGTGCCTGGAGAGCAGACAGGCAGAAGCAGAGTGAGAGATAGTGTGTTTGAGATACTGTACTTGAGCAAAAAATATTTGACCTGGTCAATTCTGGGAAAATAATCTGCAGGCATCCTGGGTTGTTCTGCTATATGTACAGTGGGATTATATGTAGTACTTAAAACTTGCTCTTTCATGATGCATCCTGAGTGCTAAGAGGTACTTCCCCAGACTGATTTTTGGAGAGAACGCTTAGCTTCTTCCAAAGGCGGTTTATGAAAAACTATTGTGGAGGTCAGGAAACCTAGCCTCTGGGCTCCTTGATAATAATTGGGGCCACTTGCCCCGTGGTTATTTATTTGCTAGACAGAGACTGTCATTACCGCCAAAGTTTTTTGCTGGTGATCTGACAGCTACAGATTAACGAGGTCCAACTTGAGCAAAGTGACCACGTTTGACTCCCAGGTTCTCCTGAGAACGTGCGTCTGAAAGTACAATCCTGCAGACTGGCTTGTGGTCCGAGATGCGGGTTCAGTCAGCGTTGCTGTGTCTAGTGCTAGTGCAGAGCACTGTCCTGTGTCCTCGGCTGTGAAATAGCCAGACTCGCCCATTTTACAGATGGGGAGGATGCTGGGGGAGGTGGGGGGATTTGCCGCAAAGCAGAAGACCAGGATTTAACCAAACCTCCCGATTCCTGAGCACACAGTAACCCTTCGAGAGCTGGATACCCAAACTCAACGTGTTTCGTGTGTGTGTGTGTGTGTGTGTGTGTGTGTGTGTGTTCGTGTGCGCGCTCGAAGCCAACGTCTCCTGCGATCACTTGGCCGTCCCTAATTGTGAACTGAAAGTGTAAACCGAAAGAAAGCCAGTGCTAGTCACACAGGTTTAGCGTTTGATCATGTCACAGGACATTTCCTTTGTGTCCTTGCTTTTGGTCTCCTCTGTCTTTCTCGTAGTGGCTTCTTGGTGTGGGAATCATGGAGAAAGAATTTTCTGACCAGATTTGTTTGTCCTTTTCTTTTATTTAAATTTTATTGATTTTTGAAGGAGGGGGGACAGGCAGGAAAGAGAAATATTGATTTGTTGTTCTACTTATTTATGCATTCATTGGTTGATTCTTGTACGTGTCCTGACCAGGAATTGAACCCACACCCTTGGTGTATTGGGACAACACTAACCGACTGAGCTACCTGGCCTGGGCTGTTTGTCTTTTTTTTTTCTACTTTATTGTTTATTCTACAGTTATCTCAGTTCCCCCCCCTCTTTGCCCCACTCCTCCCAGCCCCCCCATTTCTCACAGTCAGTCCCCTCTCTGTTGTCCTTGTCCCTGAGTCATTCTTACATGTTCTTTAGCTAATCCCTTCCCCTTCCTTCCAACTTGTTTGTCATTTTCTGTAGCACGTCTGCATCTAGGGATTCAAGGACCTAGGTCACGGAAACTGGTGTTATACCAATTATGCGAGCATTCAGAGGGTGTTGCCCAGGTCGGTTCCCTGCCCCCATGTTCTACTGGGTGGAAAACTGTTAGTATGCCAGGGGGTGCTCAGGTGCACTTGTGCAGGATCAGAGAAAGCTCAGAACTCTTTTTTTTTTTTTTTTTAATTTAGAGAGAGTGGAAGGGAGGGAGAAAGAGAGGGCAAGAAACATCAATGTGTGGTTGCCTCTCACATGGGCCCCCACTGGGGACCTGGCCTGCAACCCAGGCATGTGCCCTGACTGGGAATCGAACTGGCGACCCTTTGGTTCATAGCCAGAGCTCAATTCACTGAGCTACACCAGCCAGGGCAGCCTAGAACTTTGTTTAGGTTGGGAAGCAAAGCTAGTGCTGGACCAGAGCAGGCCAGCTGCAGAGAGGATTCCTAGTTGAGTGGTCCACCCAGAGCCACTTAAAGATCTATGCACTTGTGTCCCAGAGGGGTTTGGATCTTGAGGATATTTGTAGGACTTGTGTGAGGGCCACCTTGTTACTGAGGGAAAAATATGTCATTGAACTGTTTCCCTGGCTTTGGGAAGCATATGGAAAAGAAATAATAAAGTGTCAGCAATGCTTGTATTAGCAGTATTTATCTCCCTTTTTTAAAAAGATTTTATTTATTTATTTATTTTTAGGGAGCAGGGAAGGGGAGGGAGAACGAGAAGAGAAACACCAATGTGTGAGAGATATAGCAATAGGTTGCTTCTCTTACACGCCCTCAACTGAGCACCTGGCCCACAACCCAGGCATGTGCCCTGACTGGGAATCAAACAGGCAACCTTTCTGTTCACAGGTCGGCATTCAATCCACTGAGCCACACTGGCCAGGGCTAAATTTTCTATATCAAGTATATACCGGTTGAATAATGGGGCTTCCCCAAAATCAAGATAAGGTTGCCTGATGAGATGCCTCCATTTTACTCCGGGAATGGTCCCTCGCCTAGGGAGAGTGTAATGGGGAGAAATGCTTGGGCTTCAGAGTCAAAACAAGTGAGCCCTGTGATCTTGGTAACCTTGCTTAAGCATTGGTTGTCTGATTTTTATTAAATTATTGATTTTTAGAGAAAGAGAGGAAGGGGGCAGGGAGAAAGAGAGAAACATCGATTTGTTTCACTTATTTATGCACTCATCAGTGCTTCTTGTATGTGCCCTGACCAGGGATTGAACCCACAACCTTGGCCTATCAGGACAATGCTCTCACCAGCTGAGCTACCCAGCCAGGGCTGGTTTTCTGATTTGTTAAATACAAAGAAAAGGATTACCCTTAGTGTGTTGGGAGACTTAAAAGGGAATATACATGTAAAGGTTATATCATGTCTGACCACACAATAATTCCTCAGTTAAAAACTGAGCAGCTGTAATTTATTTTATTATTATTTTTTTAAGATTTTATTTATTCACTTTTAGAGAAAGGGAAGTGAGGGAGAAAGAGGGAGAGAAACATCAATGTGTGGTTGCCTCTCGTGCACCCCCTACTGGGGACCTGGCCTGCAACCCAGGCATGTGCCCTGATTGGGAATCAAACCAATGACTGTTTGGTTTGCAGGCTGGAACTCAACCACTGAGCCACACCAGACTTTTTAAATAAGTCTTTCTTAAAAGGTTTAAAAAGGGAAAGAAAGAATTGGGATCAAGGCCCTATAGCTCAGTTAGTTAGAGAAGGGGTCCCCAACCTCCCCCCTGCCCACAGACCAGTTATTGGTCTGTAGCCTGTTAGGGACCAGGCCTCAAGCCTGAGCTCTGCCTCCTGTTGTTGCTCCCCGCCCCCCACCCCCCTTCCATCTACAGCTAGAGCATCATCTAGAATCGCCAAGTTTGCAGGTTCATGCCCAGGCACATACAAGAATTAACCAATGAATGCATAAACAAGTGGAACAACAAGTTGATGTCTCTCTCTCTCCCCCCTCCCTCCTCTCTCTCTAAAATCGATAAATTTAAAAAATAATGAAGATCAGTTTTTCTAGAACCACGCCACCCTGTGCTTCCCTCTGTCAGAACTGGGGTTTCACAAGCATTCTCCAGGCCATCTTGTGGCCTCGCCCTTCCTTGCTCTGGCAGGTTGCCACCGTGTCACAACCCTCATGTTGATGCTCTGCATTCGCTGGTTCCAGTCCTCTGATCGAATGAACCTTGTCTTTCACAAAGAGCTGTCCCCAGGCCCTTCTGTGAGGTGCATCGCTTCTGAGGCTGTTCGGCCTGACTCTGCTTAATCCTGTGTGTGGACGTCACATCATTTATAACCTTGGAATTTGTATTCCTTTGATTAGTAGCTGCTAAAATTGTACTTTTATAAACAATACTGTGTTTTCCTCAAAAAAAACTAATGACCCATCCAGAGAAATCAGTGGGTCATTTAGTCACATAGCGTGAATTCTGTCTTGCAGCTTTCCTCAAATGAAAGGGATAGCAGTGAACCAGGGAACTGCATCACTCTGCTGATGCCCCAGTCGCCTGTGACTGCCACGCTGTCTGATGAAGATGATGGCTTCATGGACCTCCTTGATGGGGAGAACCTGAAGGTGCTGTGTGTGTGTGTGTTCGTTCCTGTTCCTCTCCATTCTACTAACTCCCCCTGGAGAAGTCATGTGAAAAGATGCAGCAATTCCTGGGGCTTGAGTTGGCTGATATTTTTGTTCAATTGGTGAGAAATTGAGGCTATCCTTCTAGATTAAATCCTGAGGGGCTTCAAAAGAAGACACTGGTATGATCCTTTTTAACCTGAAGGAGCTCATACTCTATTTTTTTGTGCAAGAGGTGTGAGAGTGGAGGACGAGCAGCCACATGGCATGAAGCTGAAGAGGCAGAAGAGACGCCCTCTTGTGTGTTGGGAGGGTGCTTTCGGCTGCGTTCAGATGCCTGAGGTGTAAAGTGTGGTTCTCTCCTGACCTTAAAATGCTGGGGAGTCGGGGAGAGACAAACATTAGATGCCATCTCCCCAGGCCTACCTGGTATTCTTCAGGCAAAGTCACACTTAAAGCATTTAGACTAATGCTAGTCTCTACTGGATCCCCCTGGAGAAGTCATGTGAAAAAATGCAGCAATTCCTGGATCGTTGTAACACGGTTTTCTCTCTTTAGAATGACGAGGAGACTCCGTCCTGCATGGCAAGCCTGTGGACAGCTCCCCTCGTCATGAGGAGGACTACAAATGCTGTAAGGAACTCGGGGGTGTCCGGAGGGAACCTTAAGTAATTGGGTCTCTGAGACAGAGAGAGCGCTAAACAGAAAACTAATCCTTCTGCTCACATCGCCACAGGAATGAGAAACTGTTTAATTTGAGATTATGTCTTTGGGTCTGTGGGCCTTCACTGGTCACTAGTGATTTCTGGTGCTAATGCATACTTTGTTCAAGGGTTTTCTTGGTCCTCATTGATGTATGAGGAAGTCTGGGTAATGTATATATGTGTGCAATTCTCATTTCTCCAGTTTCTAGTTCATCCTAATCATTCTTGGCCAGCTAACATCCTTTCTGAGCAATTCGGACCCCTTACTAACTTCTGGTTGAAGATCACTGGATAATATCTGGAAAATGCCTGCTAAATTGAATTTAAGAAATTAAATTCTTAGACTACCTAAGCTGCTATTGGTAGAGAACAACAACCAGTAGAATAAGGAGACTCAAAACCATGATAGATATTATGGGCTGGTTGAAAACTTGGGACAGAGGGCTTTATTGGAAGAAGAATTAGTCTTGTTCTTAAATGCAGAAAAAGAACAACCGGTTTGGGACCGCAGGACTTGGGCAGAGCTATGAGCGGGCCGCCGCAGGAGCTACCAGGATCCGATGGCTGTTCGAGCTTGAGCCAGGAAGATGAGTTGTGGCGTGGGAAGTCGAGAGCGCTGCACATGTAGAGGAGGGGCGGTCATCCGGGAGGGGGTGCTGCGGAAGGGGAACCGAGCAGCATCTTCAGTTCCTCAGAAGCCACGGCAACTGATAGCACCTTAGCATTCTGAGCTGCGGGCGCAGGTACAGGTAGTCTGGGGGTGTGGCCCTGAAGCAGGCGGGGTTCACAGGCCCTGGTGAGTCTCAAAGCACAGCGTCTCCCTCAGGCGCTGCTGAGGAGCACGCGCGCACATGGGCACTCTTAGTGCTTGGGGCCGCCATTTGCACGGTGGGGAGCTGGCTGTCTTCCATCCCTAGGTCTCTGGCTCTCATCTTTCCTAGTCTTGTTCTGACTTTTTGTCCAGGTTTTTCAACATTTGCACACAAAATGTGCCAAACATTTGGAACACTGCTTTACCTCTGTTTTCTACTCAAAGATTTTACTTTACTTGAGGCATTCCCCACATGGAGTTTTGTTAGGATTATTTTGGAGCTCAAGGGTACTAACAGTATTACCTGTAGATAATTGAGGTTTTATGTTTCTCCATTCCTCCTGCATAGACTTACCCACAGTATGTCATCCCCCTTAACTAGGACAGGCACTTGAATTTCTCTTGCTTAATTTAAACTGGAGTTGCCCTTGACTCGGCCATTTTGTTGTAACTGTTAAAGGTGTGAGCACGGCCTTGTGGCTCGAGCCCTACGGTGGCCGCCGAAGCTCTGCCTCGCCCCGCTCTGGCCCCCACATCCGCCTGGCTCTGAGCGATCGTCTGATTTTGAGAAGCGGCAGCCGCTCCCTGTGGCCTCCAATATTGGCTTCAGCAAGGAATTTGGGGGGTCGCTAGATGACACCTTAGCCTGTGCTTCCACACCTAGACTTTGCTGCCAGCTAGTGTCCTTCATCTAGTCACTTTTAGAGCTTCTGTGTTGTCCTCTCGTCCTAAATAGGATATGTCTCCACTGTCATCATTGGTCACAGCGCTGTTAGTTCAGTCCCAGTATTAAAACTTCGCACTTAAATGGCAGTGAGGCAGCAGGAAGTGGGTTCTTTTTCTGTTAAGGACAGCAGCTTATCTTGTGAGAGGGGCCTTGTTAAACGCCTGCAGACAGCCGTGTGTGTCCCAGTTTAACAGGTGGGCGGTGTGGACACTGCAAAGACAGGAGTGTCTGTCTCTGGAAAGGCTGTGAGCAACCACCTCAGCGCAGTGAGCGGGTCAGAGGAGTCATCTGAGCTGGGTCTCAGGGGACGTGGGGACCTGTTGGGAAGCAAGGTGTTCGTTCTTGCGAAAGAACAGTCCATCTGAGGAAATAGCAGCCCGGGAAGCTGGAGCCTGGTGCCTGCGTGGTGGGCGGGGCAAGCTGTGATGGCTGTGACGTGTCTGTGGGTCTGAGTGCTTCAGACCTGATTCCCGCAGGAACTCTGGGATTCCCGCAGTGTTTTTGTGTTAGCTGGGAGGGTGCCGGGCTCAGTGACAAACATGCCACTTGGGAGCCTGCTGTGACTATTCAGAAAAGTGCCTAAGACTTTCCTGAATCATGTGGGGAGATGGGACTGATGGAAGGATCTTCACAAAGCAGAATTGCTGGTGTTTGGGTGTGAGGGAGGTACAGGGGCGGAAGCCATGAGGATGGCGCCAAGGTTTTCTGTTGGAGAGACACTCGTAAGGTAGTTTCTTGACTTTACTGGGTGGTAGTTGGTGGGGTGGTGTGAGAGAGAGAGAGAGAGCCTGCAGCATGGAGGACCTGCTCTCTCCCATCTTCTGGGATGGTGTAGGAGCGCCCTCCATCCTGCCACCTTAGCTGGGTCCAGCCAGCCAAAGGTTGGATGGAATGGTAGGACTTGGGGGCCTGGGTTTTAGACCCCACTTCCGCTACCTGTAAACTGTGACCTTGTGGCATGCACTTAGTCTGTCTGGATGTTCCCTAATCTGTGAAATAAGCATTGATTAGAAGAGACCAGAGTTGTTCGGAAAAGCCTTTTTAATCTGAAACCTGTAGTCTGAAAACTTTTTGGATCATTCTCACTTACTTATAGCCCATAGCACCTAACGCAGCACTTGACAAACAATGACTCGGAATGTTTCTATTTTCCATGGAAAATACCCGCGCCATCAACATACAGACTCATGTTTCCATTAGAGATACTTTCAGATGGAAAATCTGAAGCAAGGCGGGGCCTGCACAGGCATCCCTTATTTGGTAATGCAGATGCCTAGAGAAAATTCCGTATTACAATACAAGTTGAGAATTAACACAGCCCTAGAGAATTAACACAGCCCTAGCCATACCTATAAATTGATAAGTACATTTTTTTTAACTGTCAATGTCCCTGACTATAGATATAGGACAAATGAACTATAATCTTAAAGCCACTTAAATTATCGTTGATTACTGTACACAGCTTTAATGAATAGGCCACCCCAATACAAATGTTATGACTAAATTTGCAGGTCCTTTTGAAAGACATAAAATTTTATGCAGTGTGAGAATGCCTGGGAAATGACTGCCAGTTTCATAAACAGGATTTTGAAATCATCAGGAGAGAACTGTACTTTCGCGGTGGGCAGTTGCGTTCCACGAGCAGTTGTCGCAGACTCCCAATTGCCGACGCTGTGTCGGAGTTGTGGTCTCTGCCTTTGAGAGCTCGCAATTCCCGTGGGCCCTCTTCCCAAAAATGCTCCTAGAGCTTCCAGGTAGAAAGAAAAATCTCCAGCTTTCCTTAACATGCCACTGAAATAGACTTCAGGGAATAAGAAATAAACCCTTAGTCTCTGGGAGGTCCAGCGTGGGAGTGCCACACTCCACTGGGGCCTCTCAGGAACATTTCAAAGAAGAGGCAACATTGACATTGACCCCGCAAAGGACTTTGCATGGAAGGATAGGCTGGCCACGGCGCACTGACTCGTCAGGCTGATTGGCTGCCCTTGAGTCTCTGGGAAATTAGTCTTAAAATAACTCAGGTAGAGAGGACTTCTGAACACAGTTTTGGAAGGCACGTGCTCCTCTGTAGACCTCTGCGTGCCACCCACCCCCCAGCTTACACTTTTAACTCTGTTTTAACCGCCTTCCTAGCTCTGTCATTATAGTCTAACTACCTCACGTCACTTCTGGATTTAGGTAGGATATTAAAATCTGTTGGGCTGCTCAAGCAGGGTGCAAGTAATACAGTAGAGGGGTGGAGGAAGCCAAAAATCTGTTCCTGCCCAGAAGGTGACAGTTACTTGACTCTTAGGACCCTTTTGTAGATGGCAAGTTTTTTGAGGGCGTGACTTATCTTCCTCGTCTCCATATAATGGCAGCTCAGCATGATTCGTTGAGCACCAGCTGCAGTGTCTGCTAGGTACCAGCCCCACGGGAGCTGGTGGCTCCTGGTGAATGGGCAGTGTCTGCTAACCTAGGGTGGGTCTTAAACCATCACGGAAGATGTAGGTCCATTCTCTTTACCATTCAAATGAGCAGGTTTTAATGAAAGATGACTTTTTTTTTTTTTTTTTATTCCCCCCAAAGGGCAACCGGTGTAAGCTGTTTGGCTCCACTTCCCCGTGCAGCTCCACCACGCGGTCCGTGTTGAAAAGACCAGAACGATCTCAAGAGGAGTCCCCACCTGGAAACACAAAGCGGAGGAAGAGCACCATGGCTTGGGCCAGTCCCGAAGAGGCAGCGAGTCCGGAGAAGCCCCAGGAGGTTCGTTTTGCAGGTTTCATTTTGCTGGAGGAGCGTGATACTGTATTTTTTTAGTTCTGAGATTTCCGCTGGGTTCTCTTTCTTTGCTGAGACTTGATTTTTGTTTTGTTTCACACACGTTTGTAATCGCTTCTTGAAGCATGTTTTGATGGCTGCTTTGAAATCCTTGTCAGATGACTCCAACATCCATTTTATGATGTTGGCTTCTGCTGATGGTCTTTTCCGATTCCAGTTGTGATTTTCCTGGTTCATGGTCTGACAAGTGATTTTTCAGTTGTATCTGTATTTTGGGTATTATGAGGCTCTGGTCTGGTAAACCTTTTGTTTCCGCGGCCTCCTCTGACACTGTGGGGACGGTGGGGATAGAAGTTGCAGCCCCCCACCACAGCTTCCCGTGGCGTGATGCCCTGGAGGCAGACCTCATTGTTGGCCAGGCCTCCACTGACACCATCCTGGTGGCCTTTTATTCCATTCAGACCTCTTGTGCCTAATAAAAGTTTAATTTTTGTAAAGGTTTCATCCATACTCAAAAAAATACGTATCCTCTTTGGTGTCACATTCAGTAAATCTAATTCTGTCTAATTGCCCAAGTTAATGAATTGCATTGCTTATAGTTTTATGGTTTGTTTTAGATTGTTTACAGTTTTTTAAAAGATTTTATTTAATTTTTAGAGAGGGCAAAGGGAGGGAGGAAGAGAGGGAGAGATAGATCAATGTGTGCTTGTCCCTCATGCTTCCCCTGCTGGGGACCTGGCCCACAGCCCAGGCACGTGCCCTGACTAGGAATCAAACTGGCGACCCTTTGGTTCTCAGGCTGGCACTCAATCCACTGAGCCACACCAGCTAGGGCTCCAATTTTTAAACACTATAAACAGCTACAGTATTCACCATCCTTGCATATTTATTGTTGGAGAAATAAGGAGTTGCTCAGGCAAGTGCTGTGTACATTCACTATATCTATTTTCTTTTTCTCTCTTTTTTTTAATTCAACCTATATATTTTTTTCCATGACCATTTAGTCCCCTTTTACCCCCTTTCCTCATATCTATTTTCTAAAAGGAATCAGCAGTACACGTGCCTACCAGAAGCAAAGGAATTTGCATGTATCAAACATCTCTCCAACACCGAGTGTTACCCTTCCTGGGGGGTTTTGCTCTTGAAGTGTGAGAAATGTTCTCTCGTGGCTGTGTCTTGACTCCAGGGGAGACTGAGCATCTCTTTATTTCTTTCTGACTATTAGCCATATTTGGATTAGTGACCTGACTTCAGAGAGTTATGGTTCCCTGGGCATTAAGTCCTCTGCTCCTTTGCATTACTTGTTCTTTTTGTGATATGAACTAAAGCCTTCCAAACATTGTATCCCACCCTGACTGGTGCGGCTCAGTGGGTTTGGTGTCTCCTGCCCCAAAAGTTTGCTGGGAAAGTTGCAGGTTGGATTCCTGGCTGGGGCGCCTACAAGAGGCAACTGATCAATGTTTCTCTCCCTCTTTTTCTCCCTCCCTTCCCCTCTAAAAATAAATAATTAAAATCTTTTTAAAAAGCATAAAAAGAAACACTGTATCTCAACTGTGTTTACTCCATTTTTGTCAGCTTATTTATATATTTTGGCTTATGTTCATAGATTTCCAAATTATTTTTGCTTCCTGAAATGTCATGTTTGGCTTACTTAGAATTACTTATACATGTACTTTTCCTTCATTGTATTGTCCTTACATCAGATTTTGGTATTAAGTCTTGGTATTAAACATTAGAAATAAACTAGAAAAGTGCCATGTTTTCTGTTGTGGGAAAACGTTTGAATAAATACCAGTTGTCTTAAGAAAAGGCTAGCTAGATTGCATCCTTGGAAACATCCAGGCCTGATGCCTTACGTTTCATAATCTGCTTTAGGTGCCTTATGTTTTATAAACATTTTATTTTTTTCTGTTTAAAAATGGAATTCTAGATTAGAGGGCACAAACACTTACGAAACTTTGCCTTGTATACATGCTAATAAATTGCTTTTCAGAAGCTTCTAATTTTTTTTAATGTTTGTTTATTTATTTAGAGGGCTAGGGAGGGAGAAAGAGAGGGAGAGAAACATCAATGTGTGGTTACCTGTCACACGCGCCCCCCCCTCTCCCGCCCCTGCCCCCCGCTCAGGACCTGGCCCGCAACCCTGGCCCATGCCCTGACTGGGAATCGAACTGGTGACCCATTGGTTCGCAGGCTGGCATTTAGTCCACTGAACCACTCCAGCCAGGGCAGAAGCTTCTAGTTTATGTATCTGCTAATATTTAAGAGTCTTCATTACCTTTTGCCCTACTTGGGATTTACCTTTTCATTTTCTATGTCATCCCCAATTATCTCCTGAACATTTTTTCAGTTTGTTCAAATCTGCATCCAAATAAGGTCTGTACATTGCAGTTGGTCAATAGGTCCCTCATTATTTGGGCTCCTGTGCTCCATCTTTTGTTTCTCTCTTGTGATTTATTTGTTGAAGTCCTCAGGTCATTTGTCTTGTAGAGGTTCCCACAGTCCTGGGGGATCTTCTAACCTTGACTTATATTTGGGTTCTATTTCGCTGGCAAGAATATTTCCTGGGTGACGTTGTTTACTTCGATCAAGAGGCGCAATGTGCTAGGCAGCCATTGGTGATTGTTGCCTAGATTCATTACTTCGTTTAACCGGGGTTTCTTAAAGGTAATCCTGCAGTTCTGTCATTCTTTCTTCATTTATTAGTGGAATGTTCTTAGAAAGAGAAACTTACCCGCATCAGACTCTGTGATCCCCCGTTGGAGAGGCAGGATGGATGCTGGATCTCTTTAATTGCCAGTTTTCCAAGTAACACCCTACCTAGCCCCTTAACAAGGTAGCATTTGACACTGAGGCTTGTAAGTTGTTTTTCAATAAAAGTTATGAACTCATAGGTTAAAATATTTGGCGTTCTATGTTACTATTTTTATCCATTTTGGTGCCCAAATTAATCCCTTTTGCTTTTTGGCTACCTCTTCACATTGGCTCCTGAGGTTTTGTTTTTGAAAATGAACTTGATGAGATATTTTACCGTATATACTGAAAAGCATGAACTAAGTGTATATCTTGATGGGCTTTCACAACATGAACACATCCCCATAAAACACCAACAGCGGTCAAGAAAGAGCATCGGCAGCAGCCCAAAGCCTCCGGTGCGCCTCCCTCGTGGCCCTGACCTGACCTGGCGCTGGCTCTGAGTTTTGCCTTTTATGTGAGGATTCTCTTGCTCAGCATTATTTTTATGAGAATCACCTGTTGTGTGTGTCCATGGCGGGGGCGGTTCTTTTCATTGCAGCATAGTGCTCCATTGCACAGACAAACTACCAATTATCGTTGTTCTATTGACTGATGTTTCGGTGGTTGTTCACAGATCTCGCTCATGTGAATAAAGCTGCTATAAATATATGCACACACGCATGCACGCACACACGTATTTTGGGTAAGCATACGCTTTTGTTTCTCATGGAAATGCTTGTCCCAGGCTAGGCATGTGTTCAGCTGTAGTGCACGTTGCCAGATAGCTTTCCAAAGTGGTTGCACGCACAGCTGCGTATGAGAGCTCCATTTCTTCGGCGCCCTTTCGCCATCCTCACCAGGACTTGGTGTTGTCCCTCCCCTCAGTTTTAGCCATTGTGCTGAGTATATGCTCTCTGCGGTTTAATTTGCATTTCCCTGACAGGCATTTTTCTTGGTCCTAGATTTTCCTCTCTGTGTATTGCTTGTCTGAGATTTTTTTTGTCCATTTTTCTATTGGGTTGTTTATTTTATGGGAGTATACTATCTATATTCAGAGGTGCAATGTTTATTCTATCAATGTGTATCTTCACAATCGGCCTCGCCTTTTCTCTTATTTAATGTTCTTTTGACGAACAGAATCTCTTGATTGTTAAATGTATTTCAGTTCATCGATTTTTAAAATTTATATTTAGTGCCTAAGAAATTCCTAACTTCCCCATGATTTGCCCTTCTGACCTGCCCATACAAGTCTGATGGCTTCCTCGTCCCAACCTGGAGTCAGTGACGTCTCCAAAGAGCCCTGGTTCTTTTAGTGGAAAAGAGTGTTCAGAGATGACACTGGCCTGGCAGTGCTCGTGGCGCCCCTGGAACTTCTCAGTGGGTGGAGCCAAGTAACACTTTTGGAGACACGGCCTTACTTTCAATCCTGCTTTAAAGCAGCGGCGGGGCGGGGGGGTAGTTTCGGAGCAGTTCAGTTAGACCCTGAAAGAATAGTAAACTTAGTAATCTGTTCTTTTCCACTCCAGATTCAATTAAATATGTAAAACCTTTATTTGTTAAATATAAATGTTAACATTTAGTCTCCTCCTTGCGAACATTCTAGGTGAATGTTTTCAGAAGTTCTGCTCAGCACCCTGGCCTCATTTTCCACTTTGGGTTTGTTGCAGATTCTACATCAGTCTTCATCCCTGGTGTCTTCCTCGAAAGGGACCATTGAGAACATTTTGGATAATGACCCGAGGGACCTTATAGGAGACTTCTCCAAGGTAATTGTAAGCAGATGCAAGCCTCCAGCTATGGGATGCAGGGTTGACGGGGTTTACCGAGAACCCCCCTCAGCCCTTCTCCTTCTCTCGGGCAATTCCTGCGGAGGAAACAGTTTGAGGTTTTTTGAGGAGAGGAAGCAGATTTGTGATTGGGTGTGTCTTGGTCTCTGTGGGACTGTCGGCCGGACTGGTGCTGATCAGAGGCTTTAAGGAGAAGCTGCTCACCAGCCACCTTGACTCCAACCCCAAGGCCAGGCTCTCTGGGGCCTGTTTAGTGGACAAATAGAAATACAGGAAAGTGTAAGTGAGTGGAAATCTGTAGCCTCACTACAAGTCTATATCAAAGGTTATCTTGGAAGGTCCAGGGTTGAAGCTGAACTGCTGCGTTGCCCGGAGAAGCGTGGTCTTTGCGGGAGAAGGCGCCGGGGAAGTGCAGAGGTGGCCCGATGCGGGTCTCCTCTGCAGAGGAGCCGGCGCCTTCGGACTGTGGGAAATACAAGGCAGGGCAGGGAATGTGTCAGTAGCGGCTTGTGTAGCCACCCATGACTTGAAGGTTACCAGACCGATCTTTTGTTTGTTAATTTAGCTGCATTTATTAAAGCACGTATTATTAGATTAGGCAAAGCTTTCCAAATGTGACCCAGTTCCTTCCCTCAAAAAACCCTAACGTTATCAGTAAGACCTGTGGACAAGAACCCCGCGCATCACACGGTAGGTTGAGATACATGCCAGCGCGATGTAAGCAGGCTCGGGGAAGCTACGGGGGCGTTCTCAGCGAGCGGATCGGGTCTGGGCTGATGATGTTTCAGCCAGGGGGTTTGAAGGAACAGGAGGCGTAAGTGTGTTAAAAATAGGAGACGAGTCCATGTCCAGGCCACAGGCAGGAGCAAGCAGAGACCTGAGTGTGTCCTCGCTGGTGCACCCTTCCACGCCAACTGCAGCTGTTGGTTATGTTTGTCACAACCCTGCACAGGGAGACAGTTGTCACTTGTCCTAGTGAGGAATAGCTGATGTGCCTATCTGCCCCCTTGCCAGGCCAGGTCTCATTTTTTTTGTCGTGCGGGGCATAGTGGTGTTCAGTAAATGAGTGAAGTGTATTTAACATCTGAAAATGAAGGTAATATGCCTTATGGGTTTGTACAAAAATCAAATGCTCAGAAATTAATAAAGTGACCAGATGAGAAACTAACATGAAATACTAGGTTTGGTTTTATTTAAAGCTGCCTCTTCAGGCAGGTAAGCAGTATAAATGCTGTATATATAGGCTTTCATATTTGCTAAGTCTCTCTCTCTCTTTTTCAGGGTTATCTCTTTAATACAGTTGCTGGGAAGCATCAGGATTTAAAATACATCTCTCCAGAAATTGTAAGTCATTCCTTTGGAGCCTGCCTCACATAGAGTATGTGAATCTGGTTGTTTCTGACAGCCAAAGCTGAGTTCCCTGGGCTTTCTTTCCACAGATGGCGTCTGTTTTGAATGGAAAGTTTGCCAACCTCATTAAAGAGTTTGTTATTATCGACTGCCGGTACCCATATGAGTATGAGGGAGGCCACATCAAGGTATGGATTCCAGGGGCTTGCTGGTGAGCCCTACTGTCACTGGAGGCATAGAAGGGACCCTAGACAGCATCTGTGCCTTTTTTTCCTTTTTAATTTTTTTTGGGGGGGAGGAGAGAAAGAAACATTGATTTGTTGTTCACTTATTTATGCATTCATTGGTTGATTTTTATATGTGCCCTGACCGGGGATCAAACCCACAATCTTGGTGGATTGGGACAACGCTCTAAACAATGGTCAGGGCCAGCTTCTGTGACTTTTTCAAAGGGGGGTGGTGACACCTGGCTGTTTATCGGCTGGCAAGCTGGTTGTGAGAATGAAGAGACCACTGCGGGAAGGCGTCTGACTCCTGGTGTGCTGAAAGGTCGTTCCCTGGTCTGCACTACTCTCCCCCACGTTGTACAGCGAAGGCTCCCAGCTGCGGCCCTCACACCGTCACCCCAGCAAGGCCATTTCCGGTGGTGCCCTCTGGCCTCTAAGTCAGGGCCCTCTGGCAGCACGGTTAAGCTGTCTGGTGGAAAGGGGAGTGGGGACACCCTTTCCCAGGAAGAAAGTAACTGCATGTGCGTTTTAATCTTTTAACCATTAAAATAATGTTAAAATATGCTAAAGAGGTCATTTAAATTCACTATTAGTGTTTCCACTGTCTTGTGGCTTTTGAAAGTCCCCGAATTCACAAATAGCACGCATAGAGTATGCACAGGCATAACGGAATTCGAGGTGCCTGTTTAAAGATCCTGCTTGTGGAGGCGTGGCTGCCAAGAGTCTGTGGTGCTTCTTCACAGGGCGCGGTGAACTTGCACATGGAGGAGGAGGTCGAAGATTTCTTGCTCAAGAAGCCCATCGTGCCTGCGGATGGCAAGCGTGTCATCGTGGTGTTCCACTGTGAATTTTCTTCTGAGCGAGGCCCTCGCATGTGAGTGCTGCGCGGGGCTGGTGCTGTGTTCTGTGGGGTGTGGTGGCCTGTGGCTTGCCTTTGGAGCGTCCTGCTGCGGAAACAGGACATTCCATGCAATAGCCTGCACTGCGGCCTGTGAATGCATGGTTTCGAGAAAGTATAAACTCACGTGTAGCAGATGTTATCCAAAATTCTTCTCTACCTAGTGGTCACTAGATGTCATGCACGACTCCCTTGAATGGAGTTAATAATAGACTTGACCTCAGTTCAGTTGCTACAGGCTTGTGGGCTTCCGTAGCCCACCCCGTCTGTGATGCTAGTGTTGCCTGTGCAGTGTGCCCAGGGCGTCTGACCTCTGCGTCATCACCGCCACTCCTGAGTCCGTCCTTGCCTCTGTTGGGAGTGGCTCGCCGTTTAAGCTTCCTTTACATGTAGTCAAACTCTGGCCCTTCCCGTTTCCACCACTGTCCTCAGTTCTCCCTGTGGGGCTGCTGTTCTCAGGACATCCTTCAAGTGCAGTGTAGTGGCTCTTTATGCAAATGCCAGAAAAATGGGGAACCCTCACTGCGAAACTTGATATGATGCTGTCAAATGCTCGTCCGAACAATGTTTGCAAAGGAGTAGCTGTGTGCTCTCACATTATTGCCATGTTAGGGGTGAAAGGAAATGCCTCCCAAACGTAGCCCTTATTAGCAAAACTTCTGTTAGGGAGGGCCCTGTAATTACCCAAAGATACATTTTATGCCAAAGTAGGTGAAAGTATAATTACAACAAAATAACATTCACTTAAAATTTAAAGTAATTTTTCTGAGGCTCTAACAGCATCCTCCACGCTCTCACTAATAGTAACAGGACTGGTGCTGAAAGATGGTCAGACGTGGATGATGATATTGGAAGGCTAGGGGAGGGGCCGGCCAGCGAGCCTGGAATGTGCTGGGCACTCCGGAGGCAGTGAAGGCGCAGCAGAGAGCAGGACTGATGGAGACCTCTGTAGGGGGGGTCCAGCAGGGAGACATAAGGAGACGTGACAAGTGCTGGCAGATGGCAGGGAGGCCACCGGGGAGGAGCACAGCTCCAAGGAGGATGGTCCGAGGGGCTCCTCCCAGGGCTGGGCTCTCGGGCTGCCCTTTTGTGTGGAACCATTTCAAAGCTTGAAGCGGTTATCCCTGCGCATGCTTCACCCGATCCCACCAGTCGCTAGTATTTTGCTACATTTGCACACAGATAATTCTGCACACGCAACTACAACAGGACCTTGGCATGTGTGGCCATCTTCTTGAGTCTTTTAGTAGCTGTCTCCCAAGAGCGAGGACTTTGTCATGCATTAGCACACAGCCATGATCACATGAAGAGGTGGACTTTTCTTTTTAAGATTTTATTTATTTTTAGAGAGAGGGCAGGAGAGGGAGAAAGAGAGGGAAACATTGATCTGTGATTGGTTGCCTCTCGTGCGCCCCCAACTGGGGACCTGGCCCACAACCCAGGCATGTGCCCTGACCAGGAATTGAACCAGTGACCTTTTGGTGAAGAGGTGGCATTTGAGCAAGACCTAATGCTCATTCCTGAGTGTTATTCACTCTGCAGGTACTTCCTCTTACTTCTCATGTGCCAGACACTCCCAGGCACTGGGGAGAACAGCAGTGGACAAAACAGCCCCTGCCTTTAAGGAGCTTACCTTTCAGAGTGAGCAGGAAGCAGGTCGACATCATAAATATGTAAACTGTGATGTGTGAGGAAGCACTTCTGAGTTGAGAACAAAGGTGCGAGCTCCTGGGCCAGCTGGAGGAGCAGCAAGGGGATTGCTGTGGGTGGGAGCGACCATGTGTGGGCAACTGTGAGGACTTCGGCCTTGGTTCCAAGGGTTAGGTAGGAAGGGGCCACCAGCCAGGTGGGGACACCAGGGAAGAATATTTAGTGTTCAGCCCAGGCATAGGAGGCATGTAGGTGACAGCCACACATGCCATGGCACATGTAGGTGCCATGTAGGAACAAGCCCAGCCTATGGGTGAGGGAGAGGAGGCACAGGTGGAGAGTGAGTGAGGAACTGGCTGGAGGCTGTCATCACAGATGAGGTGCAGCTGTTGTCAGGGAGCGTGTCAAAGGCTGGGGCTGTTTAACCTGGAGAAAGGAATTGGGGGAAGAGACCGTCTACCTTCCCATGCAGGGCGGTGGCACTGGCTGTGACCGTGTTCCTAAAGATCCCACGTGGCCAGGGACTCACAACTCAGCACTGATTTTTCCCAGGAATGAGTATGAAGTTGGCCAGGTGTGTGTAAGGAATCCTTCAACTCCAAGCACTGCTTAATGGTAGTGGACTTCCCTTCCTCCGTGTTGGAAGAGCTAACCTTGCTTTGCCTTCCTTGTCCTTTATAGGTGCCGCTACGTGAGAGAGAGAGATCGGCTCGGGAACGAGTACCCCAAACTCCACTACCCTGAGCTGTATGTCCTGAAGGGCGGGTACAAGGAGTTTTTTCTGAAGTGCCAGGTGAGATTGGCTCTCTGGAGGGCATGGTTCACCCTTGCCCAGGTTGGATCTGTCTAACAGTCACGGCTGTTTGTTGCCAGGGGTCTGGGGATTTTCCCTGCAAAAGAGGGGTGCTAGAACCCATCGTGAGGTCTGCCTTACTGCTCAGCCTCAGCTCCAGGGAGGGAGGGGCAGGATTAGGAGTGAAACAGATGCACCCTGACCTCCCCCATTCTTGCCCCCCAGTCTCACTGTGATCCCCCCAGCTACCGGCCCATGCACCATGAGGACTTTAAAGAGGACCTGAAGAAGTTTCGCACCAAGAGCCGGACCTGGGCAGGGGAAAAGAGCAAGAGGGAGATGTATAGCCGCCTGAAGAAGCTCTGAGGCCGGCAGGGCAGGCAGCAGCAACCTGAGCCTCCTCCATCCTCCTCCCCTCTTTGCTGCAGAGAAACTTGAGCAAAGAGGCCGACTCTGTGACATTGGAGAGAGAGCCTGGGGCTTCCTGCCTTAAACCTGACTTTCCACACTCCCAGGGTCTGTGCCCAGAGCACCCTGCTGGCTGCGCCTTTGCTGGCTGCGCCTTTTCGTCCCTGCAGCAGGACTGCCTCCCCAGGCTGTCACGTGCCCAGTTTTGAGCACTGAGTCGACACACACTCTGCCTCTTCGACACACACTCTGCCTCTTCGTCCCCACAGCTGGAGAACAGCCTGGGGCATCCCTGGGTCCTGTCCCTTCGTGAGGGGAGGGCTCGGAGAGGGAGTGACGTAGAACAACGGAAGTGCTGCCGGCCAGATACCAAAGACAGCCTGGGAAGGAAACGGTCTTTGTAGGGTAACCCGTATCTTTAATTTATTCAACCTCATCAATCACTTTATTATTTTTTTTAACTCCTGGGAACTTTTATTTAACTGCTCTTTAAGTCAAAATACTGCCATTTTATCACCCCAAGGACTACCTCTACTTTTAATTAAAAAGAGTGGGGAGAAGAGGCCAAATGTGAGTGGGGACAGAAGTAGCTCTGTCACCCCCAGGAGGCACCGCGGTGCTGGGGCTGCTGCTACTTAAAGCCAAAGACTGAGACTCCGGTGGAAGCAGGCACTGGACTCGGCCTTCCTGCCGGGGATGAGCGATGCCTCCAGGACCTACCTCAAAGACCGCTGAGGTCTGTTTGGGCTGGGGTGAGACACCGCTCCCACCCCAGCTCCCTGTGATGTTGGCTGGCATAGGAGTCGATGCGGAAAGCACTTCAGGTGGCTGCCATGGGGCTCCCTTCCCCCCGCCCCCTGTCAGTGTTGGAACATAGTAGCGTAGGTGTCCCAAAATAGGGAGACTGGGGTGGGTGGGCTCTGGGATGTGGGGGGGAATATACACTTAGTGTTCTGTTACTCTGGTACTCTTGATAGCTTTTGATTTTCTAAAAATAGTGATTTTATAAGTCAAGGAGTATCAAATCAGTGTTGGCTGGCCCATCCAAGGGTGGGGCGAGGGGCCGGGCATACCAATGACTGGGGTGTTTCTCAGGAGGCAGCGTGGTAGATTGTGAAGGTAAAACTCTCCGAGTTTATCATGTTTTAATTTGAGGGACAGGGGTGGATCGTCACCAGTTGCTTCCTCATCCACCCCATGGAGGTAGGGGGTCTTGAAGGAGCGCCTCCCACCCATAGAGCAGGAGCTGCCTTGGCTGACTCTGGACAGGCCTGTTTGGTTCTGCTCATCCCCACCGTCCGGCGCCAGCCCCCTCGCCATCTCTGTGCCCTTGGGGTGCAGCCAAGTTTGTCCTGTCCACAACAGTGAGTCCCCCTCTTGCCTTGGCTTCCTGTTCTGGAGCTGAGGAGGGAACCAGTGATGCTGGAGCTGACTGGTTGCTGTGTTAATGGATTTGAGTTGCATTTGGCTATAAAACAATCTTGTTTAAAAAGTACATGGGGAACAGCGGGAGAGGGAGAAGACCTTTGCCCCCCACACCCTGAGACATGGCAGTTAGTCGCTATAATCTGGTTTGTAGGGGTTCTGTTGTTTGAAGGCCTGGAAAGGGAGGCGGACTGGCGTTCAGGTTGTGCCGCTTTGAGTAGCGTTGCTGACTGACTGTTGCAGGCTCTGAAAATAAACTGCCAGTCCTGAACCCATGCTCTCTGCCTAATTCGTGATTCAAAGGGAACTGTTTCCCGCTGCGGCTCTGGGACCACGCTTGACTAAAACCAGTGGCGGGGGCAGCCACGTCTCCTCGGTGGCCTTCAGGGACAGCTGGAACCACCTCCGGTTATGGTCCACAAACAGTTTAAGCTGATGCGGATCGACTTGTGTGATGAATGAGCAACAGCAAAGGCTCGCCCGAACCACTGACATTGCCTTACAAAACCTTAGTTCTTACGGATTAAGCAACATGTCAGAGGGACCCTGAAGGGTATAGGAGTTTCCAGTGTGTTCTGGAAGCCAGAGAAGCTACTACAGAAGGAAACGGCAGGTGTTGCTAAGTCATGGCCCCATACACACGGCCAGAGAAGCCCGGGAGTGGGGTCCTCGGGGTGACTTCGGAAATGGACGGATGCTGGGGCACACGTCTTAGAAAAGAGAGTGATGCCCGGGGTAGAAGAGAACTGTTCCTACGTATGTTAAATCTTCCATAAATGTAGCAAAGGCTAAACTCTAAAATATTTCACCCAGGGTCCCACCTCAAGTCAAACTTCATTTAAACATTGTGTCCCCTTCTGATTTGCATCTATAGTAGAGGCTTTATCCCGGCCTTTTAAATACACAACGTGTAAGGAAGTACAGTCCCCTGTGTTACCAACCAGTTTCCAGTTCGTGTGTTTCCATGTTGTGAAGGCCTGGAGGAGGGAACAGGTTCCCAGACTACGGGGACTAGCTGCCCTTCAGCCAGCACCCGCTTCCTCTCCCGCGTGGCTTGTTACCTTTCCAAAGAGACACTGCGTGGCTAAGCATCCCCACCCTACTCCAGTCATGTCTTGTCACATTATTTTTGAAAGCACTGTATAGTGATGACTTTTTTTAAAAGATTTTATTTTTAGAGAGCGGAGGGAGGGAGAAAGCGTGAGAAACATATGGATTGGCTGCCTCTTGTGCACCCACTACTGGGGACCTGGCCCGCAACCCAGGCATGTGCCCTGACGGGGAATTGAACCAGCGGCCTTTCCGTCGGCAGGCCAGCACACAGTCCGCTAAGCCACACCAGGCCGGGCTAGTGATAACTTTCAACTACACACAGAAACCATACGGCTGTATTCGAACCCATTCCATATTAGCATACCTTCCCCAAAACAAGATTCTGTATTCCTAGTGAGAAGATTAAAAACTTACCAGTTTGTCCACATAAACTCGGTTTTATGGTGGAAGTAGACAAGCATCTACTTGTAGGTAATATCTGTACATACTTAAAAAGCACATCTAAAATGCTAATTTAGATTTGCTGGTTTTTCTCGGTCTTTCAAAATAAAATTTTAAATTCTTCAACATCTATTTCTGCACCATGTACTAGTTTTCATGAACACTTATTCAAATTCTTTGATAGGACACAGTTCATTTGTGAAAAACTCTGCCCAAGGCCAAGTATTCGTTCTTGTAATTAGGTTTGCGCTGCCCCAGGCCTATGATCTCCCTGGTGAGAGGCTCTAGACTGACACCTGGGCAGTGCCAGGAGTGATGCCCCTGGCAGGTGGGACCGCCCTCAAGGGCGCACAGAATCCTAACTACCCTGCAATCCAGCAGTTTTCAACCCCTGTATTCTTAAGGCATGCATTAGTAATGACAAATTCTGTGGCACACCAAAAATATTTCTTGTTAATCTGGGAAAATAATACTGGCTGGCCATTGTGTTGGCTGACTGTCATCTGTTAGACACAGTCTTAGGGAAAAGAGGTCAATGTCCCTAACTAGTCAGGTGTATTGCATGCCTTAACGTGGCTTGCAGCAGTGCACTGGTTAAAAATCCTGCGGTAATCTAGCCCCGCCTTGGTTTTTTCCACCTCCCTTTACGCTCTCCCTCCCTCCCTCCCTAATCTCCAGTGCAAAAAAAGAAGCCGCCGCACATTCTCCGAGCACTGGAGTTCCTGCTTCCCTGATGTCATCACTTTGGCCCAGATCCTCGTAAAAATTCTCTACAGGTTTGGATGGTTCTTATGTTGACATCATACTGAACAAAGAGAGGCTAAGGAACTGGTCCAGACTGAAGGGAACCCGGGGACATGACAGCGACAGGAAGTGTGGGACCCTGGACCAACAACAGTGCTACAAAGGACATTTTGTCTCAATGTTAGATTTTCCGAATTTGAGAATTATATAAGGAGAATAAAAATATCCCTATTCTCAGGAAATGCACTGAAGTTAAGGTTAAGGACTATTATGTAACATTTCCAAATGGTTTTTAAAAACTGTGTGTGTAAAAGAAGAATAGAGAAGCAGAGGAAAGAATGGAGCAAATGTTAAAAAATGAACGACTGCTGGTAAAGACTATAAGGGAGTTCTTTGTACCATTCTTGCAACTTTCAGTAGGTATGAAATTATTTCAAACGAAAACTTTTTAAGAGGTGGACACTGCAGTGCTTGAACTCCTGTGTAGACAGGGCGGGTGGACGGTCCAGTCCAGAAGCCTGGATGGTCGGGGATGGACGGAGGGGTGCTCCAGAGAAATAGCCAGGCTGGTCCCAAGCATCCAAATAGCAGTTACAGGGGGACAGCTGTAGAAGAGAGGTCCCAGGTGGGGCTGGGGACCCGAGGGAAGCAGAGCCAGAGGCAGGAAGGCAGGATGTCAGCTCCCGGGGCAGGGACAGGGAGGGGGAGTGGAGTCGCAGGGAGGACCTAGAGAGATAAGGTGACTCTCCACTGCCTGTGGCTGGGATGTCACCAACGACCTTGGGGAACAAAGGCTGCCCACAGTGGGGTGGAGGAGGAGGAGGAGCGACTGGAAGGGAGGCAAGAACAGCGGTGTGCAAGTCTCCGTGTGACTGATCTGGCGGCAGGATGGGGAGCGGGGACTGCTTGATGAGTGATGATGCCTGGAAGTCCCATAAAGCCCCGTCTGGGGCTCCCTGCTTGCACACTCCCAGGAGAAGGGGCTCACCCCTTCCAGGAGGCAGCCCCTTCCAGTGATGGGCACAGTGGGTCAGCTCTTCTTTGGGCAAATCAAGTTGCCGAGCCTGGCCCCTCCACCCACAGGCCTCCTTTGTTCCCTCGTTCTGCTGGGCTGGGCTTGCTGCCGGGACTGCTGTCATAGCCGGGGTAGCCCCCAGGTGGCGATGGTGCCCCGGGTTAGCCTCCTTACGCATCTGCCTTCCAGCTTCTCTTCCCCAGAACCGGGAACTGAGAGGACCTGGGGCCTCTGCAGCTTCCAGCTGCGCTCACCCGCATCTTGCCTGCAGCTAAGCTGTGACTGCTCCTTGTTCAGGCTGCAGTTCCCCATGGCCTGGTCCAGCATGTGCTTCATGTACCGCAAAGCAAAGGGAAACAGAAAGGGGGCTGGAGGTGGGCTACCATTGTGTATGTTTGTATGTTTGTTTGCTTTTAATCCTCATCTGAAGACATTTTTTTCATCGCTTCTAAGAGAGAGAGGAAGGGAGAAAGAGAAACCTCAATCGGTTGCCTCCCCCACACACCAGGACCAGGGATTGTAGGATGGAACCTACAACCTGGATATGTGCCCTGCCTGACCAGGAATCAAACCCACAACCTTTGGTTATAAAACAACGCTCCCACCAACTGGACCACATTGGCCAGGGCTCAGTGTATACTTTTAATTAAATACACACATGTAGTCACTATGGAAAAACATCAAGATCTCTGTTGGCTGTCTACACTTTATGATTTATTTTGGATGACACTGTGGACCCATCTCAACCTTTTCAATGCCTAACTCCTTCCCCCTCAAATGGCCCTGACCAATTGGGTTTTTTTTAAATATATTTTATTGATTAGGCTATTACAGTTGTCCCATTTTCCCCCCTTTATTCCCCTCCACCCTGCATACTCCCTCCCACCCACATCCCCCCACTTTAGTTCAGGTCCATGGGTCATACATATAGGTTCTTTGGCTTCTACATTTCCTATTCTATTCTTAACCTCCCCTGTCTATTTTCTACCCACCATTTATGCTACTTATTCTCTGTACCTTTTCCCCTTCTCTCCCCCTCCCACTCCCCCACTGATAACCCTCCATGTGATCTCCATTTCTGTGATTCCATTCCTCTTCTATTGTTTGCTTAGTTTGTTTTTTGTTTTTATTTTTGTTGTTAATAACTGTGAATTTGTCATTTTACTGTTCATATTTTTTATCTTTTTTTTCTTAGATAAGTCCCTTTAACATTTCATATAATAAGGGCTTGGTGATGATGAACTCCTTTAACTTGACCTTATCTGAGAAGCGCTTTATCTGCCCTTCCATTCTAAATGACAGCTTTGCTGGCTAGAGCAATCTTGGATGTAGGTCCTTGCCTTTCATGACTTGGAATACTTATTTCCAGCCCCTTCTTGCCTGCAAGGCTTCTTTTGAGAAATCAGCTGATAGCTTAATGGCCACTCCTTCAGTAGGTAATTAACAATTAACCGCCTCCTTTTCTCTTGCTGCTTTTAAGATTCTCTCCTTATCTTTAGTCTTAGATAATGGAATTATGATGAGCCTTAGTGTATCCTTCCTTGGGTCCAGCTTCAACTGTTAATCAAGAAATAAAAAGGCCTACCTTCCTGTCTTTGCCCCAAACTGGCTGTGTGACCCTGAGCAAAACCCTTCACTTCTCCGAGTCTAGAGATCTGGCTTAGAAAGGAGGGGCTTGGGCAGCAGCCCCTCCCTCCAACCCAGGACTCCTCCTCTCGCATTCCTGCTCTGTGTCCTCACCTTTGCTGACTCCCCTGGGGAGTGCTGTTCTTCTTCCACAGACCTCGCTTATTCTTGTAAAAATTAATAATTACTGAAACCTAGAACTCAACTGATGGGTCGAACTACAGATTAGACCCAACTGAAGAGCTAACGCACTGGAGAAATGTGTTCAGAATGCTTAAAATGCACCAGTAAGATGCATACTTACCAGGAGAACATGAAAGAGGTTGAAAGAGAGAAACAGACATAATGTGAAGATCTAACTATATCGAGTTTGAGTAGCAGAGGAAAGAATAGAGAGAATGGAGGAAAAGCCATTTTTAAAGAAAGTGCCTGATGAAAAACTGAATCCACAAAATCCACAAAGACCCCATGAATCTTGAAGAAGTCCACAGCTGGGCACCTGATTGGGCAGAATGCCAAAGACAGAGGAGCTTGGGCGCAGGCTGAGCAGGAGGCCAGACCACTTACCCAGGGACAGCTCGTGCTGCTTGCCAGCTACCACGGGAGACTCAAGGCGATGGGGCACCATCCACACAGTGTGGAACGTCTCTCCCAACCTCGAAACTGTTAAACCACTGTGCAAGAATGAGCGTCAAAGAAAGAGAATCACAGATCAAAAACAGCGAGTTCCCCACCAAGAGAACTGAACTTGATGAACTTCTAAAGAATAAACTTCAAAAGCCTGGGAAAGAGTCCCAGAAACAAGGTCAGTAATGCGAGAGGAGACAGGGGCTGAGCATATGGTGAACACAGATGTCAGTCCAGATGGACCCTCATTTCCTTGCGCTGGGACTGGGGTAGTGGCAGCCCCTCCTCACGGGCACCGTCTGGGCTGTGTGCTCCCAGACACCAGGGACTGGGACTGCTACCTTCGGGGGTGCCCCAGAGCATCACAACCCTTCTCACCCAAGAATCAGCACAGACCTACTCAATGGAGGTCATTCCTAGGGTTATTCCCAGAGAGAGGACCAGTCAGGGTAAGGTACAGGGCTCTGAGACCTTTCTTTTAAGGTGTTTTTAAAGTGGTGTGGTGTTCATTATTATGATCTTCAGTAATTTTTTTTTAAATCCTCACCTGAGGACTTTTTTTTCCTCATTGTTTTTAGAGAGAGAGGATGAGATAGGGAAACATCAGTGTGAGAGCGAGACATTGATTGGTTGCCTCCCCTATGTGCCCAGACCAGGGATCAAACCTGCAACATAGGCATGTGGCCTAACCAGGAATTGAACCCATGATCTTTCAGTTACCGGATGACGCTCCAACCAACTGTGCCCCACTGGCCAGGGCAGTATTTTTCAAATACAAACATGCAAAAAAAAAAAAAAAAAAAAAAGGAGGTTTTTACTTTGAAACCATACATGGGTGGATCCAAGGATCCAATGGCCACTTGGTGCTCACAATCATAACAAACACCCACAGCTTGGGGCTGCAAAACCACAGAGGCTTCAAGCTTTTGCAACCAAGGAAAAGCCATTCTTCTCAGCCTAGGGACAGTGGGCTCTTCTCCCAGTTTAGAAAAAAAGTTTTCAGAATTTCAAAAGTAATGTACGTTCATCATAAAAAATGAAAACAATGTGGAAATGCAATCAGGTTTTACCCTCTTCCCCACCCTTCCTCCTATTCCCACATCTCTGAAGAGCGCCCTATTAATATTGTGGTGTACCTTGCTGGGCTATTTTCTATGCATTTACAAATATATGCATAGTATAACAAATATATATAGACATATGGATATAAAAGTATGTCATTTATATTTAGGTATTATTTGTATAAATACAGGTATATATGCACATTTACATATATGTAAATACAAATGCATATAAATAAATATATGTAAATATGTGGGTATATGCATATATCTATATATATATATCTCCCTCTTTCCCCCCTCTATATCTTTATATATATTAAAGATTGTATTTATTTATTTTTAGAGAGGGGAAAGAGAAAGAGAGGGAAACATCCATGTGTGTTTGCCTCCCACACGCCCCCAACTGGGGACCGGACCCACAACCCAGGCGTGTGCCCTGACGGGGAAGCCAACTGGCGACCCTTCGTTTCACAGGCCTGCGCTCAATCCACTGAGCTACACCAGCCAGAGCTTAAAATCTATTTTTGATATGGCAATTTAACTTCTAAGAATTTATCCTATTTAAATACATGAAATATATGCAGAGGAATGCCCCCTTAAGTTTCATTAGTAAATACTAAAAAACAAGACTTATATACCATATAGCATATGTATGTATACATACACAGAGAGAAGAGTGAAAGAAGAAAGAGTTCTTTTTTACCTAAGTGGGAACTGGCATCTTTGCTGAAGCGCACACGTGGGGAGTCTCGCCCTCGGGGTGCACTGACCACACGTATGCAGCCAGGACTGTAATGCTTCCCAGGGACGGGCGTCTAGATTGTTTCCTTTCTTCTTCTTCTTCTTCTTCTTCTTCCTCTTCCTCTTCCTCTTCCCCTTCCCCCTCCCCTTCCTCCTCTCCTCCTTCTCCTCCTTCTTCCTCTCCTTCTCCTTCTTCCTTCTTCCTTCTTCTTTCTTCTTCTTTCTTCTTTCTTCTTCTTCTTTTTTTTTGTATTGACAGCTGATGCTTCAGTGAACTTTCTAGCATTTATATTAAGTGCAAGTACTCATGCAGAAAATCCCTAGAAGTGAAACTTCCAGAGCCATTCACTCGTTAACCAGCGCGGCGAGGGCCCTCCCACAGGCGGACGCCAGCGTCTGCGCCTGCGCAGTGCGGGAGCACGCTGCAGGCCGCTGACTCTCGGTGTGCGCCCCTCTTCTTCACCACGGCCGCCTAATGTTCGCATAGAGGCCACTCAGAACACCATCCCCACAAAATGTATCCTGGAAACAAAATAAAAGATTCTTGAGTCAGGTTGGGAAGTTGTTTGAGCCTGAGTTAAACAACTCACTTGGTTTCTTCCTTGCAAGCCTTCTCGGACTCCTTGGCCGCCAGCGTCCATTCAGGGGAGGGTAGAGCATTTTCCAAAGCTATTTGCCCACGGAGCCTTTTTCCCATGGAGCGTCTCACGGGCCAGGCGTGGCGGAGGCCTGACTTGGGGGCTGCTGGTTTCCCTTCTCTGTGACGGTTCTCACCCGGTGCCCGCAGGGGTGGGTTTGCCCCCATCTCATGGGTAATAACACTCAGGCTCGCTGGGGCAGGTGAGCTGCTTCGGGTCACCTGGCTGACAAACAGCAGAGATGGGCGTAGTCATTCGCTCTTCAGCTTCCTGTCTCAAGCCCAAGCCTCTTTCCCGACTTTCTCCTGCGGCGTTCAAGCCTCCTTCCCAGGCCGAACGCTGCAGAGCCTGCCTCCGGAGTGCGGGCTGGCTGGTGGGAAGTCGGAAGACATGTATCAGGGAGCCCTCGGAGGCGAGCTGTGGGGTGAGGGACAGGAGCAAAGCGTTATGTCAGCCTTTCCAGGCTTCTCCGGGAACTCCCGCTGCCACCCACACGGGAGAATGAGGAGCGGCCTCCCAGGTGCTGTCACTTCTGCCCCGGGCCCCACCCATCTCCCCTTCCAGGCCTGCTCTGGTTGCAGGCAGGTGAGATGGTAGGTAGAGTCCACGGATACCGGGTTGAAAGCTGGGAGGGAGGCTGCAACCCGGAGTGCTTGGGAGGCCGGGAGCAAAGAGGCCCACGGGGGAGGTTTGGGAAGAGAACTGTCCTAGGCCTGGCTCATTGTCTCCTTCCTCCACGACCTGCGCTACCAAGGAGTTTGCTACCTGGATGGGTGGGAGAGTATTTTCTGGGTGGTTGTGTTTTTTCTTTTTATAGTATTCTTTACCTGTTTTTTGCCTCCTTTCTCTGTTAGAAGTACTTTCATGTAGGGCATTCCCTTCCTCCAGCACAAAGCTGTATAGGTGGTAGAAAGAGTGGAGAGAGTGGTGGCCTGGCGTCAGCTGGCTCCCTGAGGACTGGGGCAGGCAGTCCATCTCGGGCTTTCAGTTCCGGATCTGGGCTTCAGCTTCCGGAGCCCAGCAGCCGCCTGGGGGTGGCTGCAGCACCACAGAAATCCCAGGAGACTTGATGTCCCAAGCTATGCTGGGAAGCTCCGCTTTCCCTCCCTTCCCTAGGCTCACGGTGGGTCCTGAGTGAATGGTTCAGAATAGACGTTGGGACCACTTGATTCAGTTTGAAGAGTGAGATAAATTGTCCCTGCATCTGGGCAGAGGACACCTCCTGGTGACGCAGGTTCCAAGGGCGCCATGTCTCTCCCTGGACCCAGCCAGACAGCGCAGGCACTTTGTCTGCCTGAGCCCCAGGCCTTGGTGAGTTAGTGCTGAGATCAGCTGCAGCCCAGCCTCAGCAATTCTGAGCCAGAGTGACACCCTTCTCCTCCCCTGCTCCCTGCCACAAGCCCACCCTGCACCTTGAGGGCAAGGGCACCCAGACCAGTGGAGGCGGCATCTCTTCACCTGCCTGGCATGTGCCAGGACCCAAACAGCTGGGTGTGCAGAGGGAAGAATGTCAGCCTTCACAGCTGCTGTGCTACCCACCAGGGTAGGAGGGGGCAGGAACAGGGCGTGGCAGCAGGTCTGGAGGCTCCGAGCCTGCCCAGACATCTGGCTGGCTCAGGAGGGCCAGCGTGCTGACAAGTGTGGGCTGACCCAAGGCCTAGGCTGCTGAGCACTGGTAACCACGGTATTTGGCAACAACTGAGCGGGTGAGGGGATGGGTGGATGGAAACCTCAGAGTCATTCCCTGCACAATGCGGGTAATAGCAGGGTGGTGGGGGATTAAATGACATACATGTGTGGAACTTAGAACAGTTCTGGTAGGTACTCAGACATCCCAGGTATGATTATGGGTCCAGCCCATAGGGCACAGCAGGTTTCACGTCTGATTCATGTCCTCCCTGCCACAGAAGTACAAAACAACAAAGTCACGGTAACAACAGAAATTGCCTCACACCGAGTCAGTCCTCTGGAAGCCCTGTGAGGTAAGGACCATGTTTGAGCCCGTTTTGTAGCTGGGTGGATGGACGCAGAGCGGCCGTGATTCACCACAAACGATGTGCTGAGGCTGATACGTAGCGAGGAGGCGCGTGGCCGCCCAGCGGGGGACAGAGCGTGCCCTGGTGCAGGCCAAGCTGGTTCCTTTCCTCCCTCCACCCTCTCTCCCCACCACCACCTCAGAGAAGCCTGCGGAGGCAGGTGTGGGAACCTGCCTTTCACAGATGGGGAGGCAGCACTGACAGGTGAGGAGCTGACCTTCTTCTCTCTGGGTGGCCTCCCCAGGTGGCCTTGGTCCCCAGCCTACCTCCCACTCCCTGCTCCACTCCTCTGACCCTCCCCAACTGGGCCAGCTAGGCGTTGCTCACTCCAGGATGTCTTCCCTCCCTGGCTCACCTGACCAGGGAGGGCTCCTTGGAAGTGGGTGGAGCCCCTTCCTTTTCCACAGGACTTTGGTGAACCAGAGACACTCCCTGTTACTCCCCGCCTGCAGGTGTTGGCCAAGCCGGGAGGCAACCAAAAGAATTGTGTACGGAAAAGTTCATCCCACAGCTATTGTAGCTCTCTGCCAGGCACCAGAACCCGAGACTCAGTCTGGGAGTTCCTTAACAGGTGAATGTTGTCACCTTGGGTAATGCCGTGCTGACCCAGAGAGGGGACCTAGGTTTCAAATCTTAAGATCAGAAGAGAGAACCCTTTAATAAGCTCCAGCTTGCTTCCTTCCATGTAAGGGGGTCCACACCCTCAAAAGGCTGGTGTGGCTCTGCCAAGGTCCCTTCCCTCCTGCTCCCTGCTCACATGGGGTTAGCGCCATGGAAAAACCGTGGCTCTGTGTCATGTCCCCAGCGGTAAGATGTGCAAATGGTGTGACGTAGAGAAACGACACTGGGCACAGAGTTGGCGCTCCATACACAGCTTTATTTCTCAGCACAAATGGCCGTTTCCTTCTCAAACACAAACCTGCTCAAACCACCCCCACTATGGCTTCTGGCTGAAGGTCACAGCAAGGTCCCCTGTTCTGTTTTGCCCTGCTGGCCTTTCCTGCCTGCTTCCTGCCACCCCTACTGCCCCATCCATCCTCCAGTCCAGCAAAACTTCGCAGTGTCCCTCAGCAGTGTTCCTGTTCACGGCGCTGTGTCCCTGGACACTCTGGGTCCTCCTGCGAAGCACCACTGCCTGCCCAGCAAGCTCCTGCCGGCCCTTTTCCCCTTCTGTCCTCCTCCAAAGGGATCTCAGATGCCCCCCGCACTCCCCTCCCAGCATCCATCACGTCTTCCTCTCTTCTCTCAGGGGCTTGTCGTGAGGTTCTTTTACATTTATCCTACCTGCCATTTCTCTTATTCTTTTCTTGTTTCTCTGGCACTCCTTATTATAGGGCTTGCCTTAGAGACACCAAGGTGGGTAGAAGGGTTGTTTACTTCTGAGGCTGTCAGAGTGTGGGGCACGTGGTTGCCCCCTGAACCCACGGCTCGCCTGGGCCCTGTTTGTTGGAATGTTCAACAAACAGAACTCAGTGACTCCTCTCCAAGCTGGTATCCCAGCAGGTGCCACATCCTGCCTCTCAGTATTAAGGCTCCTACCGCACCAGGGGGTGGTTGGGTCCAGGGAATCCTGCCCCTGCACTTGAGCAGGGCCAGGCCGGGAGGCTGTGTGTCTCTGTGCCTGCACCGGGCGAGGCCTTCCGGCCAGGACCAGCTCAAAGGCCTCCTTGGCCATCAGAGTCTCAGACCCTGGCTCTGAGCCCCGGTGGAGGCCTGTGCTGGAAGGATTCCTTCCTCCTTAATTAGGGCTAAAGGTATATAGGTCTCCCATCCACCACATTCAGATTTGGGCCAGGACACGGCCCATCTGGAGTTCTCTTTGGCTTCTCAGAATGCTTTGAACACTTTCCTGTGCTGGGGACTCCCCCACCTTGACACCCACTCCTCCAGAGAGAAGCTTTTCCAGCCTCCTTACAGCCGGGCATCTCCTGGGACGGACATAAGCACCGTCCAGACGCAACACCTTGCTCTGGGCAGGCTCTTAGGAAACAGAGGTGACTCGGAACAAGCAGCCCCAGCAGGGCACTGAGGGAAAGACAACAATGCGGGGAGGTGGCCAGTATTCTAGGAGCATGAACTGTGGAGGCTTGCAGGGAGGGGTCCCCTTTTACTCATTGGCTGATTACCCTGTCCTGGCAGTGAGGTGTCCTATAAAGTAAACCAGGGTTAACGTCTGAAGCCTTGAGTTTGAGTCCATTTTACCCCTTTTTAGCTGGAACCTTGGGCAAATCACCACATCTTCAGGACCTCTGTTTTCTTAGCTGTGCCTTGAAGGACGTGGGAAGGTCAGACGAGGCAATGGGTGTAAAGTGTCTTTGAAGAAAACGGTTAAGCACTTTATAAATCTTCACTTTTATTTTTTAAAATATTTTATTTATTTACTTTAAGAGAGAGAGGAAGGGAGGGAGAAGGAGAAGGAGAAAAACAGCAATGTGCAAGAGAAACATGGATCGGTTGCCTCTCGCACTCCTCCAAGGGGGGACCTGGCCCACAACCCAGGCATGTGCTCTGACCGGAAATCAAGCCAGTGACCTTTCAGTTCACAGGCCGACACTCAGTCCACTGAGCCACACCAGCCAGGTTTTTTTTTTTCTAGTGTGTTTCATCGATTCTGGCACACTGTTGGCCCTTGAAATATTCTGTTGAATGAGTGAATGAATGAATGAACGAACAAACAAATGAACAAACCAACAGATGACTGAATGGATAGCAGACACTCGGGAAAAGCTTTAACAAGAAAATTGTCACTTTGGGCTCTCTTATTCAGCTAATGAGCTAAGAACTTCACAGATAGTCTCTTATTAAATTTTCACAGTAACCTTGTGAGATGATTGCTACCATCTTATAGATGAGGAAACCGAGGCCCAGAGATGCTGAGTAATTTGCCTAAGGTCACACGCCTCTTCCGTGGCAGGCCTGGGAGTCACGCTCCAGGCTTTGTTCTTGTCCACTTGTTTCAATCCCTTCTGCGCTGTGTACACAGGCATTGCCCAACAGTCTCAGCCTAGGTCACCCAACCTCTCAAGACTACATAAAACACAACTTTAATCCGCTGCTATGGAGTCTTCTTTGACTCCTGGCACAGGGCCACTGTTTGACTTGGCCAATTTGGGGAGCAAGTCAAGGATGGCAGTTTCTGAGAGGCTGTTTCATTGAAAGCACCCTTGTTTCCAGCCTCACCAGGGCCAGGAGCGAAGGCTTTCCTGCTCTCTGAATCCCTCCCACCCAGGGCCTATGTAGTCCCCACGAGCTTCCACGGCGGGTCCACCCTGACCACCACCTCCTGTCACCTCGGCTGTCCCCAGAGGCAGGCAGGATGGAAAGCATCACCCCTATCTAAGGTAAAGAGTTCAAGGTCACTGCTGCCACAAGTCCACACAGAAACACAAACCCAGATCTTTGGAGTCTACAGCCAGAATCCCCTCTACCAAGTGGCGTGGCCTAAGGTTTGAGCCCAGAAACTTCCTGGACACAGGAGTTTTCTTGACACTGGCTGGGAGCAACAGGTCTTAGACCATCAGCCTTTGCTCTATTGATTCTTTTGGGGCCCTTGCAGGGAACAGTGTATGTGTACAGAAAAAAAACATTGGGTGTCCCCCTTGTGTGGCTGGAGGGACTCAAGAGCGGAACAGGAAAAATCCTCTCCCATAGAGCGGCTGGGATGTCCGTGAGATACAAAGAAGAGTGTCTAGGTGTTTTAGAGATGAAGTCTGCCATGCCAGGGGGGCAGAATAGCATCAAAGAATCTGGAGACCTGGAGGTGGAAGGCCAGTGCCTGGGTGGTCTGTTTGCTCTGAAGTCCGTGCAGTCAGTAGAGAGGATGCTCCTTTTGGACCAGACAGCGCCTCATATGTGGGGACATCCCAGGTCTGGTGATGCTTAGGACAGATGAGGAGCCCCAGGACTTCCAGAGATCTGGGTCAATGCCGCTTTCATTCTCTTCCCTGCTGGCTGCTTTGAGCAGTTTCATTTAACTGAAAAGCAAAAATCCTCTGATCACCTGCTCTAAATCAAGGTATGATATTTGTGGTAATGAGGAGGAGGGCGATGACAAGCAGGTGAGCTGAGGCTGCAGCGTGGCAGTGCCTGGGGAGAGGGCTGAGTCTGATCTCAGCTGGCTGGCTGGCGTCTGGCCGCAGCCCTGCAGAAGGGTCTTGTCTGACACCCTAACAGCATCGCTGCAGACTCCCAAGGAGTGAGGAGGTGGAGGAGCTTGGGAAGCTAGGGTGCACCTTTAAAAACAGAAGTTGAAAGCATCATGTCCACACAAGGGCTCGTACATGAATAATCAGAGCAGCATTGTGTGTGATACCAAAAGTGGAAGAACACAAGCATCCATCACCAGGAGTGGAGTCGCCCCCGGGATACAGCCGCACAGTGGGGTCCTACTCAGCAGTGAAAAGGCATGATCTCCTGGCACACGGACGAACCTCAAAAACGTTATGCTGACTGAGGAAGTCAGACACAAAAGGCCATATTCTGTATGAGTCCACGTGGATGAAATTTCTAGAAAAGGCAGGCTGCTGGAGCTGGGTGTGGCCCTGGGATGGACGGAAGATGGGCCTGGGGGAATTCGTTGGGGGAGTGGGAACATTTCTGAGCTGGGTTGCACAAGTCTGCGAACATATTAAAGCTCATTGAACTGTACACTGAAAAGAGGTGAACTTTATGGCATGTCACTCATATGTCAAAAAATATTGGAAATCCTTCACTTTTGTCAAGTCCATCCCAGAGCTCCCTTGGGCGCCAGCCTGGGAGGACAGGGCGCACTCCCGCCTCCTCCTCCTCGAGAGGGAGATAAGCTCTGTTGGAGCCTTCTCTAATGCAATGGTTCTCAAGATGGGACCTGTGGGCCACCCGCAGGCAGCAGCCCCTGGGGGCTGTCAGAACTGCAGATCTCGGGACCTGGGACCTGGCTCTGAGCGGCTGAGTCAGACGCGCTGGAGGTGGGACCCTGCAATCAGAGCTTGGCTGGAGCCACCCTCCAGGGGAGTGAGGAACGTGGCCTCATGGACGGGGGAGGGGAGAGCAGGAAGGTCATCTTGCGTTGAGTATCCCTGTGTGCAACTGCTTGACATGCCCTGAGTCACACCATCCCCACAGCCACCATGTGATGTCCACATTATTGACCCGATTTTATAGACAAAGAAACTACGGTTCCAAGAGATTGCCAGTTAATAAGCAGACAGAGCTTACACTTGAAACCAACATCATCTAGCATGTCAACTGTAATTGAAAAAAAAATT
This sequence comes from Anoura caudifer, assembly GCA_004027475.1. Taxonomy (NCBI): domain Eukaryota; kingdom Metazoa; phylum Chordata; class Mammalia; order Chiroptera; family Phyllostomidae; genus Anoura; species Anoura caudifer. The sequence goes on along the minus strand of PVKU01000471.1, from coordinate 428,021 downwards.
TTTTTTAAATTTTTAAATAAGGGGACAGAGCTGGGATCAAAGACTCAGGTTTCTGATGTGAAACATACCTGCTCCTCCACCCCACCAACTCTGTGAATGTGAGCGACATTCATTGTGCCTGGGAGCCCAGAGAGGGGACAGAGAACTGAAATAAACAGCCCACCAGGTTCTATCTTGGAACAAAGTGTGGGCATAAAAAAAAAAAGAAAAGAAAAGAAAAGAACGGTAAGTGCAGTACTCAACACAGCCCAGCGTTTTCCTCAAGGCTGAAGCGGTAGTCTTTGTTTAAGGCAATATTGTTTACTCCCAAGGGACAGGGGGTGGGAGAATTTAGAACTAGCTGCTTGGACAGAAGCCCAGGAGGTCCTGACTCAGTTCCTGGGGATCCTGGAATGTGAGGGTTGGGGATACAGAGAGAGCGGAACTCGGGGATCCTGGCCAGAGAGCATGAGAGTCTCTGGGGACCCAGAGGGCGGGGCTGTGGCTTGCAGATGCGTGAATGACATAATGTCTGCCTGGCCTGTACACACCAGTCCTTCTCGGAGTGGCCCTTCCAAGCCTTGGGGCCACAGGCCCCGCCCTGGCTTTGGCCTGCTGTTTGTTCTGGGGGTGCTCAAGGAACTGAGGCTGACCAGCTGGGGCCTTCTGCTTAAACCCAGCACTGCCTGAAGCTTGGCTCAAAGCCACACCTCAGGCCACCCTGCCGGGGGTCACTTCCTTTGGTCATTCTACACTTTGCGGCTGTCTGCTTTGCATGGCCCTCCCACGCAGGGTTCGTGTGCCCTGCTTTTCCCACCAGGATCGCCATTGACTGTCAGACTTGACCAAACAGAGAGGCTCTTCAGAGACAAGAAAGGGCTTACCCTGGGGAAGGGCAGGGCTGAGGAGCTGGTTGAATGATAATAATCCCTTGCCTTCATGTGGAGTTTGGACATTTTCCAAGTGCTGTTGTGTGTGACCTCCCAGGCCCTCTTGCTAACCCTGTGTGATAGAGGGTTCGTAACCGCTCACTTTGTAGACAAGCAATGTGGGGCTCACAAAGTTCAACTGACTGGCCCAGGATCACCCACTAGTGCCCTGGCTGGTGTGGCTCAGGGGATTGAGCGCTGGCCTGTGAACCGAAAGGTTTCTGGGTTTGGTTCCCAGTCAGGGCACATGCCTGGGTTGTGGGCCATGCAAGAGGCGACCAATTGATATTTCTCTCCCTCTTCCCCCTGCCCTTCCCCTCTCTCTAAAAAGGAATGATTTTTTAAAAAATTATTAAAAAGATCACCCACTAGTGTTAAAGCCAATGCCCAATGCTCATGACCAGACATTGGGCCCCAAATTCCTTGCTCAGTGCTTCATTCCTGGTGACATGAACCGTATCCCCAGGGTCCAGAGCCGAAAGAGGAGCCAGCGAGATGACACTGAGCACACCCCTCTGATTCTCTTGGGAACAAAGCATGGGTGCTTTTCCTGCCCATTGGCTGAACAGCGTCCTCACCAGCGGTTTTCCAGCGTAAACTGGGCAGCGAGTCCCCAGCTCCAGCAAGCGAACCGGGCAAGCGCTGCTTCTGCCTGCCAGGGATGGGACTGGTGACCGTGAGACCTCCTCCCGGGTCCACGGGCAGCCTGGAAACAGCTCTCTGCTCCTGCCCATTTAGGCTTTTCTGTTTTTTTTTTTGCTGTTGTTTTAATCAAAAAGTAACACTGATTATTAAGGGGTTTCAAAATGCTGAAGCAGAATCATGATAGTCAGGGTCCACATACCCAACGTGCAGTATCATGAACAGTTAAGAGTTGAAAGAGATGGCATTGTATAACCATTGAAGTGCAAATCCTTTCCAAATTCTATTCTATTTTTATTGAATTTATTGGACTGCCATTGATTAATAAAATTATGTAGGTTTCAAGTGTACAATTCTATAACCCATCATTTGTTCATTGTATTGTGTGTTCAAGTCTTTTCTGTTTTTTTGCATGTTGTAAATGATAAAACTCATAGCCTGTCATGGTTGGCCTGTGTCCCTTCCAATAGAGCTGAAACACAATAAGGATGATGATGATGGTCCTCGATTCCACTTACCATGGGCGTACTGGGCCCTGGTACATTTCATGCATCATCTAAGATTTTATTTATTTATTTTTAGAGAGAGGGGAGGGAGGGAGAAAGAGAGGGAAAGAAACAGACTGGTTGCCTCTTGCACACCCCCAACTGGGGACCTGATCTACAATCCAGGCATGTGTCCTGACTGGGGATGGAACCTGCGATCCTTTGGTTCCCAGGCCAACATTCAATTCAACCCACTGAGTGACACCAGCCACGGTTCATGCATCATTGAAAGGTCTCACAGCTCATAATGAAGGAGCCAGGACTACAGCTCAGATTCAGGGTGCCTTGGGAGTGCATAACATCATACGTCCCTCCCATGCTTTTAAGGAAGGATGCTGAACACCCCCATGGGTCCCCGGTCTGGGACAGGCAGCTATCGAACCCAGATGCTGCATGGTGCCTTGTGGGATCTCAGCCAAGTTCTCTGGGGCAGGGGCTTCTTTTCATTCATAAATCCATAACCATGTCCCTGGGAAGAGCTTTGTCACCTGGGTGACCTGGAGAGCCAAACCAGGTGGCCATGTCGCTCTCCACAGGTTGGGTCCTGGACAGGAGCACCGACTACCCGGTATTCCCCACCGACATCAGCGTAGGGGAAATGCCAAATGCCTGGGGGCAGCTTTCACAGGCAGGGGCCTGAGCGGGGAGTGGGGGGGTGGCCTGTCCTGATGCAGATGTGTGTTCCTGGCTGTGGCCTCCGGCTCCCTGAGTTCATCTCTTCCAACTGCCCTGTCCCCCTGCTTTTTTAATTTTTAAAGTCTATTTTTCTTTAATAGAATAAATTTTGTATGTGATATCATATAAATTTAAGGTATGGAATGCTACTTTGATACATTTATATATCGTAATATGATTGCTGATGTAATAATGTTTTTTGTTTTTTATTGATTGATTTTAGAGAGAGAAAGGAAGGGAGGGGAGAGAGAAAAAGAGAGAAAGACAATGATTTGTTGTTCCACTTAGTTGCGCACTCATTGGTTGCTTCTTGTATGCACCCTGACCAGGGATCGAACCAGCAACCTTGGTGTATCAGGATGATGCTCCAACCAACTGAGCTGCCAGCCAGGTCTAGAATCACTTATTTTGTATTTATGAACTCTTTTGCATCTAGCTTCTTTCTTTCAACACAATATTTTTGAGATTTATCTGTGTTGTTGCATGTACCAGTAAAATGGTCTTTTTTTTATTACTGTAGAGTATTCACTTATGACTATACCACAACTTGCTTATCCATTCCTTTGCAGATTTGTAGGTTAGTTCTAGTTTTTGACTGTTTTAGAACAAAGGTGTACTGAACATTTTGGCGCAAACCTTTTTTTTGACACTTGCATCTATTTCTCTAAAGCACATGATTAGGACAAGAATTGCTGGATCATAGAGGTGTTATATGATCAATATTATTAGAAACTAATAGGATTTAGTGCATATATTTTCCTGCTCTTTCTCCAGTGGCATCCCCTCCCCTTCCTCCCTCTGGCCTCTGTAGCATTGCATTTGTTTTTTTTTCTGTTGGCATTTAGCTTCTTTGTTAGATTAGGGTCAAGTCGTTCACATGCTCATTTGCATAATGTACATTTCTTGAATGCTAACTATGCACATGGCACTAGTGTATGAATAAGACATCCATCCCAAGGAGCCTACAGCAGCTAGCAGAGAGGTTCTAAACATAAATAATCATAATATGACAAGGAAGAAGATGCCGAGTGGCCAAACTAAGTTGAAATAAAGCATGATAGGGGTTCAGAGATGAGAAGGATCATTTCCAATGGGGAAATCAGAAAAGGCTTCATGGAGGAGACGTTTGGGTTCAGCACAGAAGAAGAAAATTCAATTAAAAAATGTTCAGAACGTAGTTATAAGGGGTGGGCGGGATGAGCTTTCTGGATGGAGGGCACAGTGCGGACCAGAGAGGGATCTGTAAACCTTTGGAGTGTGTGATCCTTAAGCCCATGAAGACAGAGGCCACGGTGGCCTAGCTGGCTCACTGCCACATCGCCAGGGTCTGGCCTGGGTTGGCCCTCAGAAGATACTCAGGAAAAATGTGTGGCTTTGAACAGTGAGTGCCTCAGTTTGGCTGGAGCACAGGGAGGCTAGAGAGAAGCAGTGGGAGAAGGATAATGCTTCATTTATCCACTGCTGTGCAACAAATTGCCTCAGAGCTTAGTGGCTTAATTCAACAAGAAACTTTATTATCTCTCACAGTTTCTGCAGATCAGGAATTCGAGAAGGGCTGGGCTGGCCAGCTCTGGCTTGGAGTCTCAGGCACTAGAGTCACATGTTGGCCGGGGCACAGTTTTCTGCGGCTTGACTAAGGCTGGGGTACCCCCTTCCCCCGCTCACGCACAGGCCTGGCGAGCTGGCCTGGCTTTGGTGGGATTCCTGACTCCCCTCCCCCAGGGGCTCCTGCAGTGTGGTGGCTGACTTTTCCACAGTGACTGAGCCATCAGAGAGAAAGGGAAAGGATGACATTTTAACCGTTTTATGGCCTGGCCTATGCCCCATTGTACGTATTAGGAGCAAGTCGCTAAGTCTGGCCCCCACCCAAGGGGAGGGGAATTCAACTGCATCTTTGAAAAATAAAAGTGTCCAAGAATGTTCCGACATATTTTAAAGATTTTATTTATTTATTTTTAGAGAGCGGGGAAGGGAGGGAGAGCGAGAGGGAGAGCAACACCAATGCATGAGGGAAACATCGATCGGTTGCCTCCTGCACGTGGCCCTCCGGGGACCTGGCCCAAAACCCAGGCATATGCCCTGACTGGGAATCGAACTGGTGACCATTCACGTTGCAGCACAATGCCCAACCAACTGAACCATGCTGGTCAGGGCTTCGGACATATTTTGAATCACCACAGATACTGAGAGTGGGAAGGTTTGTCTTTTCAGAGCTCATGGCTCTTGGGGCCAAGTGGGACTCCAAGGGTCTCAGTAGTCCTGCCCTGATGTTGTCTATCCAGGGGACCATGAGCCCTGGCAGGAGACGAGACAGATAGAGGAGCAACGGAGGGAAGATGTGCCGCACACTGCAGAGGGTTCGGAAGTGGCTCAGACCAGGGCAGGAGGCCCTCCCCAGCTGGCGAGCACATAATCTGAGGGCATGACCCTTTGCCCCGGGAGTCAGGGAAGGCCTAGGGGTGGGGGTGGCATCTGATCTGCATTCTTCCAAAGCCCACATTGCTCCCCCAAGCGTGGGGCTGAGTATATCCCCCGAGAGCTAAATTTGCATGGGCTGCCTGCCCAGAGAGTGTTGGAAGCCACACCTGGGAGCCCAGGCCTTGGGGGGCTGCCACCCACCATAGCAGCAGACGTTGTCTCCACTGTACACCTGGTGAGATGTTTTGGTGCCATGCGCTGGTGGCACGCCGCTTTTCAGACGGCTACAGCTTTTCCCACGGGAAAACCACAATTTCCGGGGGTGGTTTAAGTGCCCTGGATATTGTGCGTTCCAACTTCTCTGGCCCATTTCCCCCTGTCAAGGGTCCTTCACCATTGACAATCTTCTCTGCTCCAGCTCTGAGAGAGCCTGGAGGGCCACCCCTCACCTGTCTCTCTCCCCGTAACAGCTCACGCTCAGGAGAAGTTTCAGGATTTGCTCAGTGACTGGTTGGGTCTGGGGAACTCCTACTGCCCCCCAGGAAGCAGCAAATGCCACCCCTGGGCCTTTCCCGTTTGCTGTCACAGACAGCAATGCCACCGCTTGCCTGCATCTTCCCAGGTGGGTGCCAGGACCCTCGGGCAGGCTCCTCTGGGCCTGTGAGGAGTCGGGCTGTGGGGATTATCATACGTGCGCATATTTAGCAGTCAGTCTTGGGCAAAGAGAACACTGCATTGCCACTCCTTTTGATGTGCTGGTTGCGGATTTCCTGGATCTGGCTGTGTGACCTTGAAAAGTTGTACAGCCTCTCTGAGCCTTCTCTGTTGAAGAGGGCGCAGATACCAACCTCACTGTGAGAATTAAAAGATGTGATGTGCGTAAAACTTTGAGCTCTTCTTGAAACTCAGCAAGGGTTGGGCAAATGGGACATTTCTGTCCTGCCCTCCTTGCAGGGCTGCTGTGAGGGCTGGCAATGTGTTGTGGGTGCTGGACAGAGGAGGTCTGTACCTATTCTGGTATCCTATGCAGAAAGTCCCTCCCCATCTTCTGTGAACCTTGGGAAGCAGAGGGAAGGTGCAGAGGAGAGAGGCTGAGTACCTGGGCTGCGGTGGGCCCCAGCCTGTGCTCTCACACACTTTCTTGTTCTTCACGAAACCCAGGGAGGTGGGGATTATTCCTCCATCACACCTTCACCACTGAGGCTCAGAGACTCCTGACCTGCCAGCAGGGCTCCTTTAAGCCCCAGCCCAGATCAGCCAGGAGCTAGAGCCCCTTGGTGGGGAGGAGAGGGGTAAGCCAGGTAAGACGGTGGGGCTGTGATCAGAAAGACATCGGCAAGCCCAGGGGGAAACGGACATTTGAGAGAGAGCCTGGGAGGCTGCTTGTAAGAAGACCAAGTGGGGCAGTCTTGAAGCTAGGAGGAGAGGCAGGCCAGCCCTGTGGATTTCAGGAGGGAGTCTTTGCGCAGAGAGGGAAGGTGGCGAAAGCAGGACTGCAAGCCAGTTCTCGGGACTCTGGGTGTGTGCTTTCGGGAGAGCTCCAAGGGCGAGTTGCTTCCTCTGGGCTGTGGCTGAGGGCCAGAGCGGGGGTCGGTAGACAGCCTAGAGCTTCAAAGTTCCCTTTGAATCTTTCCTAGGAAATCTTTCGGGAGATCAAAGTTCCCAGAGAGCTAGGAGTTAGGACAAACTGAACTATCTTCCTGACTCATTTAAAGACTTCTCTCGCCCTGGCTGGTGTGGCTCAGTGGATTGAGCGCTGGCCTGTGAACCAAAGGACTGCCGGTTTGACTCCCAGTCGGGGCACATGCCTGGGTTGTGGGCTGGGTCCCCAGTTGAGGGTGTGTGACAAGCAGCCACACATTGATGTTTCTTTCCCTCTCTAGGAAAGAAAAAAAAATTCTCTCCTTCAGGAAGGTCATGTCTTGACCATTTTCTGTCACAAAAATTGCTCTCATTTTCACGTTGCTAAAAGCAACCAAAAACTTTACTACAAGCTGTACTCTTCTCCCCACCCCGGGTCCCCGCCCCCATTCCACCTTCCTCTACCCTGGCTGTCAGATGACAAAGCCTTACACACACACACAGGCATGCACACGTGCTCTGCACGTGTGTTCTGCCCAGTGGCTTCCCGAAGTCGACTGAGTCCACACCAGATGCCCTCCTCTGTCTGTCAAGGCTGTCCCATCCCAGGCCCAGTTGGTTCATTGGCTGCCGCTCCTGCCATTCTGTGCTCACTTGCAGATTCCCAAAAGGGCCTTGAATTTGAAGCTGCCCTGTTTTTCCTACTGGAATGCCCTTCCCCCTCTCCCTCCTCTGCCTTTAAAATCTTATCTTTCAGGCCCATTTCCTAGAACTCCTCCTCTCAGACTCTCCTTGACCCCAGCCTCCATCCCTCCCCAGCAAGAGCAGCCACTTCTCTTCGGTGCTCCAGGGAAGAGCGCTGGTCCTCTACCACACGGCTCACCGAAGGCCCGCCTGGACTACAAAGCGTGGTCCTTCCCCAAAAAGTTCTGTTATGAAGCATTTCAAATGTACAGCAAAACTGAAAGAATTTTACACTTAGCACCTACTTCTCTAGCATCTTGTTTCTACCATTAACACTTTGTTATTTTTGAAAGATTTTATTTATTTATTCTTAGAGAGGGGGAGGGAGGGGGGAAGAGAGGGAGAGAGACATTAATGTGAAAGAGAAATATCGATTGGTTGCCTCTCAAACGCACCCTGACTGGGGACCGAACCAGCAACCCAGGCATGTGCCCTGACTAGGAATTGAACTGGTGGCCTTTCACTTTGCAGGATGATGCCCATCAACTGAGCCAACCAGTCAGGGCCATTAACACTTTATGATGCTTGTTTTTATCAAATATCTATCAATCTTCCCATGCTACTATCCATCTAATAATCCATATCATTTCTAATATATTTCAAAGGTAATTCTGGACATCAGTACACATCTCTCTAAATACTTCAAGGTGTGTACCATTCATTGGAATTCCATCTTTTTTCTTTTTTTTTGTTTTGAATTGCAGTTTATATACAGTGACATACGCAAATCTGAATGCGTACATTCGCAGAGTTTGGACGAACACATAAACCTGTGTTACCTGACCCCTGGCAACACATAGAACCTCACGTTGGCCCTCAGAAAGCTCCTTCCTGCCCTTCCCAGCAATCTTCCCACCTCCATCCCAAGTGGCTGCTCTTCTAATGGTTTGTCCAGTTTTGCCTGGTTTTGAACATTATATAAAACAAATCATACAGTATGTGCTCTTGTATAGGCCTTCTTCCGCTCGGCATGTGTTTGAGGTTCAGATATGTTACATGAAGTCAATAGATGTTCCTCTTTATTGCTGAGTAGTAGTCTACTGTATGGGTACACTACAGTCATTTTACCCATTCACCTGTTGATAGATGCCTGGGCTGTTTCCAGTTTGGGGCTATTAAGAATAAATTTATTGGCCCTGGCTGGGTAGTTTAGTTGGTGAGTGTCATCCCAATATGCCAAGGTTGTGGGTTCGATCCCCAGCCAGGTCACATACAAGAATCACCCAGAGAATGCATTAATAAGTAGAATCACAGATCAATGTTTCTCTCTCAAATCGATTAAAAAAAAGAATAAAGTTGTCATGAACATTCTTGAACAAATCTTTGTGTGAATATATACTTTCCTTTTCTTGGGTAAATACTTAGGAGTGGAATTAACGGTATTTTTCTTCCTCTGGACTGTGAGCCCTGTGGGGGCTAATTCACTTTGTCTGTAGCCCCCAGCACAGCCCTTGGTACATGGTAGGTGCTCAGCAGACACTTGTTGAAATGAACCAGTTCAAACACAATAGAATTCCCCTGTGTTCCCAGCACACAATGGGCCCAGCAAGATAAGAGCATTATTTCATTTAATCTTCCCAACTAGACCTTAAGGTAAGAATTATCCCACATTACCAGTCAGGAAACAGAGGCCAGTGAGAAACCACCTAGGTGAGCTGCTGGAGGTCACTAAGCAGGTGAGCGGAAGACTCGGCATTTGAAACTGACCTCGTGTGGGGCCCCTGCACATTGGTCCATGCCACCTCGCTTCTCTGAAGGTCTCAGCTTCTTTAAGCCGGACCGTTGGAGGGGCTGTCCCAGTCTCCCCTTTGTCTGCGCTCAGTGACCGGTCATGGGGCGGGCTGTCTCCTTTCCCTCCACTGCTATTGGACACAGGGGACAGTTTGCCAGTGGATCTCCTGATCTCCCTCACCTTGACAGGGACAGAACTGCCCCCCTTGAGAAGGGAGGAGGTATGGTTTCTGTCAAAATGCTTAGTGTCAACAGGCAGATGTGGGGGAGGGGTAGGACAGAGAATCATCACTGTGCCCCATCGCGGCAAAGACTGGTTTAGGCCAGAATCATCAGTGGATGCTGTGTCTAGGGAACAATTTGGATGAGGAGTAAGACATACCATATTTTGCTGTGTATAATGCACACCCACATTTTTAACCAAACTTTCAGTGAAAAAAATCTTTCATTTTAATATTTTAATTTAATGTTATATTTATTCATATTCAGAAACAAAACTGATTATCATATTCCAGGGTATTATTTTGCATACAGATATCATTTTTGCTTTCTAGAGTTACACTTTTAATGCATATGCATAAATAAAAGAATTAAAAACATTTGTATAGATAGGGAATTAGTACTACCCATATATATAATGTGCATCCTTATTTTTCCCTCAAAAATTTGGGCAAACAAGTGTGCATTACACATGGCAAAATACGGTAAGCATGTCTAAAATTTCTTTCCACAGATTGCTTATTAGTTGCAAGGGCAAAAATAGTAACAATACCCAAGAGAAATCAGAAATCAGATGTTAATGAAAATTAACATCATGAGTGAGGGCCAGCTGGCCACCACATGCCTGCTGATACGAGGTACTGAGGACACGTCACCGCTCGTGCAGTATTCCGGGCTGGGATGCATGACCTGAGTTCAACCATGAGAAAACATCAGACCCCCAAATGGGACACATTTTAGTAAAAAAGGGGGAGCTTTATTCTTCAACAATGTTGATGTCACAAAGACACACACATATACATATACAGAAGCTGTGAGTGTTCCACACCAACAGAAATGAAAGAGACATGACAACTGAAGGTGACCTTGATCCTGGCCTGGATCCCGTTCTGAAGGAGAAAAAAATGTCCTAAGGGACATTATTGGGTCAATTGACAAAACTGGGATGTGAATGGTAGGTTAAAAAGAGCTTCTGAGTCCATGGTAAATTTCCTGACATTGATATTTGTATTGGTTATAAGAAATATCCTGGCTGGTGTAGCTCAGTGGATTGAGTGCTGGTCTGTGAACCAAAGGGTCACTGGTTCAATTCCCAGTCAGGGCACATGCCTGGGTTGCAGGCCAGGTCCCCACTAGGAAGAGTGTGAGAGGCAATCATACATCGATGTTTCTCTCCCTGTCTTTCTCCCTCCCCTCTTTAAACATAAATAAATAAAATGCATAAAAAAAAGAAATACCCTCATTATTGGGAATACACACTAAAAAGTTTAGGGGTAAAAAGCCATGATGTATGGATGGGACCTACATTCAAATGGCTCCAAAAATATTTGTGTGTGTGTGTGTGTAGCAAGCACATAATCAAGCAATGGGAAAATGTTTAAAAGAGGTCAATCTTGGCCCTGGCTGGTATGGCTAAGTGGATTAGGTACCAGTCTGTGAACCAAAAGGTCACCAGTTCGATTCCCAGTCAGGGCACATGCCTGGGTTGTGGTCCAGGTCCGCACGTGGGGGCATGTGAGAGGCAACCAATCCATGTTTCTTTTCTTCTCTTTCTCCTTCCCTTCCTCTCTCTCTAAAGATAAATTAAACAAACAAACAAACAAACAAACCCAAGAGGTAAATCTTGGTAAGAATGTCTCTCTCAGAGCAGGCTCTCATTGAGGCTTGTTGAATAGGCCAAAGTTGTAATTTCTTTGTAACCCAAGGGGAACGCTGAATGGAAGAGCTGAGGTTTGGGTCTTGCCTCCCTCTCTTCTGCTCACCTACAGGATGTTGGCCTCCTCATCTGTGGGAAGAAGGGTTGGACCAAAGCATCCCAAGAACCACCAGTCCACAGATGTGTTCAGCCTACACAGTATTTTAAAATGATGTTTAATTAGTTGCTGGCACATGACGACCAGGTTGCATCTCCGGCAATTAGCTGGAGCTGAGGCCTATGCCCTCCTGCTCCTCACAGTCCCCACCCCATCTTTTTATATTGTGACTAATCAGCTTCCACATTTACAGTTCCTATTTGGCCTTTGGACTGGAAGAGCTCAAAAGGCCTTCCAGTTTACATCTTCTCTGACCATGTCTCGTTTCTTTAGGGACTTCAGGTGCTGAACAACAGGAGCAATAACAGAACCAAGATGGGAGTTGCCTCAAGGAGCAATAACAGAACCAAGATGGGAGTTGCCTCAAGAACGCTGGTTTTCAAAGGGCCAGATTCCGGCTCACGACGTTGATATAGCCAGTGGAGCTCTAGATGGGACTGATGCTTGGAGTCAGAGCTGAAAAGAAACTAGGGGCTTATAGTGGGACTGAGAGTTCAGAACAGAGGATGGAAGAAGAATTGGGGGAAAGCCAGATGTCTGCTGAGCCTGCCAAATGCCTGGAGTAGAGGGCATTACTATAAGCATTCTTCCCCCACCCCCAAAAGTATTATTACACAGCCAGGGTCCAGCTCTGCCGAAGATGCCTTGGAACCCAGCTTCTCCCTCACCCCGGCAAGTCGCTGAGGGAGGAGGGACATGGTGGGTTCAGGGTTTGGAGCCATCGAAGTCACCTAAGTGGGCCACCTTAAGTGGGGCCTGGCCTGCCTGGGTCAGCCAGTGTGTACTGCTCTGTGGGACCACTGTGGGATGATAACCAAGGGCCATGTGTCCAGAAAGGGAGGTCTTGAGATGCGAGGGGTCCAGGATGGCCCCATCCTCCTGCAGACACAAGAGAAAGAGAATTATTCTATCTTTGTCAGCATCACCATTGAGGCTCATGTGAGAAGTGCTGTCCTCCCTCGCTGCATCTGTTCCCCTCTGACTTTGGGATGCGGTTTCTTGGCTCTTGCCACTGACAAAACCTTGACCCCGACCCCGCCAAAGATATGAGCCCCAAGACCTGGCCATCACTCTGCTCTGGGAAGCCCTGTGAAGCTATGAGCAATCTCGAGATTACAGCTGAGAGCAGTTGTGACTTGTACCCAGGAAGTGGATCCTGGAGAGAAAAGAGAAACAGGAAAAAAAAAAAAAAAAAAATCAAGGTGTTGTGAAAAGAGCACTGGACAAGGAACCAAAGGAAGTTGTTTCCAGTTCCAGATCTACCGCTTTCTGTGTGATCTTGGGCCTATCACTCCATGTTCCTGAATCTGTTTCATTTTCTTCAAGATAGGGATGATAATGTTATGGAACTGCAGGGAAGGTTCCTTCCCACTTCAGGTGGGAAAACAACGAACCTGTATATCAAGAAATCACCTATTAGGGCAGATCCACATTTACACAAATAATTACCATGTATGTGGTGGGTGCTGTAATAGAGAGGTATATAAGTGGTGCAGGAGGATGTGTATGGATTGGAGGGGGTGGTGCAGAAGTTGTGAAACTTGGACTGAAGCAGGGTGGAGGGAGGGCTGGGAGGTAGCTGTGACAGTATACAGGAAAAAGAGACTTAACTGGAGCAGCATCAGGGGTGATGGAGACACTTCTGAGGCAGAAGCAGCATCTGGTAGGCCTGAGCGGGGAGAAGAAGGGGAAAATTGAGATTGACTCCTGGGTGCCTAGCTTGGGATACATGTAACATGGTGACTCTATTACCTCAAAGAAGGAGCACTGGATTCTAACACTTATGGTTTTTCCTAGCCATCTGACTTGTAAGGAACTCAAAGCCAATGAACTCCATTCATGAAGCCAGGGAGAGGCCTTGGAGCTGGCTACTCCAAGCAGCTGAAAGGGTCAGTATAGTCCTGGCTGGTGTGACTCAGTGGATTGACCGCTGGTCCGCAAATCCAAAGGTCACCGGTTCAATTCCCAGTCAGGACACGTGCCTGGGTTGCAGGCCAGGTGCCCAGTGGGGGGCATGTCAGAGGCAACCACACATTGTTGTTTCCCTCCCTTTCTCCCTCCCTTCCCAACTAAAAATAAATAAGTATTTTAAAATAAAAGGATCAATATAACTTTTTTTAGCTTCCAACTATGTGTTTTCCTACAACTTATTTAAGTTCATGCACAGATAAAACCTGTGGATCTTGGTGTGAAGTAATGCCGATGTCACCAGGACAGTAAACCTCTTTTATTCATCTTTGTATAGTGTCCCTGCATGGCCCTTCTTGATGTGCAGACACTCAATCAGCATCTGTTGGATGAATTAATTCAGGCTTGCAAGGGTACTCCCTTACTATGGAGCCTGGGTAAGTGTGAGTTTGGACCCAAGGCACTTGGCTTCTTATCAGTTCTCTGTAATTGGCTGAAAGTCCTTTTCAGGGCTCCAAGTTCATAGTTCTATACCTTTTCCATATACAGTTTTACTTTTCATCCTTTCATATTTGTATATGCTGTCAACACTTCATTATAATCATATTAATAGCACTGTATAAGTGCTTGCTAAGTGACAGGCACCAATCTAAGCATTTTACATACATTAACACATTTGATCCACATAAAAACTCTAATGAGTAGGAACCAACGATTATAACTCATTTACAGTTGCAGAATAGGAACAGAGAGATTAAATATCTTCTGCAAATTCATATAACTTCTAAGTACTAGTGTGCAGGTTTGCACACAGGGAGTATGGGTTCGAAGTCCAGGTTTGTCAGCCTCAGTGTACTATACCTCTAGGTCCCCCTAACATGGCTGTGACAGAGGCTGGTGACTGAAGTATCTCATTTTTATCAATAAGGCAGCTGAAGCCTAACTTCCCTAAGGTTACACAGCTGTAATAGAAAGTAGCAGAGCCAGACCTCCAACCAGGGCTTTCAACCAAGGCCAGTGTTAACTGGCCTTCTCCAGAGGTCGAGCGTGTGCGAGTTAAAAGCCTCACTGTGCCGATTACTGGCTTGTTGACATTACGTAGGCTACCAAACTTCTGTGTTTGTTTCCCCACCTGTAAAATGAAAATGAGACCTTAACACCAACCGTATAGGATTGTTGTGACGAGTAAATGAATTACCGTCACATACGAGGGGGCCTGGAACATTGTAAGCACTCAATAGGCGTGAGCTCTCACTTTTCATTCCGGACCAATGCTTTCCAGCAGAAATATAATGTAAGCCAGACAGTAATTTTAAGTTTTTTAGTGGCCATGTTTTAAAAAACAAAGAGAAACACTTAAATTATTTTAAAAATGCTTTATTTAGCCAACTATATCCAAAACTATGACGTTATCTTACTTATAATCAATATACTAATTGTGAATGGGCTATTTTATATATTTTTGGTACCGAGTATAGCAGAAGTGGTATGTATTCTGCATTAACAGCACGTATTAACTCCGACCAGCCACGTCACTTGTGGCGTGGGGCAGAGTTGCTCGGGAAAGGCCCCCCAGCTGGCCCACACCGTAGACCCCACCCCGCGCCCCGCCCAGGTTACATCACAGAGCCCACAGGCCCTGCCGGCGCGGGTACCCGGCCCCGGCCCCGTGCGCCCGGCCCCCTGCGTCCTCCCCGCTCCAAGCACCTAAGTTATAAAAGGGACCGACGGTATCACACCACAGCTGGGCGGGGGATCGGCCAGCCGACCTCCGCGTTAACCAGCGGGGAACAGGAGCCTGAGCCCCGCAGGCGAACCTCACCCCCAACGGCCCTCCGCTCGCGCCGCTACCTCGGCAAGGTCGGGGCGGCGGGGCCGGCGCCTATTGGCTCACCGCGGCCTTCCGCCCGCCCCCTCAACGCTCTTATTGGTCAGAGCCGCGGCGCCTGCAGGATAGGCGGCGGCGGCGCTCCTCCTACGCACCGGCCCTCAAGAGGGCAACGAGGAAGCGGCTGCCTCCCTGTGCCCCGCCCCTCGGGTTCACTCTCTAGCTCCTAGGTCTTCCCGGCTCCTCCCGGCCCTCTCCAGGTTCCCTCCAGCTCCGGCTCCGGCGCGGTGGCGGCGGGTAGGTGCAGCGGCAGGCGGAGCCCGATTGGATGGGCGGCCTCTCCACTGCCCCGGGGGCTGCTCGAGCCTGGCCTGGCGGTGGCCCGGGACTCCGCCGGGCCCGCTTGAAGCGGGGAAGGGCGGTGGCCGCCGGCCTGCTAGACGCCGGGATGGCCCAGCGAAGGGCCTGCGGGCGTGATCTTCCGAGCTTTCTAGGCGCGATGTAGGGGCCCTTGGGGCAGGGCGGGCTGAGAGGTCCATTTTCGGGGGTCTGGAGCGATGGGGCCAGTGGCATGCCTCAAGCTCGGGATGGAGCTGAGCCCGGGGAGCGAGGGTCGTCTGCCATTCGGGGCCCAGGGTGGGGCTCGGGGACATCGAGGAACGCAAAGGTCGTTCTATCAGGATTTTGGGGGCCGGTTGAGGTGGGGCTGAGGCGAGCCTTGGAAAGAGTGAATAGCCAGGTTTTATGGGAGGTTTGGAGGGGTGGTCTGGAGAACCGGGGCCCCGGCGTGCGTCGGCCCCGGCACTGTTTAAGGGACTAAGCAAGTGTCTGACCGAGGGAGTACGAAGGGGACGGAGTAAGATTGGGATGGGAGGATGGGGACAGGGACGAGGAGGGCAATAGGAAACGTTGTCCAGAACTGAGATTGTAATGTAGTGGCACATGGACTAGCTTCTCCGCGGGTGTGTTGCCTGAGCGCTTCTTTATTGAAATTACCCCGTGGGGGAATATTGGAGTTCTGCTTGCATCCAGGAACGTGCAAATTACGTGCATTTGGGAGGAGGCAGTGAGTGATTACGCTAAGATTTGTGTTTTAGGAGCCAGACCCAGGGTGAAACATGCTTTTCGGGAAGACTAGTGTTACCCAGCTTTATCCTGGAAACCCCCTTTTCTCCTTCATTCCCTCCTCTGGTTCAGTTACAGCCTTGCTCCCCAGGGCCTCTCGATTCCCTCTCCCTGGCTGCATAGCATTGCAGTCTTTCTTGCTCTGTGTGTGTGTCTCCCGCCCATTTCCCTGCTGCTGTGCTTTTGGCAACTGCCTCTGCTCTTTCCCAGGGATGGTTGTGGCATTGCATCAGGGGATATTTGTGCTCGTAATTTGCTCACTCAGCCCAGGAAGAGGGAGAATAGCATGCTGCCAGAGATGGGAGGGGGGTGCCGTCTGCTGGGCTGGGGCGGCAGAGAAAAGGGTGTGGTGAGGGAATACAGCTGCTCTAGGCCTATAGAGTAACACTGCCCAGTCATCAGCTGAAAGAGATTGAAAGAGCAGCCGCGGCAGCAGCTATTTTTATAAATCAGTCCTGAATCCAAGCTGAGAGCACATGGATTTAGAGTGAACAGTTGTCATGCTCTCACTGTTACAGGCCGGGTGTTTGGTAGACAACATTAAGAGTTGCTAAGCAGGAGACTCCATTTGTACTGTACAGCAGGTACTTTTCTTGCAGCTTTTTAACTTTTTTCAGCTTTGTAGGGTGTCTTTTACACTGACGTTCTTGGATAGTCCATACTCCTTTTCAAATGAAATGTTATGGTCTTCTTTTCAAGGTTAGCTTAAAAGTAATAAAGCTGACTCTTTTTGAGCACTTGCCATCTTCCAGGCACTAATTATCTGTCTTTACTTACAGATGAGGAAATTGAGACTGGCAGGAATAAGAGGTCACACATATTTAAATGGCAGAAGTGGCAGCCACACCAAGGTCTCTCTCACCCCCTACACAGTAGTTTAGAAACGCAAAATTTTTGGTTTACACAGGAGTGATTCAAGCGCTTGAGAATTTATTCATGCAAAGTAAACTCACTGGAGACTGATAAACCAGATACTAATTTTATTTATGATGGAAGTATTAAGTGCCATGTATGCAACTGGAATCAATTATCTACTGGCCAGGACACCTCCTTTGTGTTGGGGCAGCCTAATCAGTAATGAAAAGGCGGTTGAGTATAGAATTGGAATGAAAGGCACTGGATGTTCTTAGGGGCTGTTTTAATCAAGTTACAGAAGCCTAGTGGGTCTGCTTTCGTTGTATGAGCCTATAACAGTGTTTCACAGTGCTGGGGAGCTTTTCACACACTTCCCCCTCTGTCCCCGTTGTGCTTTTTAAGTCATCACTTCATATGTTTGTCATCCAGCATATACTTACCTGTGTTAAAATTTCCAAACTTGTAAGTAAGTTTATATTGCATATTAAAAAGTCACTTTCCATTGTTTGTTGACATTGAAGGAAGCACCTGGAGTTTCTTGTCTAGGTGGCTTATCTTTCTTTCTATTTATTTCCTTTTTGAGGGTACGAACACTTTTTTAGTAATTACATGACAAGGCTTTCAGGGGAGAGTAGGACAGGTTTCTCAAGCTTGTCCAAAGAGGCTTGAGAGCAGAGAAGGATACTGGTTTGCAGGTTTTTATTTTGGTTATGGTAGGGGTGTCCATAACATTACATTTGGCCCTTTGAAGGCAACAGTGAGGCTGATGTGGCCCCTGATGAAAATGAGTTTGACAGCCTTGGGTTATGGGGTAAGATGTGAGGGAGCGAGTATTCCCATGTATGTGAAGAGGCTTGTGTGGCTCGACCCTCCCACCAATTTCAAGATAGGTGGCTCAGCAATTTTTTTTAACCAGACATTTAATTTATTTATTTTACAGAGAGGGGAAGGGAGGGAGAAAGAG
The DNA here is from genome assembly GCA_004027475.1 of Anoura caudifer. NCBI lineage: Eukaryota > Metazoa > Chordata > Mammalia > Chiroptera > Phyllostomidae > Anoura > Anoura caudifer. The sequence continues at coordinate 410,064 of PVKU01000471.1, read as the reverse complement.
AGGGAGAGAAACACCAATGTGTGGTTGCCTTTTGTGCACCCCCAACTCAGGACCTGGCCCGCAACCCAGGTATGTGCCCTGACTGGGAATCGAACTGACAACCCTTTGGTTCATAGGCTTAATCCACTGAGCTACACCAGCCAGGCTGGTATTTTTAATTGCTATTTTTCAGCCCAGGTAGAGAAGTGAAGTCATTTGCTCTTGGCTAAACAGGAAGTGACTATAGCTGGAATTGACCTATTCTTGTGTATGCTTGATCCTAAGCAAAACAGTCTCTTCATATCAAGTAGCTTGACCAACAAGTCAATCTTTGACCCTTCTTGGTGGGATTGCTCTTTTTAATAAAGAAGCTGCTGGCTTTAGTTTTTTTTTTTTGTTTTTGTTTTTGTTTTTACTTTGGCAATGTTACGAGCAAGAATAATTCCTTTTCTGGACTTCTTCCTTCTTGTAGAATCATAGAATCTCAAGAGATTTTAAAGATAATCTAGTGCAGTTTTTCACACAGTGTAAGTGAGTTCTCCAGCCCTCTGTGCAAGTCTTCCCTCAGAGAGGGACTCCACAGCTGGTGGCTAACAATTCCAGGTTTGCAAATTTGTCATTTTAGAAAGAATTCCCTGATAATGACCTCAAACCTGCCTCCCTGCAGTTTTTATTCACTGGTTCTAATTTTGCTGTCTACAGTATTTTCCTATAGCTCCAATCTCCCCTTGACACTTACTCAGTCACAGTTATTCTGTACCACTGAAGCTTCTGCTTTCCCAGACTAAATAGTTCTTTTCTTGCAGCCACCTCATGAAATACTCTCTCTAGCCCTGGCCAATTGTGTGGCACAGCTGGCTGGAGCAGCATCCGGTAACCAAAAGGTTGCAGGTTCAGTTCCCCACCGGGGCACATACCTAGGTGGCGGGTTTGGTCGCAGTCTAGGTGCCTGCGATCCCCAGGCCTCATGGGAACAGGAGGCGGCCAGATTGGTGCTTCTCTCTAGCATCAGTGTTTCCCTCTGTCCCTTAAGCTGTCTCTAAAAGCAATGAACTAATGTCCTCAGGTGAGGATTAAAAAAAGAATAGAAGAAAGTTCTCTCTCAATCTTCTACTGTGTTGGGCATTGTATGTAGACAGGCTTGAGATTGTTAGATATGGTCTGAGTCAGATACTGTACTAGGCCCTGGGAGTGAAGTGATTAAGGAATTCAAAAAGATCCCTGCCCTTGGGGAGCTTAGCACTGAGTTTCTATCAATGACGCTTTAGAATAATAAAGGTTCTTCTTTTTTTTTTTCCAATATCCAGTTTTCTGTGTTAGTTTATACTTGTCCTATACTAAGCTCACCTCTAGGTCTTTTTTCTAGAACTGATATTAACCCAAGTTTTTATCCGGTTGTTTGGCTTTCTTTGTTTTTTATTTCTGTTTTTTGGTTGGCTTTCTCAAGCTGTGTGGTTGATTCTGTTACACTACATTTTCTGGCTGTCCGTTGTTCCAAAGGGGACTTTTGGAATCCTGATTCTGTTACCACGTGCCCCTGTTAGCCTTCCTATGTCTATAATTCTTTCTATGTTTTTACTTGATTGAGCTAATAAAATACTCTCCTAGAGAGTGCCAAAGTCAGATCTTGGTAGTATGCACTGAGAGACAAAACTTCATGCTTTATTTTCTCCTTACTTTTTTCTGCTGTAGTTTGTGTGGAAAATGATAATTAAAATATTTGATTTTGATTTAATTAAAATATTAAATCAATCAAATATTTAATTAAATAATTAATTAAAATATTTTACATCTTACAACTCTGAAGGCACAGCTCATTCTTTCTAATGGTAGTTATTGATTATTGATTGAAGTTACATTATAGGATTCTTTATTTATGACCAAGGGTAGGTTCTGACTTATAAATGATTCACATGTAAAACAGCTATAGGGGAGATTGGGGATAGATGGTGAGTGGGAGTGGAGAATAGAGACTTCAGGAAAAGGTTGCTTCAAAAAGAGCCAGAGTAGAAAATTCAAAGTTCCCTTTTAATTAGATAATGTGATTTCCTCAAAGAATGGATTCTCAGTGTAATAGATTGACCATTCCGTAGATGCTGGTCAGTAGTATGTATAAATTCTGGGGTCTCTGAAAATTTCTTTATTTTTTTTATTTTTTTTTTATTTTTCAATTACAGTTGACATTCAACATTATTTCAAGTGTACAGCATGGTGGTTAGACAATCATATACATTAAAAAGTGATCCCCCAATATTTCAAGTACCAACCTAGCACTATCTGTAGTTACTACAATATTATTGATTATATTCCCTATGCTGTGCTTTTTATCCCCATGACTATTTTTTTTAATT